>CP136057.1:291692961-292232961 GCA_032464435.1 Aegilops umbellulata
TTCCCTTTACATTCTTGCAAGTTGCATGCTTTACTTTCCACTGCCTATATACTCTTTGCATGCTTGCTTGAATTGTGTGATGATTGCTTGACTTGTCCTAAAGTAGCTAAAATCTGCCAAGAACTAAAATTGGGAAAAGGTTAAGTTTTTATTTGGTCAAGTAGTCTAATCACCCCCCTCTAGACATACTTCCGATCCTACAAGTGGTATCAGAGTTTTGGTCTCCATTTGCTTTGATTTCCATAGCTTTTGATGGTCATAGCCTTGGTTTCACAACCTAGGAGAGTATGGCGTCTAGCGAGGGAAATTATCACCGTAGAGGTCCTTACTTTGATGGTACTAATTTTGCTAGTTGGAAGCATAAAATGAAAATGCATATTCTCGGACATAACCCCGCCGTTTGGGCTATTGTGTGTGTTGGTTTGCAAGGTGACTTCTTCGATGGGAAAGAACCAAACCGTGAAGCTACCGCGGATGAGTTGAAGATGTTGCAATACAATGCTCGAGCTTGTGATATTCTCTTCAACGGATTGTGCCCCGAAGAATTCAACAAAATCAGCCGTCTTGAGAATGCAAAGGAAATTTGGGATACTTTGATCGATATGCACGAAGGTACCGACTCCGTCAAGGAATCCAAATTGGATGTGCTTTAAAGTCAACTTCACAAGTTCAAAATGAAGGATGGTGAAGGTGTCGCTGAAATGTACTCTAGGCTTGCTCTCATCACAAACAAGATTGCCAGCTTAGGGAGTGAAGAGATGACCGATAGATTCATCATCAAGAAGATCCTAAGAGCCTTGGATGGAAAATATGATACCGTGTGCACATTGATCCAAATGATGCCCAATTACAAAGATCTCAAGCCAACGGAGATCATTGGAAGAATTGTTGCTCATGAGATGTCACTCAAGGATAAAGAGGAACTTCACAACAAATCAAGTGGTGCCTACAAAGGCTCATGTGAAGCCCCCACATCATCAAGTGAGAAACAAAACTTCAATGAAGAATTGAGCTTAATGGTGAAAAACTTCAGCAAGTTCTACAAGAGTAGAAACAAAGATAGAAGCTCCAAGTCAAGGTCCTACAATGACAAAAGATCTTCTAGTCGAGAGCAAAACTGCTACAATTGTGGAAGACCCGGACACTATTCCAATGAGTGTATGACTCCCTACAAAAGAAGAGAAGATTATCCAAAAAGAAGAAGCAAAAGAGAAGAATCACCTCCAAGAGAGAGAAGGAGTAGAAATGATCGTTATGAACAAAGAAACTCACGGAGAAGCAAGGATTCGGAAAGACAAGAAAAATCATCAAGGAGCTACACAAAACGAAGACATCAAGCTCATGTTGGTGAATGGGTATCCGGCTCCGACTCCGACAACCACTCCGAGAGACGTTATCACTCCGATTCCGAATATACTCAACATGAAGGTGTTGCCGGTCTAGCACTTGTGTCAACCAACTCCTACGACATATTTGACTCACAAAATGAAGGAATTGGAAGATGCTTCATGGACAAAGGTCCTAAGGTAACACACCCGGAGTATGTTGATTTTAATAGTGATGAAGATGACTTGTTAGGTGATGATGATTTACTTGTTGACAACTCTAGTGATGAATACTATGATGAAACGTCAATAAATCATGCTAATCAAGATAAAACGAATGACAATGATAGGAAGAAAATTGAGTTTCTAACTAAAGAACTAAACACTCTTAAGTTAGCTCATGAAACTATCTTCGAAGATCATCGAGAACTTTTAAGAGCTCATGAGAAGTTACGCTTTGAAAAGCTCAATCTTGAGCAAGAGCATGAGTTTTTAAAGGCAATCAATGATGATCTCCGCAAGAAAAGTTCTTCTTACATTGCCAAGCGTTTACTCTTATCCACTTACATGCCTCAAGTCAAGTCTAGTAACAAGAACAAGAAAGATTCTTCCTCTAGTAGTAACAATGATCATGTTAAATCCAATATTGTTGCTTCTAGTAGTTCTCTTGATTCCACTAATGATTCTCTTAGCCAAGTTACACTTGAGAAAGAAAATAGCTTATTGAAGGGAATTATAGAGAAAGGAGTGTACAAAAGTCTTGCCGGGAGTAAGCAATTCGAGGAAATTGTATGCAAGCAAGGAAGGCACCGGAAGAATCAAGGTGTTGGTTTTGAACGAAAGTTCAATGCAAATGGAGTTGAGTGGGAAGAAGATCAATACCCCAAGACAAAGTTTGTTCCACAACAAGAGAAGTATGATCCTACTTCTTTCAAGGGGACACAAACTCAAGATGATCTTCCACCACGAGACTACAAGCAAAAAGGCAAGGACAAGCTTCAAGAGGAAATTGATGCATTTGAAGAAGCTCCTAAGACCTTAGTCAAGTGGATTCCCAAGACTACTTCAAGTACCACTTCATCAAGTACGACTACAACTCCAAGGATTCCCATCAAGATGGTGTGGATCCAAAAGAAGAAGAACTAGAAAGTTCTTGAGGGTGACTCCACCAACATACTTCACTCTTATCATTTTGGCAAGAACAAGTGCAATCAACTTCCACATCTTGCACTAGTTCAAGGAGTCACAAACCCTCTTGTTGGTAAGTCAAGGGACAAGATAACCTAAAAGCTTTCATGGACATCATCTTGTGTGTGCATCACTCTATGTCTATGGATATCCTTGTTTGTTCCTTGTGGGACTAACCCATGTAGGTATTGAAAGTGGAATTCACTCAAATGGATAACTCCAAGTGATCTTCATCAACATTGAGCATCCACATCTTCAACATCTACATGAAGTCATCATCGACAAAACCCAAGGTTAGTTCATCCCTCTTAGGGGGGATATCACATCTAGGGGGAGCTTTACTCTAAGGCTTGAGCTAAAGCAACTCTAATGATGTCAACACAACAATGCTTTATGTAAAAGTGGTAACCCCACTTGAGCTTAAATGATGAGTATGACCTATGATCAAGTGTTCTCATTTGACTCCTAAGTCAATATACTCATATATATATATATATATATATATATATATATATATATATATATATATATATATATATATATATATATATATGACCTAGTCATCGCCAATTGCTTGATAGATGCTAGAATTGGTTGTGCATGCCTTGTCACATATTTCAATTGCCATTTTATTGTGTGAGCATGTTGGTTGCATACTTTACTCATTCAAGGACATCCACTTGTTGTTTTGATTGTTTGGTTTTGTTTTCTTTTGCCAAGTGGATGGACAAGAATGCCTAAGAACCTTCTCTAGCTATCTATGCTTTTCTCGTCTCAAACTCTATTCATGCTACATCACAAAATTTGATCATGTCAGATTTGAACCACTCTGTGTGAGGAGCACTCGGAGTCCCCGATTCGTCATAGACTTAAACTTCCAAAACTTCTTTATGATTCTCGGTCTGACCGATACCTCCCTTCCGGTCCTACCGAGATCATTAAGTCGATCTATATTTTCGATCTCGGTGCAACCGATTTGAACCATTCGGTCACACCGAGTTGCAATAACTGTATACAGTTTTGCATCTCGGTGCCACCGAGTTGTTCCACTCGGTCACACCGACAGGGTCGGGCTATATATGGACACGGGCAAAAATTTGGAAATTTCTCCGAACTCTTTCGCCCGCGCGATAGCTCGCTCTGCCAACGTGGTCTCCGGATCGTCTCCTCGCCGCCAGCCGCCTCCAGTCACTGGTCTCCGTCGCCGTCAACGGGATTCAACCCCGCCGTTGCCGCCGTAGCGAGTCTCTGCCGAACTAGGGTATGGACTCGATCTTTGTGCTATTCCCCAATCTGACTCCTAGCACATTGTGATCGTATTGATTCTAGCCACGTTTGAAACACTCCTATCCAATCAATGCATTCGTAGAATAGGTTTGATTCGAAATTTTTAGGGTTAGGTTTCCGCCGAAACCATCTCGGACTCGCCGAGTTTAAAAACTCGGTCCCACCGATTTGGCTCATGCCATTGCACAAGTAAGACTCGGTCTGACCAAGAATTACTAATCGGTGTGATCGATTTTGGAACTTTGTGAAACCCTAGCAGTCTCGGTGCCACCGAACTGTGACTTGGTCCGACCGAGTTCACTAGTTTAGGTTCCAAAAACTGCTTCGGTATCACCGAGTTTAAAAATTGGTAGATCCAAAATGATTTCTGTGGGAAACTAAAACTAAGATTTTGAATCATTCTTTTGCAAAAATCTCTGCATTTTGTGATTCTCATCCACTCTACCTCATCTATAAACTATTCACAGGGTCAGCAGTCAGCTTGTTCATCATGTCAGATCAGAGTGACAGCCAGAATGTGTCAGAACAGCAAGTGCACATGAGTGAGGGCACTAGTCCCTCTAGTTCTTCAGATGAAGGCAGCAGGAGCACCCCCAGTAACTTGCCAATAGCTGCCACCAGACAAAAGAAGAAAAGAACCTCAGAATCAGAGGATGAGGACTATGTGGCAGAAGAGGAAGCCACTTCCAAGAGAGTTGTGCTTAAGAAGGAGTATGGCTCAGCTGCAGCCATCAAGCCAAGATTGCACAAAAAGGCACCTGCTAGGAGAATTCCTACCTCCAAGCCTAGGAAGGCTGCACCTGAAGGAACTATAAAGTTCACCATGGAATCTGAAGAAGATATTGGCCAGGACAAGAAAAAGAAAAGAGTCAGAACTACCAATGCCAGAGTTGTTGGCAAGCCTTCTATGAGGAAAGATCCTTCAGAAGAAGAAGAAGAAGAAGAGGTTGCTGCACCAGCACCTAAGATGCCAAAGCTGATGGGTGATGCTATCAAATCAGGGGCTACTACATCCAAGCCCAAGGAAGCACCCAAGGCTGCATCAAAGGCCAAGACAGCTCCAAAGAGGAACACAAGGAGCATACCAGTTGCTAAGAAGAACAAGGCCCCAGTGCCTGAGACTGCTGAAGAAGAGGAAGGACAAGTACTCAGAAAGTTGAAGCCCAAGATCCCAGACCACAATGATGCTCATCCTGTGGCTGAGGACATGAAGATCAGAAGAGACTCAGGGCTGAGAAAGTGGAGAGCAGAAGACCCATATGCTACCAGAAGAACAGTTGTTGACTACAGGTTCCACACTAAGGAACAGCATGACTTCTATGAGTGTGTGTTACTTGATATGAAGCCCATTGTTTGTGACATGAGATGGGTTGACTGAGAATACATCAAGGACAATGAAGAGCACTTTCCTGGAGTGCAAGACAGCTTCAAGGCTTGTGGAGTAGCTGACTTTGTTGGGCAGAAGCTCACAAAGTGGAATGAAGAGCTGATCATGCAGTTCTACTCCACAGCACACTTCTATCCAGATGGAAGAATTGTGTGGATGTCAGAAGGTACGTGGTACCAATCAACAGTTGCTGAGTGGGCACAGCTCATCAATGCCCCATAGGAGCATGAGGATGACCTAGATATATATGCCAAGAAGAAGATGGACCACAACTCTATGTCCAACATGTACAAGGAGATCCCAAACAAGGCACTTGATACTTTCAACTTTGGATCAGTACATTATATTCTGTCAGGGTTGCCAACCATAAATTGGATTCTGAGGCACACTCTGTTGCCCAAGTCAGGTGATCACAAGATGATCAGAGGCCATGCAATCAACTTGCTTCATATCTTTGATGTGCCACAAAAGTTCAAGGTAATGAGCCTCATGGTAGAAACTATCAAAAGGACTGCAGCAGATCAGAAGAGGAGCTGTGGTTATGCCCCTCAGATCCAAGAGCTGATCAACTCCAAGATGGGCACATGCATATACTTATTGGACAAAGAACATTTGCCTCTTCATCCAGACTTTGAAGGTAATCAAGTTGTGATGAACAAGGATGAACCATCTTCAGCTCATGCACAAGCTAAGAAGGAGAAGGCAAGGAAGGAGAAAGATGCCAAGATGCCAACTCAAGAGGAGGCATCTGAGTATTTCTTTAAAACCAAGCAAGAGCAGCTTAGTTACTTGATTGCATCCACACTGAGGATTGAGAAAGGACTGGCCACCCTCACTCAGAATAAGGAGAGCTTAGAGAGAATCGTAGAACAAAAGTTCTATGACTTGGATATCAAAGTAACAGAGATTCAGTCTGCAGTGGAGCAACTTCAAGATGACATGCAGGAGATGAAAGGGAAGACTACAACTGATGCATTTGCCAGAGTGCCACGAGCTCAGAGGTCAACTGCAGTGCCAGTTCCTGACACCAGAGCCACCACCTCAGCTCCAGCCACAGCACCAGCCCAACCAGCTCCAGCATCTACTTCAGCTCCATCTCCAACCACGTCTACAGAAGCCTTCGTCCTTGGAGTGATCCAGACTCCACCTCCACCAGAAGATCAAGCCTGAGAGTCGATCTAGCACTATGCATTTTCTAGGAACTTTTTGGTAACTTGTTGCCAAAGGGGGAGAAAAATGTATAGATCATAGGCTTCGAGAGAGAGTGTTGCTTTTATTCTCTCTTGTTTTATTTGGTGGTTTTTCAAACTATGTTTGCTTTTGGTTGAGATACTATGATATGCTTGTGAGACATTGATGATCATGTGTTTGATCATAAGCTACACTTATGCATGCTTGATATATCTTATCTATCTTATGTGATCATTCACTTTTCTTGGTGATGAGTGCATGTATTTCATTCCTATCATTTTGAGCGCTCCACCAAGATGTATGTGACATGGAAGAGTAACCCATGATTCTAACTCTTTGTGCATTTGCAGTCCAAAGCAAATTTGAAACATGCACAAATTTAGGGGGAGCTCTTACTTATCACATACTTCTCAAAGCGACGATATATTTCATTCTTATTATCATTTGTCGAAGCTTTGATCTATATGTTTTCATCAATTACCAACAAGGGGGAGATTGAAAGTGCAACTATCCCTAGGTGGTTTTGGTAATTCATAACAACATATAGCTCATTGAGCTAATGTCACAGCCCCAGAATTGTTTGTAGTTAGTGGCATCCGCATCCATGCATCATGTTTGATTTCAAAGGAAATTTTGAAGTGGGGATGACCAAGCCCTAGCACTAAAGCAATCCAAATAGGTTCAACCAAGAAAATATTTCCAGTAAATCCAAATGGCTTTCAAAAATGTTCATCATTTATGGAAAATGCTGTAAACAGTAACCAGAGGTGATGCACATTTTTCCATGACCATTTGGGCTCTGAATTAAATCATATTCTATTTGAATTTGGGCACTTTAATACTACAAAATATTTAAATTGCCCAAATAGTCATAAACTGAAATGTTTGCTGTTGGTTATATTCCAAACAGTGGCATTGAGAAGTTTTATGATTTTTGGATCTGTCTAGGTATTTTTAATAAAGCCCAGAACAAAATAAGAAATAGAAAACAGAAATAAAAGAGAGAAATGGGAAACCTACCTGTGCTTACCTGTGCAGCCACCTGGCGGCCCAAGTGGCCAGCCCAACAGCAGCCCAGCCCACTGGCGCCTCTGTCGTCTTCCTCCCCCTCGCCCGAAGCAGCTGCGTGGCCGGCATGCCGCAACCGCGCCACGGCCTCCTGCCTGCCTATCCTCCCCTCCGTCGCCCTGGATGCCCCGCACGTCGCCACGCACTCCCCCTCGACCGCCCCATACCTCTCTCACTCTCCCGTGCCCATTCCCCCCTCTCCCTCGCTCTCTCGCGCGACGCCCGAGGACTACCGTCACCGTCGTTCGCCTTTGCCGCGGCCACCAGCCACCCCACGCCTCACCGACGCGCTCAGAGGCTCCACCACTACGTCCTCTACCTCCTCGATGAGCCACAAGGCCCCGGACGCGCTGCAACACCGCCATCGCCGTCTTCTTCAACCTCGGTCCACCGAGATCGCCGGCGACCGTGCGCCCGCTCCGTTGCTTCCCCGAGCTCCCCAAGGCCACCGCTGCACTCCCCGTGAGCGTCTTCTTCGATCCCCACTTCCCCCTTGTTCGTTTGCGCCGTGTAGTCGCCGCCCTCTTCGAGCCCGAGAGCATCTCACCGCCGGCCATGGCGTAGCCGTGGCCACAGCCGCGCAAGCTCGCAACCGAGCGCTTCACCGCACTCGCTGTGTCCCCAGGAGTCCGCAGCACCCCTCCGCACCTCCTGCTGTGCCTCCTAGCGACGACCCCGAGCTCGTCCGAGCTCCGGCAGCCGCCAACATCGTCACCGGCGCCTTCTCCGACCACCCCGAGCCCAAACAACACCACCACTCGACGCGGCAGCCCCCAACTTCACGTAGATACTCCCCGCGCGCCAAATAGGGCCCTGCAGTGAAATCCCGACTCCCTCCGCCGCGGATTTGGTCGCCGGCGGCTGACGTGGCTATGTCGTTAGCTGCTAATGATGCCACTAACTAACCCCCACTCTCACTGACACACAGGCCCCACGCCTTAATTAACCTGGATTAGTTTCTGTTTAGGATTAAATTAAGTCCAGGGGCCCACCTGTCACTTTGACTTTTCCACGTCACACGTTGAGCGACCCCACACGTCAGTGTTGACCCTGCTGACATGGCAGTTGACTAGGCCCACCTGTCATCCACCCCAACCAGCCTGTGTCAGTGACGTGTGGATCCCACACGTTAGAGTTGACCTAGACCCGCCTGTTGACCTGCTGAGGTCAGCATGACCTAATGCTGATGCAATAACTCATTCTCTGGATTTATCATTATTCAGGAAATTCCAGAAAATGCCCAAAACTTCTAAAATTCATAGTAATTCAACCGTAACTCCAAATCAAACAATTTATATATGAAAAATTATCAGAAAAATCCAATCTATCCATCTGTACTGGTTTAACGCATGTTTAAACAAGTTAACTTGCTGTTTAGTGCAAAACATGATAAAGCACTATTTAAGATCACAAATGTGTTTGAATTTTGAATCTTTGGTTCAAAATAGCTCAAACCCATCTGGTTGTAGTTGCATTAGCTCAACGCACTCATTCTACCATGTCATGATCATGCATCATATTGTGCATTGCATTGATTGTGTTTCTTTCTCTGTTGCTGGTATTTGTCCCCTCTCGATAGACGTGGTTTCGATGATGAGTTTGATGACACCGATGAAGATCTATAATATCTTTAGAAGTGCCAGGCAAGCAAACCCCCTTGTTCATTCCGATATAAACCCACTCTCTCGCTCCTGCTCTCTTTTACCGCATTAGGACAACAACGATTCATCTGTTACTTGCTGCGGTAGCTGAACCCCTTTATCCTTTGCATGACCTGTCAATGCCACAGTAAATAGATGAAACCCACTAGCATGAGTAGGAGTTGTTTGAGCCCTGATGTGCCTACTCATTCATGTTTGTTTGTCATGCCTGCTACTGCTTAGAGTTGATTCAGGTCTGATTCATCGGGAATGAATTGGAATGGTGATGAACATGTCCTACTGTGTGTGAGCTAAGTGTGTGAACACGATTTGGTAAAGGTAGCGGTGAGAGGCCATGTAGGAGTACATGGTGGGTTGTCTCATTGAAGCCATCCTCAGGAACTGAGTTCTGTGTTTGTGATCCATGAAACTGTTACTACCACGCATTGGGCCCGAAACCAATGGACCCTCTCGGCTTCTTGATCACCCTTGTCCTCTGTCCAGGAGTTGCAAGGTAGTTTCTGGTGTTTGTAGTATGCTGGGGGCCGCACGCAGCACTGACCGTAGGGGTGGGTTGTGTTGCGGTAGGCATGTGGCACGGTGTACCGGGCGCCCGTTTGGTGTCTCGGGAACCCTGCACACATCGTTCGGGGCCGTATGTGGAAACCTCGGCCGGACTCCCTGCGGATGGAACCTGAATAGGCGATAAACCTAGACTAGAGACTTGAGTGTTTAGGTAGGCTGTGGCCGACACCCTCGCTGGGCTTCCGCTTGAAGGTTGCCGAGTACATGTCGTGTAAACGGCGATAAGTGGTGAGAGCGTGTGTGAAGAAGTACACCCCTGCAGGGTTAACATCATCTATTCGAATAGCCGTGTCCGCGGTAATGGACTTCTGGGTTGCCTATAACAGTTCATAGACAAGTGGAAGTGGATACTCTAAAATGCGCAAGATAAGCGTGAGTGCTATGGATGGCGTTCTCGCAGGGAGACGGGAGCGGATCCATAGTGGTGTATTGATATGGTGAATATGTGGACTCGTGTGCGCCACCTCAAAAGAGTTGCTTGCAGTCGTAGTTCAGGATAACCACCGAGTCAAAGCTGGCTTGCTGCAGTCAAACTCCACCACCCCTTTTATTGATACTGATGCATATGTAGTTAGATCTGATGTAAGTCTTGCTGGGTACATTTGTACTCACGTTTGCCTATTTTATGTTTTGCAGAGAGACGTCAGTCTCGCTAGTAGTTCCGTGTGGACTTCGACGTTTAGCTTGATACCTCAGCTACGATCTTGTGCCCTCGGTAGGATCTAGTGGATAGTCAGGCTTCTCAGCCTTTTTTCACTTGTAGATGTCTGTACTCAGACATGTTAAGCTTCCGCTTGTGCTTTGACTTGTATGCTCTGAATGTTGGGTCATGAGACCCATGTTTGTAACATTTCGCTCCTCGGAGCCTAATGAATAAATACTTGAGTCGTAGAGTCTTGTTGTGATGCCATGTTGTATTTACACATATCGAGCATATTGTGTGTATGATTGAAATGCTTGCTATGTGTGGGATCCGACTATCTAGTTGTTTATCCTTGTCAGCCTATCTTATGGGGAAATGTAGTCTAGTGCTTCCTGAGCGATAGTAGTCCGCTACAGCCTGGTTCACCGGAGTCCTGCTAGCCCAGCACTACTGCTTGGAACACTTGACTGGCCGGCATGTGATTCACGTCGTTCCTGTGTCTGTCCCTTCGGGGAAATGTCACGCGGTGTTATCTGGAGTCCTGCCTAGCCTGCTACAGCCCGGGTTTCCGGAGTCCTGTTAGCCCAGTGCTACAACCCGGATTTATACGTTGTTGACCGACATGCTCGATGTGATTCATGTATGCCTGTCCTCGTGGGTTAGCGCCGCCTTGGGTTCACGGCTAGCCATGTCGGCTCGGGTTCTTTGTCATATGAATGATAGCGACACTATCATATACGTGAGCCAAAAGGCGCAAACGGTCCCGGCCAGGTAAGGTGGCACCCGTGGGAATACCGTGCGTGAGGCCGGAAAGTGATATGATGTGTTACATGCTGGATCGGTGTGACTTAGGATCGGGGTCCTGACAGCATTGGTATCAGAGCCTGACTGCCTGTAGGATTACCAAGCCAAACTCGTCGAAGTCGTGTCTAGAAATGCTTTAGTTATATAAGGGAATTGTTTGTGGAAGGGAACGTAAGGCTCTTTTTACTCCTTATACCCTATGTCCTTCTGATCTAAGTCATCCTCTTCTCTTCTACGGGGATTAAGAACTAGGCCTTTTCACCTACTTATCAGGATGATGAGTTACTATGATAGAGACTTATAGGATTGTTGGATTCGAGCCCCTGTTCAGTTTCTACTACTTTTAGTATGTTGTCAGTTGATCTCAGAACCTTGATATTGTGGTGTTGCGTGGTTATGCCACCATTTTGCAGGATGTCTCAAATCATTTTGAGCATTTATAGTCGTTATGCTGTCCGAGTCATCCCAGGTCTCCAATTAGTCTGATGCATTTGCAAATCCTTTCTCTCCGTTCCCGATGTCCTTTTTGGTCAGAATAAGCACATAATCGGTCTGTTGAGGCATTCCGTTGCCTTGACGTATATGTTGGAGCTACTATTATGACCCTAGGTGTCTTATGAAACCATCTAGTAATCTATCCATGTTTTGTGTTCCCAGTGAGATGAATCTGGACACCATTCTCGAAAGCATCCCGTGATGCCATTTAGTAGTAGGTATTCTACTCCTGGGTTCTTGACCTGAGATTACTCTACCTACCTCATGTTGGTAGTGTTGCTCGTACCTTAGGGATATTAGTAACCTTTGTGATAGTCCTCGAGGTTCGTGGTATTCCCTTCTTCCAAATGCCATGAACCATTAAGGCAGAAGTTCTTTGATCCATAAGCTCACAATCAGAGTACTCTTGAGGAGTTCTCCGTTCATAATTGTGACTCTGCCAGTTCTTCCTTTCTGCATGGGTTATCCGGAAGAAATATGTTGAACTCGTTCGACATGTTAATCTATGCATCCACAACTCAGAAAGTTATATGTTCCTTGAGTTGTCCCTCTTTAGTTGTTTTCTGACCTTCGTCTATCATTTGATACTCAAGAGTATGCGTGCATTCGTTCATCGATGCCTGTCATTCGTGTGGTCCGTTAAGCCATTCTAGTTCAGAATGACTAGGAGAAACAAACTCCAGTACCTTATCCATTTCTAGGATTGGGTCAAAGTAGTTGTATCCCGCAGATCAAAATGCCAATCCAGCTTTTGCTCTGTTCTACCTTGGAGTGTTACCATCTTTATGTCAAGAGTGTCATGGGAATTGCACCACCTCTTATGAATTCTTGACGCAGTAATACTTATCGCCATCATTATTCATTCCTCGGTCCCGTGTTATTATAACCGGAATGCCGAAAAGTGAATCGTGTTGTGTGAAATCAATACTCCTAGCAACTGTGTTGCTTGGTAGTTAATGGACACTATTCTCATTCTTAGCGTGTTGGTTATCAAATCATCATCCTAAGATTGACCGTGCTACCTAGTCCTTACTTCTGGTGCACTCCTCGATCAATGAGTTAGGATAGTTTCAATTCCTCACTCTTTTGATCATATCATCTTGCCCTGAAAAGCAAGGTTGTTCTCGAGCTTAGTAACATATCGGTGGTTCGTGATTTTCCGAATATCTTCTCGGAAGGATTACCAGGATTGTCCCCTGACTGTTATGTTGAGCTCGTGATCAAGTTGGTTTCTTATAAACCACCCCTTCTCCAGGAACCTGTGGTGGATACCCCTGAGCTAGTTGGTTAAGCTAAACAACAACTTGGAGAGTTGAAAGATAAAAGCTTGCCTAACTTAGTTCATTTTAAAGGGATATCTTTTGTGTGTGTGTGTGTTGAAGAAAGATGATATCTTCATCGACTGGTTCTCGTAATTAGTTGTTGGATCTATTGTCTTATAAATTTTTTGACTTGAGTATGGGTTGTCGTCAAGTCAAATCAGAACCAACGATGTTCGTAATGTTGTCTTACCCATGGTTCATCCCTCGAGCATACACCATTACATCTTTTGGTCTGACCAATGCTATTACCGAGTTCACATGATGGTGGAAGTCCAGTGATATGGAAATTCCGATGAGGTGTTGCAGAGCCCATCAGCAGCATTTTATCTCCCCCATGATGCATGTTGAACATTAAGCTAGTGTTGGAAACCTTTGAAAGCATTTATTCATGCTAGCCCATGAAGCATATGTCTGGATGAAAGAAGTGATTGCCTCTAATTCATGTGCATTTGATGCAAGTTGCCGCCGTGAATTTGAGAAAGTTTATTTTTGCCTCCTCTGGAATCATCCCAAGTCAGTCATGCATACGTGCGAAGTATTCTGTGGTTTGGAGACTTGCAACCTTCATTCCATATGTATCCCTAGCACAACAAGCCACTGATTGAATTGTTCAAGGAGAAGAAGTTTCTTCCTAAGAGCTAGACTTACGCAAGGACTTCGATATCCTCAATGATGGTTCTCCATCTGGACTCGGTAGTGTTTTAATATAAGGCTACCATGTGGTCATGCTTGTCTGGGACAGCGTGTCCACAGGTTTGTAGCAGAACCAGCTCATGTTTTGGAGCTTACTATCGTAGTTCATTTTCTGAGAATCTCGCAACATCGTCTCGTCGGTTTATGTTGCAAACTTTCTTTCCAGACATTCTGTCTGAAATACCCTGTTACCAACCAGATCTGAATCTCAGGCAGATAGGATGGTTGGAACTTTTCCAACACCTGTGGTGTAGGTCCCGACAAGGTTGATGTTCTGGCCGACACACCTAGCCGGAAGATCTGTCATTGTAGTATCTTTGACCATCTTTCCATGAGGATCTCGTGCGACTTATTATAGAAGTTGTTCCTTAGGGATCCTTGTGCTCTCTGTGTCTTCGATGATTCCATAACCATTGAAATATTGGAAACACTCTCGACTGTTGAGTGTTCTTTCCCAGTTACCAGAATCATTTCCAGCATTTGCATTTTGATCCCAACTTGCACCTCAGCAATTACTGTTTAGAATCATTTTCAAAAGTGGTCATGTCATGGTTCCATCCATTTCCGGTGATAAGCAAAGCCATCCATTGTGTTGTCTTCAACAAGGTATTCCACATCATCCACTTTAGTTTGAGTATGCCACTCTTTCGAACTCCATCAAACGATCGTTTGTGGTTGCCTTAGGATGGTACAAGGAATTTCAATGATCTTGTATCAAAAGTAATTCTTTTTGCCACTTAGGGGAATAGTTCCTCGAGTCACCTTCCCTGAGGTGCCCCGTTTCGTAATCATGGAAAAATTCCCTCACTAATTTGAACCCTTGTCATATGTTTCTCATCCATCATCTCTGATGTGTGTTTTGCGTCTCAGCTCAAGGGATGTTTCTACGTCTCATTTCATGAGTTGATCTTGTGATCATTAAGATGATCCTAAATTGCTCGACCCTCAAGAAGATCGATTCTTCTAAAATTCTTCCATTCTTCTCGTTGTCATGTTGGATGTAGTTCTCAGAGAAAGATGTCGAGATCAAGGTGGTGCAATGAATCAACATATTCAATGAAGTGCAACCTGGATCGTGAAGACTGTGTTAGCTTGTGTCCCTCTGTCTTCTTACCTCACGTCTTGAATCTCGGGGTGAGATTCTTGTTTAGTGGGGGTGAGTTGTCATAGCCCCAGAATTGTTTGTAGTTAGTGGCATCCGCATCCATGCATCATGTTTGATTTCAAAGGAAATTTTGAAGTGGGGATGACCAAGCCCTAGCACTAAAGCAATCCAAATAGGTTCAACCAAGAAAATATTTCCAGTAAATCCAAATGGCTTTAAAAAATGTTCATCATTTATGGAAAATGCTGTAAACAGTAACCAGAGGTGATGCACATTTTTCCATGACCATTTGGGCTCTGAATTAAATCATATTCTATTTGAATTTGGGCACTTTAATACTACAAAATATTTAAATTTCCCAAATAGTCATAAACTGAAATGTTTGCTGTTGGTTATATTCCAAACAGTGGCATTGAGAAGTTTTATGATTTTTGGATCTGTCTAGGTATTTTTAATAAAGCCCAGAACAAAATAAGAAATAGAAAACATAATTAAAAGAGAGAAATGGGAAACCTACCTGTGCTTACCTGTGCAGCCACCTGGCGGCCCAAGTGGCCAGCCCAGCAGTAGCCCAGCCCACTGGCGCCTCTGTCGTCTTCCTCCCCCTCGCCCGAAGCAGCTGCGTGGCCGGAATGCCGCAGCCGCGCCACGGCCTCCTGCCTGCCTATCCTCCCCTCTGTCACCCTGGATGCCCCGCACATCGCCACGCGCTCCCCCTCGACCGCCCCGTACCCCTCTCACTCTCCCGTGCCCATTCCCCCCTCTCCCTCGCTCTCTCGCGCGGCGCCCGAGGACCACCGTCACCGCCGTTCGCCTTTGCCGCGGCCACCGGCCACCCCACGCCTCACCGACGCGCTCAGAGGCTCCGCCACTACGTCCTCTACCTCCTCGATGAGCCACGAGGCCCCGGACGCGCTGCAACACCGCCATCGCCGTCTTCTTCAACCTCGGTCCGCTGAGATCGCCGGCGACCGTGCGCCCGCTCCGTTGCTTCCCCGAGCTCCCCAAGGCCACCGCTGCACTCCCCGTGAGTGTCTTCTTCGATCCCCACTTCCCCCTTACTCGTTTGCGACGTGTAGTCGCCGCCCTCTTCGAGCCCGAGAGCATCTCGCCGCCGGCCATGGCATAGCCGTGGCCATAGCCGCGCAAGCTCGCAACCGAGCGCTTCACCGCACTCGCTGTGTCCCCAGGAGTCCGCAGCACCCCTCCGCACCTCCTGCTGTGCCTCCTAGCGACGACCCCGAGCTCGTCCGAGCTCCGGCAGCCGCCAACGTCGTCACCGGCGCCTTCTCCGACCACCCCGAGCCCAAACAACACCACCACTCGACGCGGAAGCCCCCCAGCTTCACGTAGATACTCCCCGCGTGCCAAATAGGGCCCTGCAGCGAAATCCCGACTCCCTCCGCCACGGATTTGGTCGCCGGCGGCTGACGTGGCTATGTCGTTAGCTGCTAATGACGCCACTAACTAACCCCCACTCTCACTGACACACGGGCCCCACGCCTTAATTAACCTGGATTAGTTTCTGTTTAGGATTAAATTAAGTCCAGGGGCCCACCTGTCACTTTGACTTTT
This sequence comes from Aegilops umbellulata, assembly GCA_032464435.1. Lineage (NCBI taxonomy): Eukaryota > Viridiplantae > Streptophyta > Magnoliopsida > Poales > Poaceae > Aegilops > Aegilops umbellulata. The sequence goes on from CP136057.1 coordinate 291,709,270, forward strand.
CCACGTCACACGTTGACCGACCCCACACGTCAGTGTTGACCCGGCTGACGTGGCAATTGACTAGGCCCACCTGTCATCCACCCCAACCAGCCTGTGTCAGTGACGTGTGGATCCCACACGTTAGAGTTGACCTAGACCCGCCTGTTGACCTGCTGAGGTCAGCATGACCTAATGCTGATGCAATAACTCATTCTCTGGATTTATCATTATTCAGGAAATTCCAGAAAATGCCCAAAACTTCTAAAATTCATAGTAATTCAACCGTAACTCCAAATCAAACAATTTATATATGAAAAATTATCAGAAAAATCCAATCTATCCATCTGTACTGGTTTAACGCATGTTTAAACAAGTTAACTTGCTGTTTAGTGCAAAACATGATAAAGCACTATTTAAGATCACAAATGTGTTTGAATTTTGAATCTTTGGTTCAAAATAGCTCAAACCCATCTGGTTGTAGTTGCATTAGCTCAACGCACTCATTCTACCATGTCATGATCATGCATCATATTGTGCATTGCATTGATTGTGTTTCTTTCTCTGTTGCTGGTATTTGTCCCCTCTCGATAGACGTGGTTTCGATGATGAGTTTGATGACACCGATGAAGAGCTATAATATCTTTAGAAGTGCCAGGCAAGCAAACCCCCTTGTTCATTCCGATATAAACCCACTCTCTCGCTCCTGCTCTCTTTTACCGCATTAGGACAACAACGATTCATCTGTTACTTGCTGCGGTAGCTGAACCCCTTTATCCTTTGCATGACCTGTCAATGCCACAGTAAATAGATGAAACCCACTAGCATGAGTAGGAGTTGTTTGAGCCCTGATGTGCCTACTCATTCATGTTTGTTTGTCATGCCTGCTACTGCTTAGAGTTGATTCAGGTCTGATTCATCGGGAATGAATTGGAATGGTGATGAACATGTCCTACTGTGTGTGAGCTAAGTGTGTGAACACGATTTGGTAAAGGTAGCGGTGAGAGGCCATGTAGGAGTACATGGTGGGTTGTCTCATTGAAGCCATCCTCAGGAACTGAGTTCTGTGTTTGTGATCCATGAAACTGTTACTACCACGCATTGGGCCCGAAACCAATGGACCCTCTCGGCTTCTTGATCACCCTTGTCCTCTGTCCAGGAGTTGCAAGGTAGTTTCTGGTGTTTGTAGTATGCTGGGGGCCGCACGCAGCACTGACCGTAGGGGTGGGTTGTGTTGCGGTAGGCATGTGGCACGGTGTACCGGGCGCCCGTTTGGTGTCTCGGGAACCCTGCACACATCGTTCGGGGCCGTATGTGGAAACCTCGGCCGGACTCCCTGCGGATGGAACCTGAATAGGCGATAAACCTAGACTAGAGACTTGAGTGTTTAGGTAGGCTGTGGCCGACACCCTCGCTGGGCTTCCGCTTGAAGGTTGCCGAGTACATGTCGTGTAAACGGCGATAAGTGGTGAGAGCGTGTGTGAAGAAGTACACCCCTGCAGGGTTAACATCATCTATTCGAATAGCCGTGTCCGTGGTAATGGACTTCTGGGTTGCCTATAACAGTTCATAGACAAGTGGAAGTGGATACTCTAAAATGCGCAAGATAAGCGTGAGTGCTATGGATGGCATTCTCGCAGGGAGACGGGAGCGGATCCATAGTGGTGTATTGATATGGTGAATATGTGGACTCGTGTGCGCCACCTCAAAAGAGTTGCTTGCAGTCGTAGTTCAGGATAACCACCGAGTCAAAGCTGGCTTGCTGCAGTCAAACTCCACCACCCCTTTTATTGATACTGATGCATATGTAGTTAGATCTGATGTAAGTCTTGCTGGGTACATTTGTACTCACGTTTGCCTATTTTATGTTTTGCAGAGAGACGTCAGTCTCGCTAGTAGTTCCGTGTGGACTTCGACGTTTAGCTTGATACCTCAGCTACGATCTTGTGCCCTCGGTAGGATCTAGTGGATAGTCAGGCTTCTCAGCCTTTTTTCACTTGTAGATGTCTGTACTCAGACATGTTAAGCTTCCGCTTGTGCTTTGACTTATATGCTCTGAATGTTGGGTCATGAGACCCATGTTTGTAAAATTTCGCTCCTCGGAGCCTAATGAATAAATACTTGAGTCGTAGAGTCTTGTTGTGATGCCATGTTGTATTTACACATATCGAGCATATTGTGTGTATGATTGAAATGCTTGCTATGTGTGGGATCCGACTATCTAGTTGTTTATCCTTGTCAGCCTATCTTATGGGGAAATGTAGTCTAGTGCTTCCTGAGCGATAGTAGTCTGCTACAGCCTGGTTCACCGGAGTCCTGCTAGCCCAGCACTACTGCTTGGAACACTTGACTGGCCGGCATGTGATTCACGTCGTTCCTGTGTCTGTCCCTTCGGGGAAATGTCACGCGGTGTTATCTGGAGTCCTGCCTAGCCTGCTACAGCCCGGGTTTCCGGAGTCCTGTTAGCCCAGTGCTACAACCCGGATTTATACGTTGTTGACCGACATGCTCGATGTGATTCATGTATGCCTGTCCTCGTGGGTTAGCGCCGCCTTGGGTTCACGACTAGCCATGCCGGCTCGGGTTCTTTGTCATATGAATGATAGCGACACTATCATATACGTGAGCCAAAAGGCGCAAACGGTCCCGGCCAGGTAAGGTGGCACCCGTGGGAATACCGTGCGTGAGGCCGCAAAGTGATATGATGTGTTACATGCTGGATCGGTGTAACTTAGGATCGGGGTCCTGACAGCTAATGCTATTCCAAGATGATTATTTCAGGAAAGCTCAATGATTGGCATGGCATGGATGGTGAAAGTGGAACCCTCAAAATGCTAAGGACAAAGGATTGGCTCAAGCTCAAAAGCTCAAGACTCTTCATTTTACATTTTAGTGTTCCAAGATCACATTGAGGCCATAGGAAAAGCCAATACTATCAAGGAGGGATGAGGTGTTGCTTAATGAGCCCTTTGCTTCATGTGCTTAATGATATGCTCCAAAATCCTCAGCTACTTTCTCATATCCACTCTTGACCTAAACCCAAAGCCAAACTCGGTCCTACCGATTCTTTCTATCCGGCGCCACCGAGTTTCACATGTCATAAGACACTGCCAAACCCTAGCAAATCGGTTCTACCGATAGGGATCTCGGTCTCACCGAGATGGGATTGCAATTTCTCTGTTTCCTTTTTATAACTTTTCGGTCTCACCGAAAGAGCGGATCGGTCCCACCGAGATTGCAATGCAAACTCTCTGTTTCCTTTTTGTAACTTTTCGGTCTCACCGAAAGAGCAAATCGGTCCCACCGAGTTTGCCTGACCAACTCTCTGGTTAGCTTATTACCAAATCGGTCTCACCGAGTTTGTGTAATCGGTCTCACCGAGATTACGTTATGCCCTAACCCTAACCATATCGGTCCTACCGAGTTGCATGTCAGTCCCACCGAAAATCTCTAACAGTCACTAGGTTTACTATTTCAGACCGACCAAGTTTGTTGATTCGGTCCCACCGAGATTGGTAAATTGTGTGTAACGGTTAGATTTTGTGTGGAGGCTATATATACCCCTCCACCTCCTCTTCACTCGTAGAGAGAGCCATCAGAACACATCTACACTTCCAACTCATATGTTCTGAGAGAGAACCACCTACCCTTGTGTTGAGGCCAAGATATTCCATTCCTACCATATGAATCTTGATCTCTAGCCTTCCCCAAGTTTCTTTCCACTCAAATCTTCTTTCCACCAAATCCAAATCCTGTGAGAGAGAGTTGAGTGTTGGGGAGACTATCATTTGAAGCACAAGAGCAAGGAGTTCATCATCAACACACCATTTGTTACTTCTTGGAGAGTGGTGTCTCCTAGATTGGCTAGGTGTCACTTGGGAGCCTCCGACAAGATTGTGGAGTTGAACCAAGGAGTTTGTAAGGGCAGGGAGATCGCCTACTTGGTGAAGATCTACCGCTAGTGAGCCAAGTCCTTCGTGGGCGATGGCCATGATGGGATAGACAAGGTTGCTTCTTCGTGGACCCTTCGTGGGTGGAGCCCTCCATGGACTCGCGCAACCGTTACCCTCCGTGGGTTGAAGTCTCCATCAACGTGGATGTAGGATAGCACCACCTATCCGAACCACGACAAAAACATCCCTGTCTCCAATTGCGTTTGAATTCTCCAAACCCTTCCCTTTACATTCTTGCAATTTGCATGCTTTACTTTCCGCTGCCTATATACTCTTTGCATGCTTGCTTGAATTGTGTGATAATTTTTTGACTTGTCCTAAAGTAGCTAAAATCTGCCAAGAACTAAAATTGGGAAAAGGTTAAGTTTTTATTTGGTCAAGTAGTCTAATCACCCCCCTCTAGACATACTTCCGATCCTACATTCGCACGCAAGGAAGTGCGTCCGAAAAAAAATTGATTCGCCCCCTTGACTGCTGGGACCCACCAGCTACATCTTCGCACGCAAGGAAGTGCCTGACAGTCGGGACCCACCTGGTCGAAGCGTCCGTAGCGTTGTCATTCTGGTCGCGAACGTGTACGTACATATATACTGGTCGATGTAGAGGCGCGCACGTGTCGTAGTAGAGGCGCGCACGTGTCATAGTAGAGGTGCGCACGTAGCATGTACACGTACGTACAGCGGCCAGGGTGCAAGAAAGAAAATACGGCCACGTATGTGTGCATACGGGCGGGGTCTCGAACGCCTACTCGCGCATACGTACGGCGAGGGCTCGTTGACATGGCTGGGTCGGAACGGAGAAACGGCATCGTCGTTGTGTTCATGGGGAGGCAACGGAATGCGTCATGTTCATGGGGAGGCAACGGAATGCGTCGTGCTCATCGGGAGGGCTTGGACGGAACAGGCGATGGAAACTAGGCCTGGCTTACCGCAGAACGGAGGAAACGGCCTTGTGTTCGACCGGCCACGGTCGAAACGGGGGTCCTGTTGATTGGGAGGGGTGTGGCGTACCACACAACGGAGGAAACGGACCTCCTACGGTCGAAACGGGGGTCCTGTTGATCGGGAGGGGTGTGGCGTACCGCAAAATGGAGGAAACAGACCTCCTACGGTCGAAACGGGGGTCCTGTTGATTGGGAGGGGTGTGGCGTACCACAAAATGGAGGAAACAGACTTGTGTTGGAGCGCTACGGTCGAAACGGGGGTCCTGGTCATCGGGAGGGGTGTGGCGTACCGCAAAACGGGACTCCGCGGGATACTGTTCATCTCCACCGTCGATCCCCTCCAGCCTCCACGAGCTATTGTTCATCCACGTCGACCTCCTCCAGCCTCCACGGGCTCCTGTTCATCCAGCCTCCACCGCGTGCTACTCCACCGGCTACTGTTCAACCACCCCTCCACCTTCTACTGTTCATCCAGCCCTCCACACCACGGGGTCCTGTTCAACCACCCCTCCACGGGCACCCCTCCACCGTCTACTGTTCATCCTGCCCTCCACACCACGGGGTCCTGTTCATCCACCCCTCCACGGGCACCCCTCCACCGTCTACTGTTCATCCAGCCCTCCACCACACCTGGGGGTCCTGTTCATCCAGAGGCAACGCCACCGCTCACTATTCATCCAACACCCCCCCCCCGCAACGCTCACTGTTCATCCCATCGATCGGCTTCAGTTAGCAGCAGTAGTCAAGGAATCGCTCGATCGGGTTCAGTTAATAGCCATCATTCGATCGCTCGGGTTCAGTAACGCGTTACCTGTAGTGCAATCGCTCAGGTTCAGTTAGAGCCCAACGCCTTGCTCGGGTTCAGTTAGAGCCAACGCCTCGCACACACGCACGTATGTGTACGAGAGAAACGTGCATCGCTCGGGCCCCGACCTCCCACCGTAATCGGGAACTCCCCGAAATTTTCCTCCCCCTCGTTTCTACCACGGTTTTTTCTGTCGTGGATGGCCCAAAGAATGTCATGCAGCTGCGTCTCCGGCCCGCCCAGGACGAAAAGCCCATTTACTGTCATGAGTTTTTGTCATAGAAGTAGGAGCCCACCACATCTATGATGATACCGGGTTTTGCCAAAATTATCGTCATAGAAGTGTCATATGTATGACAGAATTTTTTTTCGTTCGGCCCAAAATGTCACGGATGTGTCTTTTTTTTTGTAGTGTGTGGTGGACCACCCATCATGGGTCGCCGCCTCACTGCATCCTTCTTCTTCGCCTTGTACTCCTTGCTTGTCCACCTCTCCACAATCTTCCTATATGAAGGCATCTTGTATACAAGCCACCTAGAAATGACCTAAGTACGCAATATACATTGTGAGCATATGAAAGTAAGTGACAGTCATCTAGGCAAGAGTAACTAAATAATACCTACCTTAAAGTACCGCGCACAGCTGAGATGCACTTTTCGTGCTAGCTTAGGATAGTGTTCTTGTGTTTCATCATATACTTGATCAAACATCTGATGCTCTCTGCATTTGCCTTCTCATTCTTACCCTCGGAGCAAGTATAGAAATCCTACAAGCGTGCATAAATGGCACAAAGGACAAAGTAATCAGAGCAATAATTTTGAAGCTCGGCATATTGACTAATCTAGTAAGAAAGAAACTTACCCAAAATTCTTTTATCACCCGTGCGGCGAGGTTCCTGTGCTCAGGATCGAGAGCATTTTTGAAATAACCCCATAACCAAGTTGGCTCCTGGGGACCATTTGGCATGGTGACCATGCCACGGTAATATTCCATGCAAAGACAATCAATGATGTTGCTTTCCAGGCGTTCCAGCCACCGGGTCCAAGAGCATCGAAAGCCCTGCACAATGTAAAAACAAGTAAATAAGTATGTGCTCCTAAACTTGTCAATAATTTGTCATCAATTTGTCAATTTTCTAGCAAACCTGGTAGCTTGTCCCGAAAGGGCATCGCTCGGCTCCTACTGCTTTTCGTCGCCCTGCTGTCAATGTGCGACGTCCTCCTCCGGTGTGGCTGAGAGAGGAGTTTTCGGTGCCTCCATCGAGGTCATCGGGCATACTCCTAGAGGGGTCCAATTTGATGCACGGATTGCCTTCAATCCGGCCACATCGCCCGCTTCTGCCGTGCTAAGAAGCCTGTCCACCAAGCTTTGCCATTCCAATGTCCTGCTCTGTAGTGACCAGACCTCAACCAGTCTGATCTATGTGCTTTAGTGTCATCCCTGGATCAGTAATGCTGACACGCACAGTACTTGAAGGATTTATAACAGAGTAGCAATCACACACTTATTACATCAAATGTCTCAAAAGAGAATTTAATACAATAAATATGGCTTAAGGCCATCTAATAACGATAACAGCGGAAGGCTTGGAAGATAAGTGAGTCCATCAACTCCAACGGCATCACTGAGTATAGAACCACGACCTAAAGGCACCTTACTCGTCGTCTGAAAAGTCTGCAACATGAACGTTGCATCCCGAAAACGGGTCAGCACATGGAATATGTTGTCAATGTAACACATAGAGAGTAATGAAGGAATAAAGCTATACTACATGCATATATGGCTGGTGGAAAGCTCTATGGTTGCATAAAGCCAATTTTTCCCTACTGCAAAGGAATAAATTTTATTTAACTATCATGGTGGTTGTTAAACATTGAGAGCGTTGACACCCTCTCAATCCCAATTAAACATCATCATTAAAACCCAACAATATTAATTAAAGTAACATGATGAGATTCACATGATAATACAAGTACTAGATACTCAAGACGTCCATAACCGGGGACACGGCTAACCATGATTAGTTTATACACTCTGCAGAGGTTTGCGCACTTTTCCCCACAAGACTCCATCTCCTCCATTGGGATTCTCGCACTACATGATGTTTGAGAAACGGATGACCGAGACATAGTCTTTCAGAAGCGCTAGCACCTTATGATCAGGTAGACAGTACCAACCTACATCCCCTACATCTGCTAGTCTACCACTGTAAGAGTTCGCACGACTTAGTCAACTATGCTAGAGCACATAGTAGCTTGTGGCTGCACACGGAAGTTTCTAGTATGAATAATCTCATGATCCCTTTGAGCCTGGGTGGCGGTCCATAAAGAAAAATAGGCAATCGCTGGGATACCCAAGTGCCTCAATCCACCCAGATGTGTGTTTAAGTTGCCACCTTAAATAAACCATTAATTTAACAATCTCACATTTGTCATGGATACACTCACCCAATCCACATCTACTAGCAAAGCATGGCATAACAAGCAAACGTAGAAGTAACTCCCAAGGGTTTGATAATAAAACAGGTAATAGGTACTACCTCATCTACTTCCCAAAACCCACATATTAATCAGATCCTAATCATGCCATTGTTTTAGGATTGATCTAATGCAATAAAAACTGGGTAGTAAAGAGGTATGATCAAAGTGTTACTTGCCTTGCTGATGATCCGCGAAACCTAGAGATTCAAAGTAGCAAGCGGCGCACTCCGGGTACTCTATCGCAAACAAACAAGTATACAATAAGTACTCATCTAATGCACGGGTAAAACTCAAATAAGAGATCTAGCCAGAAAGGTCAACTGAAGAACTCCGGTTTGCAAAAAGAATCAAATCGAACGAAGCAACGAAAGTCAAACGGCGAAAGAAACAAACTTCGTTTACTAATCTGGATCTAAGTCAAATTTTACAGAAGTAAAATCTTGTTTGAGTAGGTTAAATGGAAAGAGGGTTTCGATATGAAACTCCAGGAGCTTGAATCGCCTGATTCCGATAAACGAGCAAAAAGTTATACTAGAACGAAAATCGGATCAGAAATCACGATCAGAAATAACCGCGGAAAAATCCGAGAAAAAGAAAAACTGACGAACAGATTAACGAACGAACGTTCGTTAACTGAAGCTAAACGGCGAATTCGTCCATTGAAACAAATGAATGGGCGAACGCTCGCTAAATAAGTAAACCGAAAAAACCGATCTAACAAAAAAACCTAGGATTTCAGAAAATAAAACCGGATCGGTTTTCTCCGAAAAACCGGCGGCGGACGGCGCGGCTACCTCGTCGAACTCCGGCGGGACTCGGGGCTCCGGTAGGGTGGGGCGGCGTCGGAGGCGGGCGGCGCGGCGGCTGCGGCGGTGAGCGGCGGCGAGCGGGAGGCAAGGTGGGCTACGGTGGCGGGGTGAGGCGGCGGTGGCGGGGCTATTTATGAGGGGGCACGACTTGGGGAAGGGGGCGCCGGGTCAGGGTCCGCCTCAGGAGGCGTGCCTCGGCTGGACTCGGTGGCGGCGGTGGTGCGGTCTCTCTCCCGCCGGGAGGTGGCGGCGGGCGCGGGCCTGGCCTGGCTCGGCTGGGCCTTCGGCCCAGTCGGGCGCGCGATTCTTTTTTTTAAAACAGATTCCGCCGAAACAAGAAAAATTCTAGAAAATAAAATAAAATTCTAAAAAAGCTAAAATAAATTTTCACCGCCTAAATAAAATATTTAGAACAAGATGAACATTTTCTTGGCCCTAAAGTACAGTTTTGAAAAACGTGCAATTTTTTCTAAATTCAAATAAAATAGCAAAAACTCCAAAATAAATCTTATTTGTTTTTTTATTAAACCTTCAATATTTCTTTATTTTGGGAAAGTCATTTTATTCCCTCTCTCATATTTTTATAATAGAAATAATTGAAGATAAAATAAATAAAATCAAATTATCCTATTTTTAAAATTTGAGAAAACTCAAATATGAAAATAACGAAATTCCCAACTCTCTCCGAGGGTCCTTGAGTTGAGTAGAATTTCTGGATCAGGCCAAAAACAAATAAAATATGATATGCAGTGATGATCTAATGTATAACATTCCAATTTGAAAATTTGGGATGTTACAAACCTACCCCCCTTAAGATGAATCTCGCCCTCGAGATTCGGGTTGGCTAGAAAATAGGTGAGGGTGGTCCTTCAGTAGATCTTCCTCTCGCTCCCAGGTGGCTTCATCCTCAGTGTGGTGGCTCCACTAAACTTTGCAAAACTTGATAACCTTATTGCGGGTGACTCGGCTAGCATACTCAAGAATCTTGATTGGTTTCTCCTCATAGGTCAAATCACTGTCCAACTGAATCGCTTCTAGCGGCACTGTATCCCTCAGCTGTATATCAGCCATCTCGGCGTGGCACTTCTTCAACTGGGAAACATGGAATACATCGTGAACTCCTGAAAATCCTTCGGGCAATTCCAACTTGTAGGCTACTTCTCCCATACGCTCCAAAACCTTGTATGGTCCTACAAAACGTGGCGCTAACTTTCGCTTAACTCCAAAGCACTTAACTCCTCGAAGTGGAGATACTCGAAGATAAACTCGGTATCCAATTTCGTAAACTGTCTCCTTGCGTTTAGAATCTGCGTAGCTCTTCTGCCTGGACTGGGATACCTTGAGCCTATCGTGAATCAATTTCACCTTCTATTCAGACTCCTTAATCAAATCCGGTCCAAACAACTGGCAGTCTCCAACTTCGTCCCACGACAATGGGGTCCTGCACCTCCTTCCGTACAAGGCTTCGAAAGGGCCATCTTCAAACTAAACTGTTGTTGTAAGAGAACTCTGCATATGGCAAATTGTCATCCCAACTAGATCCATAATCTAGCGCACAAGCTCTCAGCATATCCTCCAAAATCTGATTAACTCTCTCGGTCTCTCCATCTGTCTACGGATGAAAAGCTGTACTGAACTGTAACCTGGTACCCAAGGTTTCGTGCAACTGATTCCAGAACTTTGAGGTAAACTGGGTTCCTCTGTCTGATACAATGCTCCTCGGAACTTCATGCAGACATACGATCCTGGTCATGTATATCTTTGCCAACTTAGCACTGGTGTAAGTAGTCTTCACGGGGATGAAATGAGCTACCTTTATCAAACGATCGACTACAACCCAAATCGAGTCATAGCCTGAACGAGTTCTAGGAAATCCCGTAATAAAATCCATGCCTAGCTTATCCCACTTCCATTCGGGTATTGGCAATGGGTGTAACAATCCTGCTGGCTTCTGATGCTCTGCCTTTACTCTCTGACATACATCACAAACTGCTAAATACTCCGCAATATCCTTCTTCATTCCGGTCCACCAGAAAGTATCCTTCAAATCCAAATACATCTTGGTATTTCCTAGGTGAATCGAATATGGTGAATCATGGGCCTCCTGCAGAATCAACTTCCTGATCTCCGGGTAGTTAGGCACATAAACACGGTCTTTAAACCATAGGGTATCGTGCTCATCCTCACGAAATCCTTTAACTTTTCCTTTGCTCATCTTCTCCTTTATAGAGGCAACCTCCTTGTCAGTCTTCTGAGCTGCTCTGATCTTATCCATCAAAGTAGACTAAATCTCCAATGCTGCTACATAGCCTCTCGGAACTATCTCCAAACATAGCTCACGAAGGTCCTCGGCTAACTCCTTCGGTAAATCTCCCATCATTAGTGTGTTGACATGGCTCTTATGACTCAGCGCATCGGCTACTATGTTAGCATTTCCGGGATGATAATGCAATCTCATATCATAATCCTTGATGAGCTCCAACCATCTCCTTTGCGTGAGATTTAGCTCCTTCTGCGTGAAAATATACTTCAAACTCTTGTGATCCTTGTACACTTCACAATGGTTTCCAATGAGAAAATGTCTCCAAGTCTTTAATGCATGCACTATGGCTGCTAACTCCAAATCATGCGTGGCATAATTCAACTCATGAGGTTTCAGCTGTCATGAAGCATACGAAACAACTCTTCCCTCCTGCATAAGCACCGCTCCAAGTCCTCGACGTGAAGCGTCGTAATACACCTCATAATCCTTGCTCTGATCTGGCAGAATCAACACTGGTGATGTAACCAAATGTTTCTTCAACTCCTGAAAACTGGCCTCACATTCCTCAATCCATTTGAACTTGGTATCCTTCTTCAACAACTCCGTCATAGGCTTCGCAATTTTTGAGAAATTCTCAATGAATCTCCAGTAGTATCCTACAAGTCCAAGAAAACTCCGGATCTCTCCAACTGTTGTTGGTGCTTCCCAATTTGTCACAGTGACAACCTTGGTGGGATCTATTGCTATACCTTCTCCGGATATAACGTGTCCGAGGAATCCAACTTCCTTCAACCAAAACTCACATTTGCTGAACTTGGCATATAACTGATGTTCTCTGAGCTTCTCAAGTACCAAACACAAATGCTCCTTATGCTCCTCTTCATTCTTTGAGTAGGCCAAAATATCATCAATGAACACCACGACGAACTTATCCAAAAACTCCATAAACACCTTGTTCATCATGTTCATGAAATATGCAGGTGCGTTAGTCAGACCAAATGACATAACGGTATACTCGTACAGCCCATACCTGGTGGTAAAAGCCGTCTTAGGTATATCCTGTTCTCGAATCTTCAATTGATGGTATCCTGATCGCAGATCAATCTTGGAAAATACCTTAGCTCCTTGCAATCGATCAAACAGATCATTGATCATCGGCAGTGGGTACTTGTTCTTGATTGTTACTTCATTCAATCCTCAATAATCAACAACCATCCTTAATGATCCATCCTTTTTCTCCACTAGAAGTACTGGTGATCCCCAAGGCGAAGAACTTGGGCGAATATAACCTTTATCCAGTAACTCTTTAATCTGCTTCTTAATCTCTTCCAAATCTTTTGCGGGCATCATGTATGGTCTCTTAGATATTGGCCCTGTGCCTGGCAAAAGCTCTATCAAAAACTCAATATGTCTATCCGGTGGCATGCCTGGCAACTCCTCTGGAAATACGTCAGGGAAATCCTTCACCACTGGTACATTCTCCTGCACAACTCCTGATAAGGAATTTACTTGAGTCCTCTTCGGCACATGCCGGGATACATACTTGATCCTTCTTCCTTCTGGCGTCGTATGCAAAATTGACTTACTGGCGCATTCAATGTTCCCTCCATACTTCGATGACCAATCCATGCCTAATATCACTTCCAATCCTTGAGATTCCAATACTATTAGGTCCGAGGGAAGTACATAGTTACCAATCCTTAATGGTAACCGATCACACCATATACTAGCCATATACTCTGCTCCAGGCGAGGTTACTAACATGGGTGACCTAAGGGCTTGGGTTGGCAGTTTATACTTATACACAAATCCCCTTGAGATGTATGAATGCGATGCACCAGTATCAAAAAGAACGAGGGCAGTAAATGACTTAACCAAAAACTTACCTATTACTGCATCTGGTTGAGCTTCAACCTCCTCCAAGTTAACGTGGTTCACCTTTCCCCTATTGAAAGGGTTCAGCTTCTTCCCAGAGCTTACATTGCCATTTCCATTCTGGGCTTCAGGACATTCATTGGCGTAATGTCCAGTCTTCTGGCACTTATAGCAAGTGACTTGACTCAAGTCTCTCTTGGCTGGTGTTGATGGGTTGGTACGGTTCTGGCCGTTGCTTCCTCCATTCCCATTACCATTCTTGGGGCCATTATGATTGTGCGAGCTACCTCCACCATGGGTATGCTGAAAATGTCCTCCCGGTTTAGGGGTAAAACACGGCTTCTGCTGAGCTCCAGAATTGTACTTCCCTTGTCCATACTTCCTCTTGCGGTTTTCAATCTGCTGCTGCTTCCCTTCAATCATAAGAGCGTGATCTACCAACTCCTGATAGTTGTTGAAGCTTGCTACCATCAACTGCATGCTTAGCTCATCATTCAGTCCTTCCAGAAACTTCTCCTGCTTAGCTGCATCCATAGCAACGTCATCTGCGGCATAACGTGCTATCTTACTAAAGTCATCCACATACTGGCCATGCTGAAACATTGTCAGTACGGAAAGCCTACTCAAACTGATCCCATGTGACAGTGTCGATAGGATAAGTGGATGTGAAATTCTCCCACCATGATGCTGCAGGTCCTTCAAGCTGATGTGCAGCAAAACGCACCCTCTCCGCATCTGTGCATCCTGGCATGGTCAACTCCCTTGTTGTCTTGCGGAGCCAATCATCTGCAACAATCGGCTCGGTGCTACTAGAGAACACCGGTGGATTCAGCCTAAGAAAACGGGTTAAGTGATCAACAGGTGATGGCGGTGGTGGGTTGTTGTTGTTGTTGTTCCCCTGATTCTGATTTTGGACTAGCAACTGCATCAATGCATTCTGCTGCTGGATCAACTGAGTGAGCTCTGGTCGGAAAGCAAATCCATTGTCACGTCTCGGAGGCATCTAGGGGTTTAGAAAAGATGAGCATTTAGAATAGAATGAGGTCTAGAGAGAAAACACTACCCAAATGCACATGAGGCAAATGCACACAAAATGACTTCATTCAAATCAAACAAGGCATACAACGGTCTATCTATCGTTACAAAAGTGCTCGGGCTATACTAGATACATGGGGGAATACTACTACTGTTATGGTGGTCGACTAGAAAAACTGCTTCGATGAAGACTCCAATCTGCTCCAGCTTCATCAACATAGTCATCATCGCTATCGTCTGGGTCCGAGTCGGTGTCGTCGATGATGATGTAGTTCTCTGGACAAGTGCAATCTTCGTCTTCTCCTCCAGTCGCAGGAAATCCCATGAATACTTTTTTTAGCTTCTTCTTCAGATCATCGTTCTTCTCCACGAGTGTTGCTATTTCCTCCTCATATCCATCGCGTGTAGACTTGAGTTCTTCTTCCAGCTCCATGATCTTGGTCATGGCCTTCTTTAGGTCTATCATGCCTGCGCACATCTGGTTCTCCTAGCATCGAATGTGCTGGTTTAACTCCTGGATGAAAGCTGCAATTGATCTATCCTTCCTGGTGCTGATCATCTCCCATTGCTCATCTCGGCGCCCACAAATCTGGTAGATAGTATCCTTGAGATCCTTGTGGTAGACTTCTCCAATGCGTCCCATAGTGATGTGGGCTGCCATGCTCTTTCCTAGACTCCAGGTTGGTGCATCAAAGGTAAACTCTATGGGCTCAGTGACGGGCATGAACGTCCTTCCTGGAACTTGAACTTTAATCATCGAGCGCTCCTCTTCAGGTAAAGTGACATTGCAGGTTCCGATGAAGCTTGGTACTCCGATGTTCAGGTATCTAGTGACTTCCTTCAAGTGACGTCCAAAGGGTGTATCTTCTTCCGGTTGCGTGAACTTGTTCCTTGCTTCCGCCATCCTAAAAGAGTAGAAAAGATGAGGAGTCAGAAACGAGAAGAGTGAGTAGTGATCTAGGGCTTTAGCTTAGTGGTCGTGTCCTACAGTCAGCGTGTGCTCTGATACCATCTTGTAGCGACCAGACCTCAACCAGTCTGATCTCTGTGCTTTAGTGTCATCCCTGGATCAGTAATGCTAACACGCACAGTACTTAAAGGATTTATATTAGAGTAGCAATCACACACTTATTACATCGAATGTCTCAAAAGAGAACTTAATACAATAAATATGGCTTAAGGCCATCTAATAACGATAACAGCAGAAGGCTTGGAAGATAAGTGAGTCCATCAACTCCAACGGCATCACTGAGTATAGAACCACGACCTAAAGGCACCTTACTCGTCGTCTGAAAAGACTGCAACATGAACATTGCATCCCGAAAACGGGTCAGCACATGGAAAAGTTGGCAATGTAACACATAGAGAGTAAAGAAGGAATAAAGCTATACTACATGCATATATGGCTGGTGGAAAGCTCTATGGTTACAGTTTTTGCATAAAGCTAATTTTTCCCTACTGCAAAGGAATAAATTTTATTTAACTATCATGGTGGTTGTTAAACATTGAGAGAGTTGACACCCTCTCAATCCCAATTAAACATCATCATTAAAACCCAACAATATTAATTAAAGTAACATGATGAGATTCACATGATAATCCAAGTACTAATGTCGGTGTCAAAACCGGCGGATCTCGGGTAGGGGTCCCGAACTGTGCGTCTAGGCGGATGGTAACAGTTGACAAGGGACACGAAGTTTTACCCAGGTTCGGGCCCTCTCAATGGAGGTAAAACCCTACGTCCTGCTTGATTAATATTGATGATATGGGTAGTACAAGAGTAGATCTACCATGAGATCAAGGAGGCTAAACCCTAGAAGCTAGCCTATGGTATGATTGTTGTATGTTCTGTTGTCCTACGGACTAAAACCCTCCGGTTTATATAGACACCGGAGAGGGTTAGGGTTACACAAAGTCGGTTACAATGGTAGGAGATCTAAACATCCGTATCGCCAAGCTTGCCTTCCACGCCAAGGAAAGTCCCATCCGGACACGGGACGAAGTCTTCAATCTTGTATCTTCATAGTCCAGGAGACCGGCCGATGGTATAGTCCGGCCATCCGGACATCCCCTAATCCAGGACTCCCTCAGTAGCCCCTGAACCAGGCTTCAATGACGACGAGTCCGGGGCGCAGATTGTCTTCGGCATTGCAAGGCGGGTTCCTCCACCAAGTACTTCATAAAAGATTGTTAACACTAAGGATCGTGTCCGACTCAGCAAAATAAGTTTCCACATATTGCCATAGAGAGAATAATATTTACACAAATCTAATCTGCTGACGTATTCCGTAGCGTGACACCACACTACGGCCAAGCCTCTATCCGAATCGTTTTCACTTCCCCACATCAGCGCATTTTGCGAGGCGGTTTCCTTGGCACGTCTTGTCGAAGCAGAGATCGTTTCCCCTTTATTTACGGGATTCTCATCAATACGGACATGGGTAACCCAACCGCGCCATTTATCACGGCGCTTGGGAGCAAGCGAGTTTTACCAGGCTGGTGGGGACGCATAGTCGCACCCGCCCATATAAGGGGATAAGGATCCGCCTTTTTACCTACGCCTTCTTCCTCCTTTGCCTATCCATCTTTCGCGCACTCGAGCTCCAGCGCCCAAGCCCGCACTTCCCACCTCAACCTTCTCCAGCCATGTCCGGAGCGGGAGGCAAGTGGATGGTCTCCTCCGTCACGGAGGGCCATGTCAAAAAGCTGAGGAAGGCCGGATACTTGTCTAACGACATCGCGCATCGGCTTCCCGAAGAGGGGCAGCTCCTCCCCACCCCAAGGCCCCATGAGAGGGTTGTATTCCTTCCCCATTTCCTCCGCGGACTGGGTTTTCCTCTCCACCCGTTCGTCCGGGGGCTCATGTTCTACTATGGCCTGGATTTCCACGATGTCGGGGAAACTGCCTCCACGAGCACCTATGGGGACGGAGCCCCTTTTCGGTTCGGCGGGGGGCGGAGGTCGCACAAAGAGCAGATCAAGGCGAGGCACACGAGCGGTTTACCCAGCTTCGGAGCTCTCCGGAGAGATAATACTCCTACTGCTGCTTTGTGGATTGTATTGAGTTCTTGCTCGGGAGCGCTGAGTGCTACAGTACGCACCAGCAGCTAACGAGACCGAGCGTGAGTGTTCCACTGTTCGTCCTCTTCCTTCTACGTTGCGCATGGGCCGCCTTTTATATGCTCAAGGGGTCACCGACAGGTGGCAACGTAGGCGAGGGCAAAAATGGAAAAGGTGATGCGGTTGGTACAGCTACCTGCACAGTGTATCATACCTAACCCTGATGGCAGGGGATAAAGGCATTAAATGCCTATCTACGTCACCCAAACAGTGCAAAAAAGGGACCGCCAGGGACGCCACCGATCACCACGATGGCGATCTTGTCAGCGCCGCTTGCCACAGTGTACCCCTGGTTGCACAGCCTCCCGCCACGTACGCCTGGAAGGGTCCCAGAGCGACACGTTGGTGGATGCGCTGGAGCGTGGGTATAGAGTGGTTGCTCGCCGCGGCAAACGCCTTGCCGCGGTCGTTGTCTTGTCGCGTCCGGGAGCTTGTCGCTCGCCGGGTCTTGCCGGGACACGTGGCGCGTCGCGGCAAGTTCCTTGAGATGCCTTGGTTGGCCTTCCCAGCAAGCTCCTCTTGCCGGGGTCTTGTGCCTTGAGTGGCCGTCCCGGCAAGCTCCTCTTGCCGGGGACTTGTCTCCTTGGCTTAAATACTTTGTTCTTGAATGGCTCCAAAGGAACCACGGAGGACCTTGGCGGTCACCCGGCAAGCCTTGCCGCGGGACGCTGCGACTTCCCGTGCACAAGTTCGGGATACTAGGGTACCCCTACTCTAGTACACCGACAGGAGCCCCCGGGCTTGGGCCATACACGGTGCCGAGCGCTGTTGGGCCAGGCCCAAAACAGGGCACGGGCACGCGCGGCCTGGATCACGCCGTATCTTACTCCGTATCCACCGCGCCCTCCTCGAACGGCACGCGTCGACTGCGGCGTCGTGGGAGAGGTAGTGGGTGGTTTCTTTATTCGGAAAAGCGGAACGTCCGCCCCCACCCCCCTATAAGCAGGGGAATCAGGGGCAGGAGCGCGGTTTTCGAGGCGTCCACTCCCCACGATCACGGGGTGAGGAGAGGTCGCCTCATCCGTCGCCTCGGTTCTGCACGCCTGCCATGCGGCTTCCATGCGCTTGGGGTGGCGTGCTGGAGGCGGGGAACCGGGCCGTCGTGGGTCGAGGCAGCGGGCCGATCCCAGTTCCCTGCTCCTCCTGTGTCTTAATTAGCTGAGCGGGGCGGCCGAGCCCCCACCCCGCTCCTTTATAAGGAGCGAGGGGGGGAAACGGAGGTCCGCATTCTTTCATCTCCTCTTTCCTTCAGCTTCTGCTCCCCTCTCTCT
Source organism: Aegilops umbellulata (assembly GCA_032464435.1). NCBI lineage: Eukaryota > Viridiplantae > Streptophyta > Magnoliopsida > Poales > Poaceae > Aegilops > Aegilops umbellulata. The sequence goes on from CP136057.1 coordinate 291,727,800, forward strand.
CATTCGCCATGGAGAAAGGAAACCCCGGTCCTTCAACGGTAGCGGCGAGGGTCGCCGCTAGGCAGCGTGTCCTTCCTTCTCCCGCACCCGTGGTGGCAGAGCCAGCCGTAAGGGGAAGAGGGAGGGGGCGAGGCCGTGGGCGAGGTCGAGGTCGAGGACGAGGCGCTCGGGGAAGAGGTGGACGGAGCGGCTCGCCGGCCTCGCCTCCGCCAGTGGCTCCTCTTCCCATGGCGGTCCATGTTGGGGACGACTCTTGCGAGTTCTTTGTCAGGCTGCGTCGGCCGCCTCGTCGTCGCCTTTGTCTCCCGACTCCATTTGCGAGCGAGATGGAGTTGGATCTGCCCGAGACACTGAGGCTGCACATGAGGGGCTGTGGAATCAGCGGTGCGCGAGTCCGCGTTGACTTCCCGGCCCCTAATGTGATGTATCTTGGTCGAGGGTGGAAGACATTCGCCCGTATCCACCGCCTGACGGAGGGGCTCACCCTCCATTTCAAGCTGATGGAGGGAGGTCTCCTCTCCGTCAAGGTCTTCGGGTGCTTTGGGACTCGGGCAAGGTGCTACATGGAGAGCTCCTCCGATAGCGAAGACTCCTCCTCGGGCGGGAGTGACGAGGAGGACAGCGGCAGCGACGACGAGGGCAGCGGGCGGCAGGATGACGGGTCCGACTAGGTGTTGGGCGCCGCTCCGTGCGGCACCGGCGACCCCATCATCCGTGTCGCCGGCTCCTTGAACTTCTCGGGGCCGTCTCCTTGGGCGGCTGGCGTTGGGAGGTTGTGGAAGAGGAAGAGGGCGGGCGGCAAGGCCGTCAACTCGGAGTACGTGGGCGTGACGCCCTCGACAGCGTGCTGACGTCCTGCCGCCTCGTCTTCGAGCACTGCTTCCGGCGCCGCCATCACCATCCAGCCTTTGGACGGCCACCGAGATGTTCTTTTGCTGTCTTCTGCTTCCCGTAGCTTGCCTAGGCGCCCCTTTTGCCCTTTTCGCCTCCTTGACCTACCTCCTGAAGAGAGGGACAATAAAAGGGATTACGGGCACCTTATCTCTTTTTAATTTGTAAGCCCTCGGGCCTTAGCTGCATTTAAAACTTGTAATCCCATCATTCATGTTTTTCATTCTCTATGAACTGTACCTGAGTGGAATGTTTTTTTAGTGAAAAGGGGATGCTTGCCGAGTCACTTGTCCTGCGGGTGGAACCCACGTCAAGGAGCAAATCCTTGATATCTTTAAGATAGACACTTTTTTCCCGGCAGCAGGCCCTGCCGTCTTCCCACGTCGCTCGACCTTTCTCACGCTTTTGGCGGAGGCAGGGATGAGGCGGGTTTGGGCTCCTCGTTTCGTCCCTTTGCTGCCGCGACTACGACCGAACCTGGCCCCAGGAACGAGCCCTAGGGCCTAGAGTTAGGGGAGCACGGTAGCTTTTAGGAAGAAACGAGGTTTCGCATTCCTCAGTCCATAAGAGAATGCATGATAAGGGATGAAAAACTTATCTGAGATTGCAGCCCCCGGCAACTCTGGTTCGCCGTGGGTTAATCTTTGTAATTGCAGCCCCCAGCAACACTGGCTTGCCGGGGTCCAGATGCTGGTCCGTCCTCCTTCTCCTTTTCGTCCTCAAGTGGTCCGGTCAGGATATGCGAGCCCTGCGAACCAAGGGAAACGAAAGAACGGCAAAGGGACGCACACTCGACCTCTAAGTTAGGGGTTAGCCGCTGCTAAGCACTGTCAACCCTAACCAAGGACGAGACTCGATCTAGCATGCATGCTATAACTTAGGGCGCTAGCGCTTCACTTATGCTCAGGGTCTGCGCCTGGCTTTCTACAAAGGATTACATGCAACAGCGGCAAGACTTGTACAAAAGGTGGTTGCCGGAACAGGGTCCGACAACCGCGCCTTACGGGTAAAACTTACAAAGATGCTCAATATTCCAGGAGTTGCTCACCGGAATGCCATCTTCGGTCTCAAGGCGGACAGCGCCAGGCCTAGTGACTTGTTTCACCCAATAAGGTCCTTCCCACTTCGGCGTCAACTTGTTGGAATTCTTGGCGGATTGAACGCGCCGAAGAACAAGGTCGCCTTCCTCGAGACTTCTGGCATTAACTTTGCGGCTATGGTAGCGGCGCAAAGCTTGCTGGTAGCGAGCAGCTCGTACAGCAGCCTGAAGACAGTCTTCCTCAAGGAGCAGCGCGTCATCTTGTCGCAGCTGCTCTTGCTCAAGCTCATCATAAGCGAGCACTCGAGGCGACCCGTATACGAGTTCCGTGGGGAGAACTGCCTCTGCTCCATAGACTAGAGCGAAAGGTGTCTGGCCAGTGGCTTGATTTGGCGTCGTCCTGATCGACCAAAGAACCACCGGCAGCTCCTCAATCCAGTTTCTTCCGCACCTGTGCAGCCTGTCGAAAGTCCTGGTCTTGAGTCCACGCAGCACTTCAGCATTTGCCCTCTCCGCTTGACCGTTGCTCCTGGGGTGAGCAACAGAAGCGAAGCAGACCTTAGCGCCAAGATCATGGACGTACTGCATGAAGGTGCGGCTCGTAAATTGCGTACCGTTGTCGGTGATGATCCTGTTAGGAATCCCAAAGCGGCAAACAATCGACCTGAAGAACTTGACTGCTGACTGTGCTGTCACCTTCCTCATTGCTTCCACTTCCGGCCACTTTGTGAACTTGTCGATTGCGACGTACAAGTACTCAAATCCCCGACTGCTCGGGGGAAGGGGCCGAGGATGTCGAGCCCCCAGACCGAAAATGGCCAGGATAAAGGGATCGTCTGGAGAGCTTGAGCTGGCTGGCGTATCTGCTTGGAATGGAACTGGCACGCTTCACACTTGGTTTCTTGTGCAGTTGCATCCTGGAGGGATGTCGGCCAAAAGAAACCTTGCCGGAAAGCTTTGCCGGCAAGCGCTCTTGCGCCAATGTGGTGACCACATATGCCTCCATGTATCTCTGCCAACAGCTTCTGTCCATCTTCCCGGTGAATACACTTCAATTTCACACTGTTGAGTCTTCTTCTGTATAGTGCGTTGTCGACAAACTGGTACATACTTGACTGCCGGGCTACTCTTTCCGCTTCTTCTGGCTCTTCGGGAAGTTCTTCTGTCTAAAGGAAACGGACGATCTGTTGTGCCCATGCTGGAGCTTGTGGCTCGACAACAAGGACTAAAGGCACATCTGTTGCTGTGGGAACACCCGCTTCTACGGCGAGAGCCTGCGGCTCAGCCGGAGCTTGACGTTCCCCGGCAAGCTTGCCGGAGCAAAACTTGTCGGGAGCGTCTGCTTCAACGGAACAAACCCTGGGGTTTGCCGGAGCAGACAGCTCCCCAGCACTCTTGGTGTTGATCTTGGGGACCTTCTTGGCGGCGGCTTCAGAAAGCTCTGCCGGAAAATAGTCACCAGAAATCAACTTCCTCTTCTTGCTCTGTCCAGTTGATGGCGTCACAGACGGTTGAGTCAGCTTGAGCACAAAGATCCCTGGTTCCACAGGTAACTTAAGTGCTGCGCACTTTGACAGGCCATCGGCGATGTTGTTCTGAGCTCTTGGAACATGTTCCATCTGTAGGCCGACAAAGTGCTCTTCTAGCTTCCTCACTTCATCAACTTAAGCTTCCATCAACAGACTCTGATAACTCTTATTTACTTGGCGGACGACAAGCTGCGAGTCACCCCTGACAGTGAGCTGCTTGATCCCAAGGTCTGCCGCGATCCTGAGACCGGCAAGCAATCCTTCATACTCTGCAGTATTGTTTGTTGCTTGCTCCTTGGGAAAGTGCATCTGGACTACGTACTTAAGGTGCTCTCCGGTGGGTTCGACAAGCAGCACACCAGCACCGGCGCCTTGCAGCGAGAAAGCACCATCAAAGTACATCAGCCACTCTTTGCTTGCTTCCTTGACGAGGATGCTCGTTTCTGGAATTTCTTCATCTGGTGTTGGCGTCCACTCTGCTATGAATTCTGCCAATGCTCTGCTTTGGATAGTTGAAGTGCTCTCAAACTTGAGGCCAAAGCTTGACAGTTCCAGTGCCCACTCAACAATCCTGCCTGTTGCTTCTGGATTCCGCAGTATCCTCTTCAGTGGAAAACGAGTGACAACTGTTATCTCATGAGCTTGGAAGTAATGGCGCAGCTTTCTTGAGGCCATGAGAAGGCCGAAAAGCAATTTCTGCACACCAGAGTACCTTGACCTAGCCCCCTGCAGAAGGGAACTGACAAAGTAGACTGGGCGCTGCACCATTCTCTTCTGCTGTATCTCTTCGCACATCTGCGCAGATCCATCTTTGCCGGGACCAGAGCTTGTCGGGGAAGCCCCCTGCTTGTCGCTGGATGTGCTTGCCGCGGTCGCTGGCTCATCATCAGCCTCCCTCTCCGCTACTAACGCAACACTAACCACTTGATTGGTTGCCTCCAGATACAGCAGCAACTTCTCTTGTGGTTTAGGTGCGACAAGTATTGGAGTGGAGGACAGGTATCTCTTCAAGTCCTGCAGCGCAGCCTCCGCTTCCGGAGTCCATTTCATTGGACCTGCCTTTTTCAAAATTTTGAAAAACGGCAGGGCGCGCTCAGCAGACTTAGAGATAAACCTGCTGAGAGCCGCCACGCAGCCGGCAAGTCTCCGCACATCCTTGACGCGCTTGGGTGCTTCGATCTGCTCAATGGCCTTGATCTTGTCGGGACTGGCTTCAATTCCCCTCTGAGACACGAAGAACCCGAGAAGCTTGCCGGAAGGGACTCCAAACACGCACTTCTCGGGGTTGAGCTTGAGGCTGAACTTGCGCAGATTTGCAAAAGTCTCTTCTAGATCTTGAACCAGAGTTGCTTTGTCCCTGCTCTTGACCACTATGTCATCCATGTAGGCTTCTACATTTCTGTGTATTTGTGGCTCAAAAGCGGTGTGGACTACTCTTGCAAATGTTGAACCAGCATTCTTCAAACCGAAAGGCATCCGTATGAAACAGTACGTGCCACATGGAGTGATGAATGCGGTCTTCTCCTCATCTTCTTCTGCCATGAAAATCTGATGATATCCTGAGTATGCGTCAAGAAATGAAAGCAAGTCACATCCGGCCGTGTAGTCAACAATCTGGTCGATGCGCGGCAAGGGAAATGGGTCTTTGGGACAAGCTTTATTGACATCGGTAAAGTCGACACAAAGCCTCCATTTCCCGTTTGCCTTGCGCACGACTACATGATTGGCCAACCACGTAGGATGGAGCACTCCTCTGACAAGGCATGCTGCTTCCAACTTCTTGATCTCTTCTGCGATGAATTCTTGGCGCTCCACTGCTTGCTTTCTGACTTTCTGCTTGACGGGTCGCGCATGAGGACAGACGGCAAGGTGGTGCTCAATTACTTTCCTGGGAGCACCGGGGATGTCAGACGGTTGCCACGCAAACACGTCGACATTCGCCCGCAGGAAAGCAATGAGCGCGCTTTCCTATTTAGGGTCGAGAGTGGCACTGATGGTGAAAGTACCACCAGTGCCGTCCTCCTTGGCGGACACCTTCTTGGTCGCTGGCGGAGCTGCCATTGTCTTCTTACACTTGCCGGTGGAGCTTGATGGTGCGTCCTCGACGGTAGCGCAGCACTCCGAAGAGGTGCGCTTGCCGGAGTGGGCATCAGAACTCTTGCTGGACCTGGTCTTCTTCTTCCCCCCGGGAGCTTCAGCGGCAAGTGTCTCGCGAACCGTTGCGGCTGCTGCTTCTCGGTAGATCTTGTCGGCACAGATAAGAGCATCTTTCTTGTTGCCAAGGACAGAGATGACACTTATCGGGCCTGGCATCTTCAGCATGTTGTACGCGTAGTGAGAGGCTGCCATGAACTTGGCGAGCGCTGGACGGCCGAGAATCCCATTGTAAGGCAATGGAAAATCGGCAACGTCAAAAGTGATCCTCTCAGTTCTGAAGTTCAACTCGCTGCCAAATGTCACCGGCAGCGTGATCTTCCCCTTCGGCTTGCTCCTTCCCGGGTTGATTCCTTGGAATGTGCCGGTCTCCTCGAGCTCACTGTCAGGGACTTGGAGTTTCCGGAGCATAGCGGAGGAGATCAGGTTCAAGTCGGCCCCGCCGTCAACTAGCATCTTGGTGACCTTGAGGTTGCGGATAGTTGGTGAAACCAACATCGGCAAGCACCCGACCGCAGTTGTGCGATCAGGGTGGTCCTCAATATCAAAGACGATAGGCGTGCTGGACCATTTTAGAAGCTTGCGTGATTCGACGGGTGGTTCCGCCGCATTGACTTCCCGCACCCACTGCTTGAGTTGGCGGTGTGAAGTATGTAGAGAAGCACCGCCATCAACGCACAAGACCTCTGTGGCTTTCTGAAACTCCTGCTCACTGGTCTCGTCATCATCCATGTCTTCGTCGTCGTCATCTTCATCTTTGTCGCGGCCGCGGGGAGGTCTGTCTCCTTGCCGCTGCTTGGCCTTGCCGCGGCGTCCTCCCCGGCCGGTGCGCTTCGCGCCGGATCCTCCAGCACCTCCTTGGGCTTTCTCCTTGTCGCGTCGCTCGTACTCGGCCTTTTGCAGCTCGACAAGCTGCTCGACCTTCTTGCAGCTCTGGAGGTCATGGCCCTTGGTGCGGTAGATCTTGCAGTACTGTTTGTTGGTGCCTTCCTGCTTGTCGGCGGCCGCCACAGCCTGGCAGTTGGTGCATGCGGCAACCTCCTTGCCGGGGCTACCATCTTTGGCTTTCTTGGCGCCACCGTCGTTGCCGGACTGCTCAACAGCTAGCACGTCTTTGCCTTTCCTCTTCCTGTTGTTCCGCCGCCGGTTTTTATTTGCCGGGGCAGCATCCTCGCTGTCAGATCCTCCTGCTCCTGCATCCTCTCCGGGGAGTTTCCTCCCTTCCTCAGCACGTGCACACTTGTCGGCCAGGGCATACAGGTCGCTGACGTCTCTGATCTTGCACATCGCCATCTCCTCCCGCATCCTGCGGTTACGCACGTTCTGGTGGAACGCGCTGATGACCACAGCAGGGTGGACATCCGGGATGTTGCGTTGCACTTGGCTGAATCTCTGGATGTACTTGCGCAAGGGCTCTCCTTCCTTCTGGGCAAGCAGGTGAAGGTCACTCTCCTAGCCATGAGGTTTGTGGCCGCCCGTAAAGGCGCCGACAAACTGATGGCATAGGTCTGCCCAGGAAGATATGGAGTTTTCCGGCAAGTGCATGAGCCAGGACCTGACATTGGGTTTGAGCACCAGCGGGAAGTAGTTGGCAAGGATCTTGTCGTCTCGCCCCCCGGCAGCCTGCACTGCGATGGTGTAGATGCTGAGGAACTCTGACGGATGCAACCTGCCGTCGTACTTCTCCGGTACGTCTGGCTTGAAATTCTTCGTGCTGGGCCACTGGACTTGCCGCAGCTCACGAGTAAACGCAGGGCAACCTACCGCATACGGCAGGTCGCCTGGTTCCCCTGGCGCATGCATGTCGACAGTGGGCCCAGCGCGCCAGTCTGATTGACGTCGCGCTTCTCTTCGGCGCTCGATGCGAGTACGGGCGTCTTCTTGCCGTCGTTCGTGAAGAACTTGGCGCTGGTCGCGGCGAGCTCGCGGATCTGATGAAGCGGTGGAGTCGCTGTCGTGGCGGCCCCGGCGAGTCGGCAATCCTGGCCTTCGGGGCGGAGAGTGCACGGTGGTTGCACCCCTACCCCCCGGTCTTGTCGCCATCGGCTCGCACCTGGCTGGCTTGCCGCGGCTACGATGCAGTCGGCTGCCGTGGAGTGTCGCCGTTGGCGAAGCCGATGAGACTCTGAATGGTGGCCCTCCAGTCGTCGATCTTGTCCGCCATTGGAGGGAAGTCTAGGAGCAGTTGTGCTCGCGCCAAAGCTTCTGCTGGAGTGGCGGGTAGCGGTGGCGAACAGTGCGAGGAGTGGGATATGCTCGGACTTCCAACGATGTTAGAAGGAGCAGTATTCCGTCCAGGCGACCGTGCCTCGCTCGCGCCAGCACGTTGGCGTGCATGCTGGCCTTGAGCATCCCGAGATCCGCCAGCTCGATTTGGGTCCAGCAAGCGTATGGTACCGTGAGTACCATGACGCTGCCGGTCCCGCGCCTCCTGAGATAGGCGCAGAGCATCCACGGACGCCCGGTCGTCGTGGGAGCCTGCTACGCCGCCGACGGACAGCGCAGCCTTGTCCTTGGACCTGGCAGCACCGTGGGCTCCCTCGTCGACGCCCGCTCTTCCGCCGGCGTCTTCCCCACCAGCCGTCTGCTCTGGCGATGGTGGGTTTGTCGCAGACGGAGCAGCCGCCTCCGAAGCCTTCTTCTTCGGCGGCATGTCGATGAAGATGTTGAAGATCTAGCTCGTGTGAACGCCGGATCAGGTTCACACAACCTCGACGCCCCCTACCTGGCGCGCCAAAGATGCCGGGGAAACTGCCTCCACGAGCACCTATGGGGACGGAGCCCCTTTTTGGTTCGGCGGGGGGCAGAGGTCGCACGAAGAGCAGATCGAGGCGAGGAACACAAGCGGTTTACCCAGCTTCGGAGCTCTCCGGAGAGATAATACTCCTACTGCTGCTTTGTGGATTGTATTGAGTTCTTGCTCGGGAGCGCTGAGTGCTACAGTACGCACCAGCAGCTAATGAGACCGAGCGTGAGTGTTCCACTGTTCGTCCTCTTCCTTCTACGTTGCGCATGGGCCTCCTTTATGCTCAAGGGGTCACTGACAGGTGGCAATGTAGGCGAGGGCAAGAATGGAAAAGGTGTTGCGGTTGGTACAGCTACCTGCACAGTGTATCATACCTAACCCTGACGGCAGGGGACAAAGGCATTAAATGCCTATCTACGTCGCCCAAACAGTGCAAAAAAGGGACCGTCACGGACGCCACCGATCGCCATGATGGCGATCTTGTCAGCGCCGCTTGCCACAGTGTACCCCTGGCTGCACAGCCTCCCGCCACGTACGCCTGGAAGGGTCCCAGAGCGACACGTTGGTGGATGCGCTGGAGCGTGGGTATAGAGTGGTTGCTCGCCGTGGCAAACTCCTTGCCGCGGTCGTTGTCTTGTCGCGTCCGGGAGCTTGTCGCTCGCCGGGTCTTGCCGGGACGCGTGGCGCGTCGCGGCAAGTTCCTTGAGATGCCTTGGTTGGCCTTCCCGGTAAGCTCCTCTTGCCGAGGTCTTGTGCCTTGAGTGGCCGTCCCGGCAAGCTCCTCTTGCCGGGGACTTGTCTCCTTGGCTTAAATACTTTGTTCTTGAATGGCTCCAAAGGAACCACGGAGGACCTTGGCGGTCACCCGGCAAGCCTTGCCGCGGGATGCTGCGACTGCCCGTGCACAAGTTTGGGATACTAGGGTACCCCTACTCTAGTACACCGACACACGATCTGGCCCTGAACTTCGTCCTCAACATATCGGCGTTTATCGTCGTGTGAGAGGCCTTCCTCCGTATCCGCCCCCATTTCGGCCTTTGGCTCAAGACCTTCAACGTCAAGCCGAAGGTGGTGCGCGGCAACCAGGCGGAGTGCGGAGGTGCCATGGCGGGCAAGATAGCTAACGTCCTATGGCTCGAGGGCTCCTTTGTGGAGACCCTGAAGGGGTGGCAATCGGGGTGGTTTTACATCACCGAGCCGTGCGACCTTGAGTGGGTCGCAGCCCCCGAGTTCTGATCCGGAACCCCTACGCGGCTCACGTCCTGGAAAGAGACGGACCTGTCGTGGGGCAACGAGGAAGAGGTGATTGGACTGCAAACATGCATCCAATCCCTGGTGAACAAGCAGCTCAAGCTTGTCAATGTAGTCCAGGTTATGCTCGTCCGCCGGATCCTCTTGTGTCAACAACGGGCCTTCAACCTGTGGGAGTTCGACCCGGCGCAGCACCGAACTTTGAGTAGGCTCTTCGACACGACGTACGAAGATGCCTGGAAGGTGCTATTCAAGGGCGCCGAGGCTCCCACATCCGCTTCCGAGGATCGCCGATTTAGCACACAGCGTCAAGCTGGTGCGGTGAGTTATTTTTACCCTTTACAGGACATTTGTTTCTCCTAGTTTGACTCTATGCGGGATCTAAACTCTCGTACCTTTGACAGGATTGGCGGGCAAAGTCCGGACAGATCGACTGTCCGGCTCCTTTGCCCGAAGACCAAGCCGACGCTCGCTTAGCGAAGCTGCTGGCTCCGGCACCTTACGTGGTGCCGGAGAAGAAGGCCAAGAAGAGGGCCACGGGGACTCGAAAGAGTTCTCGGCGCCAGGAGGTGTCGGATTCTTCATCCGACGAATCCGAGACACGCTCCTCTCGTGAAAACGAGGAGGAGGAAGAAGAAACCTCTCCCCCTCCAGCGGGGGGAGGAAAGAAGAGGAAGGCCGCCCCAACAAGGGAGGCCGAAGGGTCCAAGAAGGGGAAGATCCTCCCTCCGGACAACTCCACCGACGCCGACGAGGGCGAAGAGGAGTGGTCGCACAAGGCCAGGCGCCCGGCGGCATCGTAAGTATTCGGACACTAGAGTGACTCATAGCATTCCTTTTTTGCACAGCTTTTCCTTATGTCGAATATAATTATGCAGTCCGCCCAAGGCCGGGCTCGACGAGTGAGCGGCTCCCTGGATTCATCGGATGTGAATTCAGTTCCGCCCACTGCCTCCCCCCGCATTGCGGATGACGCCGAAGTGGCGTCGCGACAAGCTCTGGGCCAAGAGGAGGTGGTCCTGGAGGATCCGCGAGGCGACCTCCCGGACTCCGGGAGTAAAGGGGACAAGACCCCCCAGGGCTCCAAGTCCGGCTTTGAGCTGGACACCGCGCCGGAATCTTCAACGGTTCCGGACTGCGGTAGGCGAACTCCTTCCAAGAGGAGCAAGCCTTCTGAGCCGGCAGCCCCCGCCCAACCGGGGGTGCCGGACAATGTGCTGGAGGTGCTTAACGGCGCCTCCATCGACGAGGAGCACCGTACTATTATGAGTACGGTGATCCAAAAGGTTCAGTCCAGCAAGAGCGGACTGACTGAAGCTTGTGCTAGCCTTCTAACAGGCTTCGAGGTAAGTAAAAAATATGTAAAAGTATTACCGCATAGACAGTAGCCCCTGATGCTCTGTTTGGCGTTCGGTAAGAAAAGCCGAATAGAGGATCTAATAAATTTCGCAGGAGCCTAATAAAAAATGAGTCAATATGCCTATGCAGGCTTCGCTGCTTGCGACCGCCGCACTGACTACGGAGGTAGGCACCCTGAAGCAGGGTCTCGAGCGGCCCGAGCAAGAGCTCGGCCTTGCCAAGCGGCAGCTCGAGGAGAAAAAAGGTAAGAAATACCTTATAGAAAATATATAAAAAAGATGCAATTCCCAAAATGACAGGATTGCGCTACTTATTGCAGGGGCCACAACTGAGGTGGCTACCCTCAAGCAGGCGCTGTCAGAGGCCGAGAAGAGAGCGTCCTCGGAGCGCATCGAGCGAGAGAAATTTGAGGCGCAGGTCGGCAAGGCGCGGCAAGAGCTTCAGGCTCTCATGAAAAAACATGAGGGTTTGGAGCTTGACTCGAAGATGCAAGCGTCCGAGCTCACGGCGGCCATAGAAGCTGCCAAGTTTGCCAAGGCCGAATCCCAGAAGGCCCTCCAGGAGTTGGATGCGGTGAAAAAGATAGCGGCGGGTAAGGCATTCTTTATGCAAAGCAGACATATAAAAGTAAGCTACTTGTTACTTACCCGAATCCGGAGCTCTCCAGGGGCATTCACAGATCTTCCCCGTAGCGTGTCTGATGCCGCCGCATTCTACCGAGCCGAGGAGGGCAGCTCGACGCAGAAGGTGTTCTGGTCTCAGTATGCTGAAGCAGCTGGTCGAGCTCCACAAGGCGGCCGAACAGGCCATGAAGGGCCTCATAGTTCGGCTGTGGCCTGGAGAGGCCTTGCCTGGGAGCTATTTCGGACTGGTTCAGCGGCTGGTGGCGGCCTGTCCAAGGCTTGAAGTCACCAAGCGCTCCGTCTGCATCGAAGGTGCCCGGAGGGCCCTTGCCCGCGCTAAGGTGCACTGGGGCAAGCTGTACGGTGAGAAGCTTGTGAAGGACGGGCCACCGCCGGGGAAGGAGCATCGCAAACCCGAGAACTATTATAAGGATGTTCTGAAGGGTGCCCGCCTTATGGCGGATGAATGTACCAAGGATGTAATTTTTGAATGAACTCGCTCGTGTTGTCCTGTGCGCTGAAAACTTGTTCATATGCGCTAAGCAATGCTTTTTGAATTTAAAATATTACTTTCTGTGCGGCCGTTTATCAAAAATTAAGAGATGGCCAGTCGTCGGCTTCTGCCCCCATGTCACTAGTGCTGTGGTGTTCGGGATAAACCTGAGCGCTCTTTTTCCCATGTTTGGGTCCTTCGAGGGAGGCGCTCAGCGCAATGAACAAGGCAATCGGACAATAATGCTTGAACACTCTCACTTAGCCATAGAACTCTATAATTTTAAATTTCGGCGAAGTCCCTAGTATTCGGAAGACCGAGTTCGGGGCGCTACCCACGCCTTGGCCGGACAAAGCCGGTCCTCGCTCTAAGCGGCATAAGTCTTTAAGGACTCGAAAAACCTCTCGAACAGCGACCGGTCTCTCGCTTCATCATGACAGTCAGTTTTACCTTTCTCTACTGAGGTGCTCAGCCCAGCTCATCTGGGGCACAATCGCAGTAGTTCTCCTAGTGCTACCTTAGCCGATATAGCGGAACGTAAGGCACCAAAACATAGGAGCCGGGCAAACCCAACTATTGACCCAAGACATGATTCGGAGCCGATGCATATAATGCTATAAGTTCGGGGTGCCGCACTTGTGAAAGTGTTCGGACTTCTCACACCATATTGGGGGGTACTGAAGCCCCTGGCGTATTTGCCATACCACACTGTATGGGTACAACATGTCATTTATGAACATATATTTGGAAAAAGGTAATGCAAAAAATAGATAAAGACTATGCATTGTTTAAAAGGGCTACGATCAAAGCAGAATGATACAAATGGCGCGATAAGCAAAAAGTTGGACTATTTAACATGTCCGGTCCAGGGGCGGGCCGCGGAACTTATATGCAAAACAGGTATACTGCTCGTGACAGAGACCACCTGGGAGTCCATAATGCGGCATGGCTTGTCTGCTTCCCTGGTTCTTGCATCGTTTGTGCGGCAGTTGAGTTGCCGAACAGGTTGTCCGAAGTATGGAGTCCTGAAAGTAAGAGAAGATAAAGAAAGAATTCGGCAGCCCCTAGTACGGTTTAAGCCGTGTTTTGGGTGTGCCGTGATGGTGCCCCTTCCCCTACGCCCATGGTATTTTGAGAGCGTAGTTGTGTACGCGAAGCACTAGTTTTGCTATTTCGCGAGGGCTGGGGTTGGGGCCGCATTGCTACGCCTGCTCAGAACGTGCCAGTCGGTCTTGTTGTAGGTTACTCCGGGCGCGCTTGACGGTGTCCAGCCTTTTAACGGCCGGACTGGAGAATTGCCTAGAGAGGCTGCTTTGTACTTCTGCTGCGAGGGCCGCCGTGTGCTCCTCTGTTCGGAGGGAGCGTTCGGTGTTTCCATTGACCGTGATTACTCATCGAGGGCCTGGCATCTTGAGCTTGAGGTATGCGTAGTGCGGTGCCACATTGAACTTTGCAAATGCGGTTTGCCCGAGCAGTGCGTGATAGCCACTACGGAATGGACTATGTCGAAGATCAACTCTTCGCTTCGGAAATTATCCGGAGATCCGAAGACCACTTCAAGTGTGACTGAGCCTGTGCAGTTGGCCTCTACACCTGGTATGACGCCTTTAAAGGTCGTTTTGGTGGCTTTAATCCTCGAGGGATCTATGCCCATTTTCCGCTCAGTGTCCTGGTAAAGCAGGTTCAGGCTGCTGCCGCCGTCCATAAGGACTCTTGTGAGATGAAATCCGTCAATACTTGGGTCTAGAACCAATGCGGCGAACCCGCCATGACGGATGCTAGTGGGGTGGTCCCTTCGATCAAAAGTGATCGGGCAGGAGTACCATGGGTTGAACTTTGGGGCGACTGGCTCTATCGCGTATATGTCCCGTAACGCACGCTTCCGTTCCCTCTTGGGGATGTGGGTTGCGTATATCATGTTCACCATCCGCACTTGTGGGGGAAAACCCTTTTGTCCACTGCTGTTCGGCGGCCTGGGCTCTTCCTCGTCGTCGCTACGTAGCCCCTTGTCTCTATTTTCGGCATTTAACTTGCCTGCCTGCTTGAACACCCAACAATCCCTGTTGGTGTGATTGGCTGGCTTTTCGGGGGTGCCATGTATCTGGCATAAGCGGTCGAGTATTCGGTCCAAACTGGACGGGCCCTGAGTATTTTTTTTGAATGGCTTTTTCCGTTGACCGGATTTGTAGCCTCTGAATCCGGCATTGATTGCCGTATCCTCGTTGCTACCGCTGTTAACGCGGCGCTTTTGCTTGTTCCGACGCGACCTGCCACTTTTGTCCTTGGTATCCGAATTACCAAGGTTCTTGGGTAAGTTGTTGCTGCGAGCTATCCAGCTGTCTTCTCCCGCGCAGAAGCGGGTCATGAGTGTCGTGAGGGCTGCCATAGATTTCGGCTTTTCCTGTCCAAGGTGCCGGGCAAGCCACTCCTCGCGGATATTTATGTTTGAAGGCTGCTAGGGCCTCTGCATCCGGACAGTCGGCTATTTGGTTTTTCTTTGTTAGGAACCATGCCAGAATTGTCTGGCCGATTCCTTTGGCAGCTGAATTATGTGGCTTAGGTCATCGGCGTCTGGTGGTCGCACATAGGTACCCTGGAAATTGTCGAGGAATGCGGCTTCCAGGTCCTCCCAAGAACCGATTGAATCTGCTGGCAAGTTGTTAAGCCAATGTCGGGCCGGTCCCTTAAGTTTGAGCGGGAGGTATTTGATGGCGTGTAGATCATTGCCGCGGGCCATGTGGATATGAAGGAGATAATCCTCGATCCATACCGCAGGATCTGTTGTGCCATCATATGATTCGATGTTCACGGGTTTGAAACCCTCAGGGATTTTATGATCCATTACTTCATCTGCGAAGCATAGTGGGTGTGCGGCGCCTCTGTATTGGGCTATATCATGACGTAGCTCAAACGGGCCTTGTCTATTGTGTTCGGCCCGGTCGGATTTACTATATCCGGAGTGACGATCACCGTCACGTGCCATGGGGCGCCCGCGCGGTCTGTAGATCGACCTTGTTTGCCTTTCCTTGTCCTCCAATATATCTCGCAAGTCTGGCGCATTTTCCCGTGCCTTGGTATGTTTTGAGCGGCGCCAGGGCACGGCTTGAGTGGAGGGCCGAGAGGCCTCTCTGTCACGGCCACGAGGTGGCCAGTCGGCCATGTCATGCGCTGGTGATGTAGGTTTACGTGCTTCCTCCTTTAATCGGGGTAGCAGCCTACGCTTTGGGTAACTCTTGGAGGGGCGTTCGAGTTCATACTCTTCGGCCGCGAGGACTTCAGTCCATCTGTCGGCTAGTAGATCTTAATCAGCTCTAAGCTATTGCTGCTTTTTCTTGAGGCTGCTTGATGTGGCCATAAGCCTGCGTTTAAAACGCTCTTGTTCGGCTAGATCCTCTGGCACGACGAATTCGTCGTCGTCGAGGCTTGCCTTGTCTTCGGAGGGAGGCATATAATTATCCTCCTCAACCTCTCTGTCTGCCGCTCTCTCGTGAGGGCTGGCTTCTCCATCCTCCTGTGCTGAATCTTGCTGGAGGGGGTGTTCTTCGGCGCTATCCGGAGTATTATTATCTCCCGTGCCGGAATCACCGTTTTTGCTTTGGCGGGATTTAGAGCGGCGCCGCTGACGCTGGCGCTTGGGTTGTTTCTTGCAGGTGTCATCCCCCGCTGTTCCATCGCCGTCTCCATCTTTTGGAGTGTCCACCATATATATGTCATATGACGAGGTGGCCTTCCAGTGCCCTATAGGTGCTGGTTCTTGGTCGTCTCCTGCATCGTCGTCCATACCATCGATGTCTTCGGAGTCGAAGTTGAGCATGTCGGTTAAGTCATCGACAGTGGCTACGAAGTGGGTGGTGGGTGGGCATTGAATTTCTTCATCGTCCGTATCCCAACCTTGCTGACCGTAGTCCGGCCAGGGCTCTCCTGATAAAGAGAGAGACTGTAGTGACTTCAGGATGTCGCCGAAGGGCGAGTGCTGGAAGATGTCCGCAGCGGTGAACTCCATGATCGGCGCCCAATCGGATTCGATAGGCAGGCGCGCAGAGGGCTTGGAGTTCGGAGAGGAATCCGGCCCCTCGGAGTCACGGGCCTTGCGGAGTACGGGGCTGGTGTTCGGCTCAATCGCCTTTGAGATCGCAACCCCCGAGGCGGCGTCCAAACGCTCATCCTCGATCGGCGCAGCCAGCTCCGAATTAAGGGTCGGACCCGAAGCGTGTGCGGCCTCTAGGGCACTGTTCGGCGGCAGAGCTAGATCATGCCCATCGGGACAGTGCGGCGCGCTCGGCTGTGGCTCAAATCCGTCAAAGATCAAGTCTCCGCGGATGTCAGCCGTGTAGTTTAAACTTCCAAATCTGACCTGATGGCCAGGGGCGTAGCTTTCGATCTGCTCCAGATGGCCAAGCGAATTGGCCCGCAGTGCGAAGCCGCCGAAGGCGAAGATCTGTCCAGGGAGAAAGGTCTCACCCTGGACTGCATCGTCGTAGATGATCGAAGGAGCCATCAGGCCTAAAAGCGACGACACAGAGGAACTCTCAATGAAAGCACCAATGTCGGTGTCAAAACCGGCGGATCTCGGGTAGGGGGTCCCGAACTGTGCGTTTAGGCGGATGGTAACAGGAGACAAGGGACACAAAGTTTTACCCAGGTTCGGGCCCTCTCGATGGAGGTAAAACCCTACGTCCTGCTTGATTAATATTGATGATATGGGTAGTAGAAGAGTAGATCTACCACGAGATCAAGGAGGCTAAACCCTAGAAGCTAGCCTATGGTATGATTGTTGTATGTTCTGCTATCCTACGGACTAAAACCCTCCAGTTTATATAGACACCGGAGAGGGTTAGGGTTACACAAAGTCGGTTACAATGGTAGGAGATCTAAACATCTGTATCGCCAAGTTTGCCTTCCACGCCAAGGAAAGTCCCATCTGGACACGAGACGAAGTCTTCAATCTTGTATCTTCATAGTCCAGGAGTCCGGCCGATGGTATAGTCCAGCCATCCGGACACCCCCTAATCCAGGACTCCCTCAACTAGATACTCAAGACGTCCATAACCGGAGACACGGCTAACCATGATTAGTTTATACACTCTGCAAAGGTTTGCGCACTTTTCCCCACAAGACTCCATCTCCTCCGTTGGGATTCTCGCACTACATGATGTTTGAGAAACGGATGACCGAGACATAGTCTTTCAGAAGCGCTAGCACCTTACGATCGGGTAGACAGTACCAACCTACATCCCCTACATCTGCTAGTCTACCACTGTAAGAGTTCGCACGACTTAGTCAACTATGCTAGAGCCCATAGTAGCTTCTGGCTGCACACGGAAGTTTCTAGTATGAATAATCTCATGATCCCTTTGAGCCTGGATGGCGGTCCATAAAGAAAAACAGGCAATCGTTGGAATACCTAGGTGCCTCAATCCACCCAGATGTGTGTTTAAGTTGCCACCTTAAATAAACCATTAATTTAATAATCTCACATCTGTCATGGATACACTCACCCAATCCACGTCTCCTAGCATAGCACGGCATAACAAGCAAACGTAGAAGTAACTCCCAAGGGTTTGATAATAAAACAGGTAATAGGTACTACCTCATCTACTTCCCAAAACCCACATATTAATCAGATCCTAATCATGCAATTGTTTGAGGATTGATCTAATGCAATAAAAACTGGGTAGTAAAGAGGTATGATCAAAGTGTTACTTGCCTTGCTGATGATCCGCGAAACCTAGAGATTCCAAGTAGCAAGCGGCGCACTCTGGGTACTCTATCGCAAACAAACAAGCATACAATAAGAACTCATCTAATGCACGGGTAAAACTCAAATAAGAGATCTAAACAGAAAGTTCAACTGAAGAACTCCGATTTGCAAAAAGAATCAAATCGAACGAAGCAACGAAAGTCAAACGGCGAAAGAAACAAACTTCATTTACTAGTCTAGATCTAAGTCAATTTTTACAAAAGTAAAATCTTGTTTGAGTAGGTTAAACGGAAACAGGGTTTTGAGACGAAACTCCAGGCGCTTGAATCGCCTGATTCCGATAAACGAGCGAAAAGTTATACTAGAATGAAAATCGCATCAGAAATCGCGATCAGAAATAACCGCGTAAAAATCCGAGAAAAAGAAAAACTAACGAACAGATTAACTAACGAATGTTCATTAACTGAAGCTAAACGGCGAATTCGTCCGTTAAAACAAACGAACGGGCGAACGCTCGCTAATAAGTAAACCGAAAAAACCGATCTAACAAAATAAAAAAAACCTAGGATTTCAGAAAAAAACGGTCGGTTTTCTCTGAAAAACCGGCGGCGGACGACGCGGCAACCTCGTCGAACTCCGGCGGGACTCAGGGCTCCGGCGGGGTGGGGCGGCGGCGGCGACGGGCATCGGCTGCGGCGGGCGCGGCGAGCGGGAGGCTAGGCGGGCTGCGGTGGCGGGGTGAGGAGGCGGTGGCGGGGCTATTTATGAAGGGGACGCGACTTGGGGAAGGGGACGCCGGGTCGGGTCGGCCTCGGGAGGCGTGCCCTGGCCGGATTCGGTGGCAGCGGCGGTGCGGTCTCCCGCGGGTAGGCGACGGCGGGCGCGGGCCTGGCCTGGCTCGGCTGGGCCTTCGGCCCAGTCGGGCGCACGGTTCTTAAAAAAACATATTCCACCGAAACAAGAAAAAATCTAGAAAATAAAATAAAATTCTAAAATGCCAAAATAAATTTTCACCGCCTAAATAAAATATTTAGAACGAGATGAACATTTTCTTGGCCCTAAAATGCAGTTTTGAAAAACGTACATTCTTTCCTAAATTCAAATAAAATATCAAAAAGTCCAAAATGAATCTTATTTGATTTTTTATTAAACCTTCAATATTTCTTTATTTTGGGAAAATCATTTTATTCCCTCTCTCATATTTTTATAATAGAAATAATTGAAGATAAAATAAATCAAATCAAATGATCCTATTTTCAAAATTTGATAAAACTCAAATATGAAAATAGCGAAATTCCCAACTCTCCCCGTGGGTCCTTGAGTTGCGTAGAATTTCTAGATCAGGCCAAAAACAAATAAAATATGATATGCAGTGATGCTCTAATGTATAACATTCCAATTTGAAAATTTGGGATGTTACATGCTCCATCCTGTACATCCACCGGTGATGTCTCCATGCCAGATGTGCAGTTCCATTCTATGTGGGTTGAGAAAGTCGGGTTGGTGGAGGAGATCAAGATGCTTTGCACTAAGCTTTGTGACTGCCTTACGCGAGTCGGGAGTGTTTTGGGGAGGGCGGAGGCCGCTCTCGCCAAACTAGAGGTTGTGCCAGACGTGTCTTCGCTGCAGGAGCTTCAGATTGGGGTTGTGCCTGATATGTCCCTACTGCCCGAGATCCAGGTTGGCTCTACCGATTGTCGAGGTCTCTCGCCTTGTGCTACATCTTGTCGGTTGTCGTTGCGCGTCGTGCCGATTGCTTCTGGGAGTGAAGTTGTTGTCGAGGTCGTGGCTCCGGTGCTGTAGATTATGCGTGAGCTGCAGAAGATTTGTGGGGAGCCCATTGCGCCTATTTTGATGGTGCTTCCTAAGGAGGTGATGCCGACTGTGACCCCACCGCCATAGTTGAAGCCCATTCAGCCGCTTGCCTTTGTGGACTGTGGAGGTTTGGATGCTGCTATTGCTCTCTCACCTGAGGTTGTTGGCCAGGTGGCGTTTGTGGGTGCCGAGGATGATGAGGTAGGTGCTTTGGCACCTAATTCTAAGGCGCCAAAGCCCATCGGGTTACCCATCTTTGACCGTGATGCTATGTTGACACATATTGATGAGGCAGTCTTTGAAAAAAGCTTGGCGGCTTGCTCACCTCCTTCGAGGCAGCTTGTCCTCGGTTTGGCAAGGCAATTGCTTGCCTCCTAGCGGAGGAGGTTTCTACGGGAAAAATAAAGAAGGTGAAGAAGGCTCTCAGGATCATAGGCAAGAAGAGTGGCACCATTGGTAAGGCGTCAACGACTCCTTAACGGAGGATACTCAATCCCTTCGTGCTCCATCTCTGACTGGCTCTTCTTCGTGGATTTGGTGGCGTTCGATGTATTCAACCTTGGTTTCGTTGAGGTTTTTTTTTGAGGCATAGAAGTGTGAGGGCTCGTGGTTGTTACATGTTATATATGTTTGTCGGGTTGACCGTGAGGCCATCGAGTTTGTTTCTTAGCGAATAGTCCACATGTGGTATATATGTATCAGTTTGAGCCTAGTTTTTTGTTAATTAACCAGGCAATTCTCTTCTTCTTAATTACATTTAGAAAAATTGTGTCATTTCTTATCAAAGGTCATGTCGAATTAAAAAAAAATACATTCTAACTTTCTTCCTTACATAATGCATACTCCCTCCTTTCCGGTTTATAGGGCTCAAATCTGAAATCTCATCAACCAAGGCACATGATGAGTGGAGGAATCTATCTTGTACTTTACAAAACTAACCAAACTAAATTGATGCATTAATTGGGTTTAATTGCACTGCATGCATGCTTGGCCACTAGAAAAGTACTAGTATTAGAGGGTGCTTGGATACGTTTTAGTCCCATGACTAAAAGTAGTGGGACTAAAACTTGCTAATCTTACAGGAGAGGGCTCGTGGCCAATTGTGGCTAGTCTTAAAGGAGAGGAGTTAAATAAGGAAAGAGAGGACTAATCCACATTTTAGTAGGGGTACCCCTGACTAAAAAAAATTAGTCTCAAGACTAGTTTTAACCCTTCTTTAGTCAGGGGTGCTTGGAACTTTAGTCTCTTAAAGAGACTATTTTTATTCAGACTAAAATAAGTCTCTTGGATCCAAGCACCCTCTTAGGCTGGTTGTAATGCTAGTATCGTAACTAGTATCATGCATACCAACTAGGTAATTTTGATGAAGTGTCATAAAATTAAATGAAGAAAGAAAGGGTTGAGTATCATATCATGATCACGTATCATAATAAATACTATACTACTATGTGTCATGCATGGCAATAAATAAAGTACTACATGATACTAAAATATGATACTATGCATTAGGGAGGTAGTTTCATATACTAGTATCATATGCACGATGCTAGTATAAGATACTCCCAATTACAACCAGCCTTACATGAATTGAAGAGTTTCTTTTTTATTCTTGTATGTAAAGATTTAATGCGCCTCGGAATCTCAAAAGGAGATGGAGATGAGCCGTTTAAATTGGAAAAATGAAAAAATTGAGATAAACCCTATAAGTCGAAAAGGAGGAAGTATTAGGGATGGAACGATATAATGATCAAAGTATAAAAGGGTTCTTAATGTTTGCCTTGGAAGACATGAAACGAAAGGTTCGCAAAGAGTTATGTTGTCCGTGTTGTAAATACGAGAAAAATGAAAATGTATATGGCCAGTTCTGGCGAAGTGGATGCTCATTTACTCATGAATAATTACATACGGTGGAAACGTCATGGAGAGGAGGATGCTAACGAGGTAAATGAAGAAGCGAAAAATGAGACTACCCACATTGGAAATAACATAGGTGGTAACATCACACATCTCTAAGCAAAACAGATGATGTGGCCAGTAATTAATGAGGAAAGAGAGGCATGTGGTAACATAGCTAGTTACCGTAACATCACACAAACTAAGACAAGATGAATATACAATCTAATAAATAAAGTGTTGCATAACACCACACATATGTTACTTCGCACTAGAGGTAGTACATGTTACTAGTCTAAGTTACTACCAACTATTACTATCAATTGTGACTAGTCCGAAGAGCAAGAAAGGATGGATCCCCATTCCCGAGGAGGCCGGACATGACGAAGAGGCATTTTGGCAAATCTGAATTTACAGATTGCCTCGGCAACCTCAAAAAAATTATATAAGAGTGCGCTCCATTACATATTGGAGGCTGCCGATTTGACGGATCTGCGAAGAGGCATTTTGGGAAATCTGAATTTGCAGATTGCCTCGGCAACCTCTAAAAAAATTATATAAGAATGCGCTCCATTACGTATTGGAGGCTGCCGATTTGACGGGTCTGCTAGAGTTACTCTAATGACATCAATTTTATGTCACTTGAAGCATATATACAAGTCAAACGCCTGCTGTAACAAATCAAGCCGAACATTTTGAAACGGAGGGAGTACTTCCATAGATAGTTCATTCGGTCTAACTAATTAGGCTACCACTGCAACAGAAGTATATTTGACCGTGGTGGTCGCAAGTTGGAAACAGACAAGTGCTCCATAATTCAGACGAAAAGCAAGAAATTTCCATCGCCAGCGAACACAGTATTCCACACGGTTTGCCATGAGCACCCAATGATGGTGACTGGCAAACCAAGAAAATAAAGTGTTCCTGCAACAGTTGTTAGCATCTTCCCTTTGAATATCTTGTTGGTCTTCTAGGTCAGCACCTCCATACAATGAGCATGACATGTAGATGAGTCACTTCTAATAATAAGTTGATGACAGCGAATAAAGATGCCTAATCTTCAAAAAGCTCCTTTTGGAGTAAAAAGTTGGACCCAGATTTCTTCTACAAAGCTATACTTGATATTCAAGTTATTTTTCCCTGCCAATGTGCAAGTCTCTGTAACTACAACTTAGAGCATCTCCACTAGGCTCCCCAAGAAGCACTCCAGAGCCACTTTTTCAGCGTCAGCGGGCGAAAAACTCCCAACTCGCGCCCCCATGACCTTAAAAAATGCCGGATTTAGCCAAAAACAGAGCCGGCGGTACCAGGGCGACCCCAAGCCACCGGGGGGCTGTTGGGGGCGGAGAGAGAAGATTTTGCATGTCAATGGCCCACTGTCAGCCTCCTACTCGTCTCTTCATACTTTTCCTCCCGGTCCCCACCCACGTGCTTTCCCCACATACTCGCCCCCCCTGCTGGTCGCGGCCGCCTCCTCGCCGCACGCCGGCCTCTGCCTCCTCTGCCGCCCTCTGCTCAGCTCCGCCACGCCGCCCTACTCACAGCGCGCCGCCATCGCCGCCCTGGTCGTCGCGCGCCGGCCCGGGCTCGAGAAGCGGTGGCGCTGGTCGGAGCTGGCGTGGCCGGGATGGCCCGCGCCCGTGCCCGCCTCTGCCTGGCCGGGGCGGAGCTCGCCTGCGCCCGCCGAGGTGTAGCCGGGGCGGCCCGCGCCCGCGCCCGCCTCTGCGTGGCCGGGGCGGAGCTCGCCCGCACCCGTGCCTGCGTGGCCGGGGTGGAGCTCGCCCGCGCCCGCCTCTTCATGGCCAGGGCGGAGCTCGCCCGCGCCCGTCGGGGCGTGGCTGGGGCGGAGCTCGCCCGCGCTCGCCGGGGTGTGGCCAGGACGGCCCGCGCCCGCCTCTGCGTGGACGGCTCCGTCAATGCATTAGCAAAATCTGATCAAGCAATCAACTCTAATATTTTGATGGTCGGTACAATTGCACTTAAAATACCATCACAAGATCCCGAGCCTGAAGAAATTAAGCCTAATTTTCGTACGCTAAGCTACATATTTTTTGGTGATATTCCGGTCCGAGTCACATGATGTTGTGTTTACATGCAAATGATCAGCTGGCCGGACGATTAATTAGTGGAGTCCTTAGTTTAGGAAATCAATCGGTGTTAGGTAAAGGATAAACATGATTAGATGTTTCCTTGGCGTGATATACGGAGGAGTCCTAATAGTAGTTGTGTTCGGTTTCGTAGCAAGAAAATCTCGTTTGTTTTGGTCAAGTCAAAGTCGAGTCGGTTGTGCCTGCGTGCACTATATATACCAGGACGGCACGTCGTGTAAAAGGGTCGAGTTTTGTTTTCGTGAGTTCAATAAAATCCAGAAAACATCCCATGTCGGGGGACACCAAGTACCGAGTTTGTTTTTGCTGATCCCTAGAGGATTTTGTCGCTGCTGTGCGTGGAGTCGATCCAATCTACTCGACGCAAGTTTTTTGGGCTTACGTTCTTCCATCTTTGCTTGAATGGAAGTATTTGTTTTTTTGCTAGTACCGTGAAAGATCGGGCCGACGAGCGACTCGCCATCTAGTCGAGTCTTCATCAAGTGGTATCAAAGCTAAGGTTGTTCACGGTACTGTGTTGATCAAGATGTCAACCTCGGTCAACAAGGGTGATGAGGTTGCCGCTGATTCTAAGAAAATAGTACGTCCAGTGTATGCGGATGATATTCCGCAAAATATTCGGGATGGCTTTGACCACACATGCAACTACATCAAGCAATGTCATGATGCGCTCGGCAAAAGGATAGATGTCCTGATCACTCGGTTTGATGGTTTGGCGGACATCATCAATATGCCGACGACGAATTTTGCCCCACCATAGACTGCTCCGGTGGCTCCACTTTATTATGCACCACCTGCTCGCGACGGACATGCCGGCGTGCATGATCGCAGTTTGGCGGCACAACCTCATGCTGGAGATGAAGGTCTCGATGACGGCGTTGACCAGGTGGGGTACGCGCAACGACCACGACACTATGAGTCCCGTCCTGAAAATTCCGTTCATGGCAGAGTGCATGACCGAGTTGGTCAAGCTGTGCGTGTGCCTTTGGATGGTGGAATTGGGCGCATAAAAATTTCAACCCATTCGTTCTCCGCCACGTGCGAACCAGAAGGCTATTTGGAGTGGGAGATGCGTGTTGATTAAATTTTTGATGCCCATCATTATAGCGAGGAGAAGAAAGTTCAACTTGCTGGAATTGAGTTCACCGGTTACGCGCTAATTTGGTGGAATCAAATTTGTCGTTCAAGACATCGGCCGACGACTTGGCGAGGTATGAAAGAATTCATGAGGCGACGTTTTGTTCCTGATCACTATAAAAGAGATATGTACAACAAGTTGCAGCGGCTCTCTCAAGGTAATATGAGTGTTGATGAATATTACAAGGAGATGGAATTGCTTATGATACGTACAGGGACAACGGAGGATCCGGAGGCGACTATGGCACGTTTCTTTAACGCGCTAAATATCGAGGTGCAGGATCGTGTTGAGATGGTGGTCTACTACAACATACAAGATCTTGTGCACCAAGCTGTGCGTGCGAAACAACAGATTAAGCGACGCCAAGTCAACATTGTTCCCAGTATCACTTTGAACACATGGCGGCAATCGCAGTATAAGAGTGAGGATGTCGGTCCTAGCTCCAGGGCGACATCATCAAATCGCTCTCATGATTCCGTGCAAAAGGATGCTTCAAAATCATGACTGATGATGGTTGATTCTAGTGCACAGTCGGCCGGATGCACTAGTGACATAGAGTGTTTCAAGTATGGAGGAAGGGGACATATGAAGCGTGAATGTCTTAATGAGAAAAGAGTGTTGCTCACGAGAGATGGCTATGCATCCGCTAGTGATGAAGAGGCAGTTTCTGACACTTCTGGTGAAAAATCTGAAGATGTTGAAAATGTGGTTGCGAGTTTTAAAGCTGTTGAATCATATCCTTCTTTGATGGTGCAACGGGTGCAAGAAGATCGCATTGAGGATAAGGGGCAGTGATGGAATATTTTTCAAACTCAATGCAAAATCAACAACACTAATTGTAAGTTGATCATAGATGGAGGAAGCTACACCAACGCGATTAGCAAGGACTTGGTGGATGCTTTAGCTTTGCCTACCTGGAAGCACCCACAACCCCACTACGTCGAATGGTTATATCAATCGGGGAAACTGAAAATTACTCACAAGGTGCGTCTCAATTTTTCGGTTGGTGACTATATTGATACAGTGATTTGTGATGTATTGCCGAAGGATGCATGTCACTTACTGTTGGGGAGACCGTGGCAATATGACCATCATGCCACACATGAGGGACGGTCCAATACATACTCTTTTTGGAAAGCCGGAAGACGACATGTTCTGCGATCTATGTTTACGGGAGAAATCATGGTGGACACAACTACTTCACTGAAGAAGTCCATGAAATCTACCGCAAAACCAAGGACGGTTTTGTTTCAAGGAGGAGGGGATGATGCGTCCGTGAATGCATTAGCAAAATCTGATCAAGCAATCAACTCTAATATTTTGATGGTCGGTACAATTGCACTTAAAATACCATCACAAGATCCAGAGCCTGAAGAAATTAAGCCTAATTTTCGTACGCCAAGCTACATAATTTTTGGTGATATTCCGGTCCGAGTCACGTGATGTTGTGTTTACATGCAGATGATCAGCTGGCCGGACGATTAATTAGTGGAGTCCTTAGTTTAAGAAATCAATCCGTGTTAGGTAAAGGATAAACATGATTAGATGTTTCCTTGGCGTGATACACGGAGGAGTCCTAGTAGTAGTTGTGTTCGGTTTCGTAGCAAGAAAATCTCGTTTGTTTTGGTCAAGTCAAAGTCGAGTCGGTTGTGCCTGCGTGCACTATATATACCAGGACCGCATGTCGTGTAAAAGGGTCGAGTTTTGTTTTTGTGAGTTCAATAAAATCCAGAAAACGTCCTATGTCGGGGGACACCAAATACCGAGTTTGTTTTTGCTGATCCCTAGAGGATTTTGTCGCTGTTGTGCGTGGAGTCGATCCAATCTACTCGACGCAAGTTTTTCGGGCTTACGTTCTTCCATCTTTGCTTGAACAGAAGTATTTGTTTGTTTGCTAGTACCGTGAAAGATCGGGCCGACGAGCGATTCGCCATCTAGTCGAGTCTTCATCAAGTGGTATCAGAGCTAAGGTTGTTCACGGTACTGTGTTGATCAAGATGTCAACCTCGGTCAACAAGGGTGATGAGGTTGCCGCTGATTTTAAGAAAATAGTACGTCCAGTGTATGCGGATGATATTCCGCAAAATATTCGGGATGGTTTTGACCACACATGCAACTACATCAAGCAATGTCATGATGCGCTCGGCAAAAGGATAGATGTCCTGATCACTCGGTTTGATGGTTAGGCGGACATCATCAATATGCCGACGACGAATTTTGCCCCACCACAGACTGCTCCGGCGGCTCCACTGCATTATGCACCACCTGCTCGCGACGGACATGCCGGCGTGCATGATCGCAGTTTGGCGGCACAACTGTGACGCCCGGATAATCAACCTACAGTAACCTCTGCTAATGATGCCACGTCACCACTCTTACTGTTGCTAACCTTGCAATGATTCGAAACCGTTTCAGATTTAAAATTCTAAACAAGTCAAACAACAAAAGTTTTTAAAGGTTAAAACAAAAATGTTCAGGCGGTGCCATATTTTGCTTAAATAAATATGGTGCAATAAACACATTTTTATAAAGTGCCTAGATAATTTAAAATGATTTAAAACGGAAAAGAAAATAAATAA
This sequence comes from Aegilops umbellulata, assembly GCA_032464435.1. Classification (NCBI taxonomy): domain Eukaryota; kingdom Viridiplantae; phylum Streptophyta; class Magnoliopsida; order Poales; family Poaceae; genus Aegilops; species Aegilops umbellulata. Next base: position 291,755,119 of record CP136057.1, read on the forward strand.
AAGAAAAGGAAAATACAAACAGAAAAATAAAAGGAAAAGAACCCCCCCTGGGCCAGCCGACCCAACTGGCCGGCCCATTCGGCCGGCCCACCCCCCTCTCCATAACCCCCCCACTCCCACCGAACCCTAGCCCATATCCCCCACTCCCCCCCCCCACGCTCGGTCCACTCCCTCTCGATCCGATCTGGATCGGGATCCCGTTGACGCCGCCGCCGATCCCCGCGGCCACTACGCCGGAGCTGCCACCGTCGCCCTCCACCTCGCGGACGCCACCTCCCCCCCTCCCGGAAGCCACCGCGTCGAGCCCGCATCGCCCCTGCGCCCCTCGCCGCCGCCCGGATCGAACCACGCCGGACCACCTCCCCGGATCACCGTCGCGTCATCGACCACCGCCGCCCCAAGCTCCGGCGCCTCCCTGACTCCTCCTCGCGGACGCTATTGCACACCTACAGGGCCCGGTGAGGCCCCCTCCCCGTTTTCCCCCATTTCTTCCCATCCCGTCGTCGTAGGCCGAGCACACCCGGCTGTCCTCGCGTTCGCCGCCCGGCTGCGCCCGACCGCGCCTCCACGCACGCACACCCGCGGGCTCATCTGCTCGACGTGGCCAGCCGCGCCACCGCTGCTTGCCTCCGCCCTGCCGCCGCCCGCGTCGAGGCCGCGCCCATGCCTCCAGCATTCATGCGCGCGCGCCCGTGTTTGGCCCCGCCCCGCCTCTCGCTGCGGCCTGCTGCTATTGCGCCCGACCCTCGCCCCATGACCATCGCTCCTCGGCGTCGCCCACCGTGTCCCCGCCTGCGCCCATGGCCGCGTCGCGCCTGACCTTGGCCTCCTGCGGCCACGCGCTGGCCGCGCCCCATCCTTCACCGCTGGCCCGAGGTCGCCGGCCTCCCCCTGCTCCGGCGCCCCTGCCGTGGCCGGCGACCAGCGCCTGCAGCGCCCAATCGGGCTGGGCGCTAGCGCCCGATGCCCGCGCCGACTCCACCGGCTAGCGCCCCGCCCCGCTAGGCCTCTGTGCCACAGAGAAACGGGGCCCAGCCCCTGGAACGTATATAAAAAATATAATAATTAAAATATTAATTAACTAATTAATTAAAGAATTAATTAAGTTAATTAATCATAATTAGATTAACCTAATTAATTGTTAGTTTAATCAAAACAGTAATTAGTTAGTTAAACCCTAATTAACCTAATCAGCGAATGATAGGTGGGTCCCACTGGACCCACATGTTAGTTTGACCCAGTCAACTCTGTTGACTACTGACGTCAGCATGACATCATGCTGATGTCATAAATCTAATTTTGAATTAATTAATTAATTAAATTCCAGAAATTAATAAAATCTTTAGAAAATCATATCTTTTAAACCGTAATCCGGATTAAAATATTTTCAACATGGAAGTTGCTCAGAACGATGAGACGAACCCAGATGCGCAGCCCGTTCGTCCGCCACACATTTCTAACATATCAAACTCGCAAACTTTCTCCTCCGGCTCCTCTGCCCGAAAACGCGGAACACCGGGGATACTTTCCCGGATGTTTCCCCCTTCACCGGTATCATCCCATACCGCGTTAGGGCACCTTTAACGCCGTTACTTGTCATGTCATGCATCACTATGCATCTGCTTGCTTAAATATTTATTGTTTCTCCCCCCTCTTCTCTCGATAGACGCCGAGACCGACGCTGCTGCTGCCCCGTTCGACTACGGAGTTGACGACCCCTCTCTCTTGCCAGAGCAACCAGGCAAGCCCCCCCCCCCCTTGATCACCAGATATCGCCTACTCTCCTCTATACTGCTTGCATTAGAGTAGTGTAGCATGTTACTGCTTTCGTTATTCCTATCCTGATGCATAGCCTGTCCTTGATACTGCTGTTGATACCTTTACCTGCAATCCTACTTGCTTAGTATAGGATGCTAGTGTTCCATCAGTGGCTCTACACTCTTGTCCGTCTGCCTTGCTATACTACTGGGCCGTGATCACTTCGGGAAGTGGTCGCGGGCATATACTATACTTTACACTGTTACATTACCTGTGATACTGTTCGGAGTTGGGGGCTGAAGGGGCAGGTGGTTCCACCCAGGTAGTGGTGGGCCTGGGTTCCCGACGGCCCCTGACTGTTACTTTGTGGCGGAGCGACAGGGCAGGTTTGAGACCACCTAGGAGAGAGGTGGGCCTGGCCCTGGTCGGCGTTCGCGGATACTTAACACGCTTAACGAGATCTGGGTATTTGATCTGAGTCTGGCCATTTGGTCTATACGCACTAACCATCTACGCGGGAGTAGTTATGGGTATCCCGGCGTCGTGGTATCAGCCGAAGCCTTCGTGACGTCAGCGACTAAGTGGCGCGCGCCGCATTGGATCGTAAGCTCGCACTTGTATTAAGGGGGCTAGATCTGCTTCCGGCCGCGTTCGCAGCGTGCAGGTGTGCTCAGGGCGACGGGCCCAGACCCCTGCGCGCTTAGGTTTAGACCAGCGTGCTGACCGCTCTGTTGTGCCTAGGTGGGGCTGCGACGTGTTGATCTTCCGAGGCCGGGCATGACCCAGGAAAGTGTGTCCGGCCAAATGGGATCAAGCGTGTTGGGTTATGTGGTGCACCCCTGCAGGGAAGTTTATCTATTCGAATAGCCGTGTTCCTCGGTAAAAGGACGACCCGGAGTTGTACCTTGACCTTATGACAACTAGAACCGGATACTTAATAAAACACACCCTTCCAAGTGCCAGATACAACCCGGTGATCGCTCTCTAACAGGGCATCGAGGAGGGGATCGCCGGGTAGGATTATGCTATACGATGCTACTTGGAGGACTTCAGTCTACTCTCTTCTATTTGCTGCAAGACGGAGGCTGCCAGAAGCATAGTCTTCGACAGGATTAGCTATCCCCCTCTTATTCTGGCATTCTGCAGTTCAGTCCACTGATATGGCCCCTTACACATATATCCATGCACATGTAGTGTAGCTCCTTGCTTGCGAGTACTTTGGATGAGTACTCACGGTTGCCTTTTCCCCTTTCCCCTTTCCTCTACCCGATTGCTGCAACCAGACGATGGAGCCCCGGATCCATACGCCACCTTCGACGACGACTCCTACTACACCGGAGGTGCCTACTACTACGTGCAGCCCGCTGACGACGACCAGGAGTAGTTAGGAGGACCCCAGGCAGGAGGCCTGCGCCTCGTTCGATCTGTATCCCAGTTTGTGCTAGTCTTCTTAAGGCAAACTTGTTTAACTTATGTTTGTACTCAGATATTGTTGCTTCCGCTGACTCGTCTATGATCGAGCACTTGTATTCGAGCCCTCGAGGCCCCTGGCTTGTATTATGATGCTTGTATGACTTATTTTATTTGTAGAGTTGTGTTGTGATATCTTCCCGTGAGTCCCTGATCTTGATCGTACACATTTGCGTGCATGATTAGTGTACGATTGAATCGGGGGCGTCACAACAACCTCATGCTGCAGATGATGGTCTCGATGACGGCGTTGACCAGGTGGGGTACGCGCCACGACCACGACACTATGAGCCTCGTCCTGAAACTTCCGTTCGTGGCGGAGTGCATGACTGAGTTGGTCAAGCTGTGCGTGTGCCTTTGGATGATGGAATTGGGCGCATAAAAATTTCAATCCCTTCGTTCTCCGGCAAGTGCGAACTAGAAGGCTATTTGGAGTGGGAGATGCGTGTTGATCAAATTTTTGATGCCCATCATTATAGCGAGGAGAAGAAAGTTCAACTTGCTGGAATTGAGTTCACCGGTTACGCGCTAATTTGGTGGAATCAAATTTGTCGTTCAAGACATCGGCTGACGACTTGGCGAGGTATGAAAGAATTCATGAGGCGACGTTTTGTTCCTGAGCACTATAAAAGTGATATGTACAACAAGTTGCAGCGGCTCTCTCAAGGTAATATGAGTGTTGATGAATATTACAAGGAGACGGAATTGCTTATGATACGTATAGGGACAACGGAGGATCCGGAGGCGACTATGGCACGTTTCTTTAACGGGCTAAATATCAAGGTGCAGGATCGTGTTGAGATGGTGGTCTACTACAACATACAAGATCTTGTGCACCAAGTTGTGCGTGCGGAACAACAGATTAAGCGACGCCAAGTCAACATTGTTCCCAGTACCACTTTGAACACATGGTGACGCTCGCAGTATAAGAGTGAGGATGTCGGTCCTAGCTCCAAGGCGACATCATCAAATCGCTCTCATGTTTTCGTGCAAAAGGATGCTTCAAAATCAGGATTGTTGATGGTTGATTCTAGTGCACAGTCGACCGGACGCACTAGTGACATAGAGTGTTTCAAGTGTGGAGGAAGGGGACATATGAAGCGTGAATGTCCTAATGAGAAAAGAGTGTTGCTCACGAGAGATGGCTATGCATCCGCTAGTGATGAAGAGGCAGTTTCTGACACTTCTGGTCAAAAATCTGAAGATGTTGAAAATGTGGTTGCGAGTTTTGAAGCTGCTGAATCATATCCGTCTTTGATGGTGCAACGGGTGCAAGAAGATCGCATTGAGGATAAGGGGCAGCGATGGAATATTTCTCAAACTCAATGCAAAATCAACAACACTAATTGTAAGTTGATCATAGATGGAGGAAGCTACACCAACGCGGTTAGCAAGGACTTGGTGGATGCTTTAGCTTTGCCTACCTAGAAGCACCCACAACCCCACTGCGTCGAATGGTTATATCAATCGGGGAAACTGAAAAATACTCACAAGGTGCGTCTCAATTTTTCGGTTGGTAACTATATTGATACAGTGATTTGTGATGTATTGCCGATGGATGCATGTCACTTATTGTTGGGAGACCGTGGCAATATGACCGGCATGCCACACATGAGGGACGGTCCAATACATACTCTTTTTGGAAAGCCGGAAGATGACATGTTCTGCGATCTATGTTTACGGGAGAAATCATGGTGGACACAACTGCTTCACTGAAGAAGTCCACGAAATCTACCGCAAAACCGAGGACGGTTTTGTTTCAAGGAGGAGGGGATGATGCGTCCGTCAATGCATTAGCAAAATCTGATCAAGCAATCAACTCTAATATTTTGATGGTCGGTACAATTGCACTTAAAATACCATCACAAGATCCAGAGCCTGAAGAAATTAAGCCTAATTTTCGTACGCCAAGCTACATATTTTTGGTGATATTCCGGTCCAAGTCACGTGATGTTGTGTTTACATGCAGATGATCAGCTGGCCGGACGATTAGTTAGTGGAGTCCTTAGTTTAAGAAATCAATCCGTGTTAGGTAAAGAATAAAGATGATTAGATGTTTCCTTGGCGTGATACACGGAGGAGTCCTAGTAGTAGTTGTGTTCGGTTTCGTAGCAAGAAAATCTCGTTTGTTTTGGTCAAGTCAAAGTCGAGTCGGTTGTGCCTGTGTGCACTATATATACCAGAACGGCACGTCATGTAAAAGGGTCGAGTTTTGTTTTCGCGAGTTCAATAAAATCCAGAAAACGTCCCATGTCGGGGGACACCAAATACCGAGTTTGTTTTTGCTGATCCCTAGAGGATTTCGTCGCTGATGTGCGTGGAGTCGATCCAATCTACTCGACGCAAGTTTTTCGGGCTTACGTTCTTTCATCTTTGCTTGAACGGAAGTATTTGTTTTTTTGCTAGTACCGTGAAAGATCAGGCCGATGAACGACTCGCCATCTAGTCGAGTCTCTATCAGGCATGCACCGGCTGCAGCAGCCGGACGGGCGTGCTCGGCACCATGGTCCGGGGCGCCACAGCATCGTGCCCAGGTCTTCTCGGTGGCGTCGAACGCGACGGCGGGGCAGGGAGCACGGGGGCGCCGTCGAGGCCGCGCACGAGGAGCACGGGGGCGCAGTCGAGGCCGCGCACGTGGAGCACGGGCGCGCCGAGCTCGAGCGGCGTCTCCGACGGCAGCGAAGACGACCGGCACCCACGACCTGCTCGCGGCGTGGGCGTGCTATTGGCGAACGGCATGGCGTGGGCGTGGCCTGGGCAGCGCGAGAGTGGACTGGGCGGCGCGCGGGTGGGGTGACGACTGGAAAAATCCTCACCCCCAAAGCAAAAATTTCGCCGGGGCCTCCCCAGGAGGGCAAAAAAACGCCTCCTAGAGGGCACAACGGCTGGAGATGCTCTTACTTAGTACTCCCTCTGTAAACAAATATAAGAGTGTTTACATCACTACTTTAGTGATCTAAACGCTCTTATATTTCTTTATGGAGGTAGTACATTACAATCCCTTCCATTGTTGCCTCGATACAAGCTACAAATTATTATCCGGCTAGTTTACAACAGGTAGCATAGTGTTTTGAAAAATGGAACAAAAACAGAACAACTTCCAAGCTTCATACGAAACATCAAGCTGAAGTTCTACATGTGCATTGACTATATACTTCAGTTATCCACATTTCCCACACACAGACACACGCACATGTGATAGTATAGTGCAAGTATTAGTTCCTTTAGATTTAAAAATGTTGTATACCTTCATTTTGAGCATGCAATGAAAGAACTTTTGGACAAAACTGGCCAGACATATATGGGGCTGCCCAATTGGAAGGCGATTACCTAGGGCACGTGCACTGATATCGAAACAGGATTCGACAACTCTCCACTGCCAAAGCTCGCAGCACGCCTCAATGAGCTGTTACCTACCAAAGAATGATCAACCACCCTCAAGCTAGTCCCTAGCGACATTGCTGACGGCATTTGGCTTCTTTGGCACATCTTGACAATCAAGCTTGCTTTCTTCTTGGCGCGCTTTGTTCCAGTGAGCATGATGTTCTGTATTACCGTATTCAACCCTGGAATCTTTGCTACTCTCCGAACCAATGTTGAGCCACCACGGCGACATATCTCGTATAGAGCGGACACTGCATTCTCCTTGCCCTTTGGAGTTCCCCGTCTCATTAATCCAACGAGGCTACTGATCACAGTTTCAGAGCTCCCAACAAGATGCACAACAGAAGGCTGCTTCATGAGCAGAGCCAGAGCACCAGCAGCTTCCTCCGACACGGTGTCGTTCCTCAGTGACTCGATTAAAGCTACAACTGCACTTGACTCAAGCATCCGAGCTGAGCTTTCTGCATGAGTTGAGAGGTTGAAAAGTGCCATCACTGCATCTTTCCTCCCCCTTGGCGTCCCTTTTTTCAGCATACAAGCCAGCTTCTCCAGAGCCCCTGGCTCATTCATGATCATCTTCTTGTAATCATGGACCACGGAGAGACTAAACAGAGTTGCTGCTGCATTCTCTCTGGCCTCTGTAGTCCAGCCATTCTGCAACACGCTGACGATAAGCCACAAGCAACCCTCCTGTTCCATAATCCGCGTTTTGTTTGGCTCGTAAATGGAGAGATTGAGCAGCGCCGTCACTGCGTTCTCTTGCGCAATCTGATCTGATGACAGGAGCAGCTTGCAGAGCAACGGGATTGCACCGAGCTCGGCGATGAACGCTCTGTTCTGCTTCCCAGCCTTGGCCAGCAACCTAATTTCCTTGGCAGCGACTGCCTTTGAGCTATCTGAACTCTCCACCAGCATCCTGACCAGAATCCTGGCTGTGGCTTTATTCGCCTCGATTGCCGCCTTGCTGCTGCACGCGGTGGCGACGCATTCGGCCATCCCCTCGTTGCTCTCTGGGGAATCATACTGGAAACAATACATCCCACACCACTGTGATATCAAACTGTGGAGCGCACGATTAGGCACAAGGCGGTTGTCTGCCAGTGCCTGCCCTGAATTTGGGCAGGTGGAATGGCCCTCCCCGATCCACTGTATGATTGATGGCCGGTCATACGTCTGGCCGGTGGACGCCACCACAGGGTCGCGCATCAAATCCAAAGAAATCGGGCAGGAGAACTCCTTGGGCACCGAGAAGGAGGTGTCGTCGCAGCCGCCGCCGCCCCACGATGGAAGCCGCTGCAAGTTTCCCGCCGACGGCCAATACCGGGCCACCTTTGCGTTGCCAGGGTCGAACTGCGAGAAGAGGCTGTAGCGGAGCAAGGCGAGAACACCACCGACGAGCAGGAGGTCGGTATCCTCTTCTTGACTCAAGATTTGTTCCTCAAGGTAGTCGATTTCAGCTTGGCAAGATGCGGCGTCAGAGATGCTGACGTCGGAGAGGAGCGACTTGAGCGGAGGCGGCTGGCCGAGCTCGAACTGTTGGACGGCGGCTAGGAGGCGGTCGCGTAGCGCAGCCTCGTCCGGGTCGTGGTACTGTGCGGGCGCTCGGCGGCGGCACTGGGAGCGGAGGAGGTCGAGGTGGCCGGCCGCGTCGTGCGAGAGGCGGATGGAGGCGGCGGGGATGACGTCGAGGACGACGGCGAGCTCGGCGTCGAGGTCGCGGAAGGAGGCGGCGAGGTGGCCGCCCCGGAGCAGCGCCCACGCGCGGCCGGCGGAGGCGACGTAGGAGACGAGCAGGTCGGCGCGAAAGAGCACGACGTAGAGCTCGCGGAAGCAGAGGTTGGCGGCGTCGGAGAAGCGGTCCGGCGCGTCGAGGAGGAGCGAGTCGAGGAGTGCGCTGAGCAGTGCGAGGCGGCGCGCGAGCGCGGCGAAGTTCCGCGGCTGCGACGGCGGGTGCGGCGCGGCGAGCAGCCCGGCGGCGAGCGAGGCGAGCGCGCGGAGCAGCGAGGCGCCGGCGAGGGCGGTGGGCGCGAAGAAGGCGCCGGCCAGCGGCAGCCTCCTCCGCCTCGGCGTGGGGCGCCGGAGCAGGAACTCCACCGGCGAGGAGGCCGACGCCGGCGAGTCCATGGCCCCCCTTTTCTTGGATCCTTGCGTTTGACGAGCGATTAGGTGGGCGTTAGGTTAGGTGGAGGGAGGGAGGGAGGCGGCTCGACGAGAGGTGGAAATGGTCGCGAGCTCTATCGGATCGGAGAGAGAGAGAGAGAGAGAGACTCTCTGGCTCGCGTCCCGTTGGCGTTGGCGTTGCCCAGACCAGAGGAGCGAGAGGCGGGAGTAATCGGTGGCGTGCAAGTCGGAGGAGAAGGCGATGGAGGGGACGGCCGACCACGGTTGGGTCTTTCTACTTCTCGGCCTGCCCGCCTCGTGCCGCTGGCATGTCAACCCTTCTGCGCTTCGCCCTTCATTTGTCTCTTTTTCAGGCAATGCTTGGTGTACGCGTACCGCCCAGTACAGCTGTCGCAGTTTCGTTGACAGGTTGGGCCCACGTTGATGCGGGCGTTCGGGAGGTGCATTGGTTGCCGACCCTTTATTAATTCATTCGTCACAACGTTTCACAAAGACGAAAGAAAATTTCCCGTCAAAAAAAAAAGACGAAAGAAAATTTGATGGTCAGGCCCTAATATTAACGGCACATGCTCTGGATTCTGAGCATCATAGTTTGAGCTCCTAAATTCATGGACTATATTATACAGTATTACATTAAATAAAGATACTAGAACTTCCTGTCGTGGAATTGTCACGGCAGATGTCCTCTTGCAAGGACTTAGTCGTGGAGTCATCGTAACTAGGAAGCTTAAAGGGGTTAATCGGGACAAAGGACACGAGAGGTTTATACTAGTTCAGCCCCTTGCGGTGAAAGAAGTCCTACATCTAGTTGGGTTGGTATTGCTTGAGGTTTCGATGACCAGGGAGCGAAATACGCTATGCCTGGCTCTCGATGAGTTGTTTCTTGCCCTAAGCCGCTGGCGGGTCGTCCCCTTATATACACGGGTTGACGCCCTGCGGCCTACAGAGTCCCGGCCGGCTCATAAACAGTGTCCGGCTCGGCGACTAGTTACTTCTACCTTACAGTACAAGTTATACCATCATGGCGGTTTATCTCCACGGGCTTCAGAGTCGCCAGTGTGAACCGCCATCTTCATGCCTTGGTCTTGGGCTTCTGATGAACCTCTCTTTGCGTAACCCGACCCCTTCCGGCCGGCTTACACAAATAGTTATATCCCCAACATTAGGCCCCAGGTTGATTTGAACGGTTCATGTCAATCTTTAAAAACCTTATGAACTGGCCTTTAGTCTTCTGTCTTGTGTGAAAATTGTAACCCGCCGTGATGTCATCATCTGGATCCGGGTTAAATTATCATGACGTCATCTTCAATAAAACTTATATTTTGATTCGTCATATCTTCAATGGATCTCTGCCTTTACTGACCCTCCCGAAGATCGAGGCGTCGGGGCCGCTGGATAATGATGCCTTGGTCTCCTCGTTTCTCGCACCGTCCCAGTCGGCCCTTCCTTATAAATAGGCTCGACCTAGGTCCTTTTCAATTTCTCCCTCAGTAGTCTTCATCCTCTCCCTGCCTCTCTGTGACTCGAGCTCCGCCGCCGTCGCCGCCGTCGAGCTCCTTGTCTTCACCAACTCAGGCCGCTGCATCGAACTGAATCTGACCAGAGAAACGCGACGAACCTCAGCTGCAGCTCCACATCTGTAAGTCCCTTTCCCTTTCTGTCTTAGATCTGCATTATAGTGTTCATCGAGTTCGTCGGTGTTCATCGCCGCCCGCGGCGAACCCTTGATGTATTTCACCTCCGATGACCTGTTCAGATCGTTGAATAGCATATAACTGCTGTGGTGACTGTTTCATGCTTATCTCGAACACAAACAAATCTCTTTTCTTTTGTTCAGAGGCTTCCTTCGAGTGTACGAACTTCTCTGCACTGTTTTAGGTCTAGAAAATTTCCTTTCCAGAGCATCGTTTGATCCAAAATAATAACTGCAATCTGTGAAACCTGTTTGCCCCACACTTAGCCAAAAACTACGTCTGTTGACTCTGTTTCAGCCATAGTAGTTCGTGTAACCGGTTTAAAATAATACCGGCTGTCAACACCGCTTGATTCTGGCGACTTAAGAAAATCTTAATCATCTTTAATACCTGCAGCTGTTAAACATTATCACATAGTTACCTGTATGTCATTAGGCCCCTTCTTAAGCCGCCATCTTGAATAAACCCACAGCGTTTTCCTCCGGGTTATAATTAAACCGGAAAAATTCCTTTATCTTGTTGTAGGCGTCGATTTACGCAATGGCACCCAAAGCTGTCAAACCTCCGGTGACTTGCAACTGGGTCAAATCCACCGTTACGGAGAGTTCTTTAGCTGGGTTTGTGAAATCCGGCCATCTGCCCCGAAAGGAAATTATGTTCTATCGTGCTCCTAACCCATCAGAGGAGAAACCTCAACCCAAGGAAGGGGAGGTAATTGTGTTTACGGATCATATGAACCGGGGCTTTGCTCCACCCGGGTCAAAATTCTTCAGAGATGTTCTGCATTTTTTTGACCTCAGACCTCAAGACATCGGGCCCAACTCCGTGTCGAATCTCTGCAACTTCCAAGTGTTTTGCGAGGTGTACCTTGGAGAAGAGCCAAATTTGACCTTGTTTAGAGAGCTGTTTTATTTGAACCGGCAAAATGAATGCGCCAATGGGCCTAGTCTGGAACTCTGAGGCATCTCAATCCAGCGGCGAAGAGACTGCCTTTTTCCTTATGCAGAGCTGCCAAGCCATCCGAAAGAGTGGAATCAGACATGGTTCTATTGCCAGGATACCTCTCCGGGTGGTGAGAATTCGCTACCCGGTTTTCGTGCTTTGCGCTTGGAGTCCAACCACCCATTGGCTGATAAACTATCTCCCGCTGAACGTATTCCACTTGCCCCCACCATAAAGAGGATTAAGGCTCTTTTGGGCAATGGTTTGGACGGCACTGATTTGGTCCGGACCTGGATTACCTGGCGGGTGATTCCGTTAAGCCACCGACCCGGCTTAATGTGTACTTACTCAGGGGAAAAGGATGACCCGCTGCGTCACAGCTCTGACAATTTACCAGATGACACGGTCGAGGCTATGATCCAGTCACTGTTGAAAGAGGGGACTGTGGTGAACAATACCTTCAGCTTGCTCCCCTTCTGTAAGAATAACCCGGCCCCCGCAGTAAGTCATCAGCCTCAATGATCACCTTTTATTATATTTACCTTACTTTTACTCATACCCCCTCACAACTTTTTACAGGCAAACGACAAGTTCTGGAAAGTCCCGTATGATCATGAGGCGGCCAAACAAGCCCGGGCGGCAAAGAGGGCTGAAAAAAGAACCACCAGACCTTCTACTTCAAAGAAGAGAAAACCAAGTGCTTCAGAGATGTTCCAGCTCGATGATTCTGATGATAACGAGGAAGAGGTAACCTTTCAACTTCCCTTACTCTTTTATCATTACCTTACTAACATTATTCTCCTTTTTCAGGAAGACACGGGGAACAGCCAACCCGTCGAGGAAGAGGTAACTATCATCTCCTCCGACTCCGAGCTTCGGCCGCGTCAGAAAATTCGAAGAGTAACCCGGAAAGTAAGATTTTCACACCTTTTGGCTTACCAAGATCCTGACTTTCTTTTGAAGCAACATCAATTTGAAAGCCGGAGGCAGACCCGGACCAGCAAGGATGCAGAGCTCTCCTCCGGCTTGCCTGATGCAACCCGGAAGCGTCGGTCTGAAGTTATCTCCGACTTATACCCTTTTTTACCTTTGGCGGGTCTAATTCGTCAACCTCTCAATTCCTCTGACTCCAATTATCAGGATATCTCTCCTTCATCCGGCGAGTCCGTGCAGTCAAACATGCCGTCTTTTATGACTGCTCCATGGTAATATCAATTTATTTACCTTATGTTTTTTCTTCCTCATGTTTCTGTACTCATTCTTCTGCTTTGTCCATAGCATGCAAGTTAAGCCCAGGAAGAAAACAAAGAAAGATAAACCGGCGGAAGACCCTGTGGTAACTGAACCGGAACTGGGCACAGCTGCTCCTGGCTCTCCCACACATCAATCGCCGCTTGAACCGGCTCAGGATACTGCAGTACCCACTTCTGATCCGCCTGCTGAAGATATTCTGGTTGGTTCTGTTAACCCGGAAGCACCTAGTCCAGCCAAGACGATTGACCCAAAAGTGGAAATACTCAAGACTCAGTTTGTTGAGTCGGCCCTGCCCACAGTTCTTGCCAGATGTTCTACTAAAGAGGAGTTATTGGAACGCCGTAAAACCAAAACAGACATCACTGATTATACTCATTTGAGTGTTGGAGAGATCGTCTCGGGTTATATCAACCAGGTGCATAGCAGCCGTGACCTGGAAATTGACATGGTGAAGCAAATACAACAAAAATCTGAGGTATGACTTACGCTTCCTTACTTTCAATCATACTTACTGTACCAGCCCCCAAGTCTATTGCTTATTAGGAAATATGCTGTAGACTTAGAAAAACTGTTAGAGCTGTTTATCCGGCTTAAAGAAAAAAAATACTTAAACCGGCTGTAACACAATACCTTTAACTTGCGACACACATTAGCCCCCAAGTGCTAAGCATCTTTGCTTGCAAAGTGCTTGGGACTTTAATATCCAGGACCGGCTTAATAATTTAGAAAGCTTCGGTACACATTAGCCCCCAAGTGTCAAGTATGTTTGCTTGCAAAGTGCTTGAGACTTTGAAATTATTTATCATGATGCTGACTGTAACCCGGGATAATGCAGGCTACCATAAGTCAATTTGAATCGGAGATTGCTGACCTTAAGAGCCGCCTGTCAGCCCAGGAACTTGAAATTCAAAATGCCAACTCCAAGTTTGAACTCAGCGTCTCTGAATAAGAGAAGTTGAAGAAGAACTTTGAGTCAGAGAAGAAAACCTGGGCTGATGAGAAGGCCTCTCTGGTGACCCGGGCCGAGGCAGCCGAAACATCCCTTGCAAAGGCAAACACCGAGCTGTCCGGCTTGAAGCGTTAGATATCTCGAATGCTCTCAGCAAACTTCGGTACGTTTCTTTGTATGAACCTCAAATAATGTCATCCTTCCTTTGATGACTAAGCTAATTATCACTTCCGGCTTACCCTTTGTTTAACAACACAGGCCCCAGGAGCACAACCCTCAAGCAGGACATGGTAGTCAAACTGAAAGCCGTCTATACTCTGGTGGAACAATTATACACCGGGTCACAACGTGCTTTGGCTGTTGTGGCCTTATCAAATGATGTGCCCCACCTCTTGCAAGATGTGTTACGACGGCTTGCTATACTCCTCCAGCGGATTCAAGAGTTGAGACGGGCCCAAGCAAGAGCCGGAGCAATAGCCGCCTTGAGCCGGGCCAAAGCCTGGTTACCAGAGCTAGACCCAGCCGACATTGCTCTTGGGTATCCAAGTTTAAAGGAGGATGGCACTCCATTTGATCAAAAAGACTTCACCAGCTGCGTGAGGGACATATAAGGATGGCAATGGATTGGGTTCGGCCCGGGTTGAACAAAATCAAATCCATATCCGAATCCACGAGGTTATCTTTTGCCCATCCATCAAAAAACCCACGGGCAAAAAATTATGTCCATGTCCAAACCCGATGGATATCCATAACCAATGGATACCCATCGGGTCCTATCAAAACACGTATACATAATACCTTGAAAATCACATAACATGGCACAACATTGACATAAAGACTCAAATTCTCACAAAATGACATCTGAGAAGGGCACCCCATGAAATAAACGTTCAGATTCTCATAGAATGACATATCAGAACATCAAACACAATGTTATCCAAATTGCCTTTCCCCTCGTCAACCTTAATTTTTGTTGCTTTGGACCAATTGGTGCATGCCTAGCACCACAAGAGCTCATGTGACTCAGCAAGTGTGAAGTGCCACTGGTACCTTTTGCTATAAAAAGTTTATGGCAATACATGCACTCAGCTTTCGGTTCCCCACTAATAATTTTATTTTCAAAATTTCCTTCCCACACAATTGATGTGAGCTTTCTTTTATTACCAACTCTAACAGATCCATCACCACCATGACCTTGTGATGCTCTCACAGTAGTAGCTTGAGTTGGGGAAGTAGCTAGGTTATCATTCCTAGTGATAGCCCGAGCACCGCCTTGTGCTCCATGAGAATCCATTGTGCTATATAATGAAAAAAATTCATTTGTTTCAGTTAAAGTGAAACTAGCTAGGTACATACTGTCTGAACTGTACAAATGTGGTACCTACATTACAATTTTACAACCAAAATGTCTAATAACTAAAGCGACGGACTATGAGATCCTTTCTTCAGCACATGACATGGACAAAGTTGAGCATAAGCTTTAATTGAAACAAATCTCTTGTCTGAACTGTACAATTTTGATACCTAAATTGCAATTTTTACAACAAAAAAAAACTAATAACTAAAGCGACAAACTGTGAGCTCTTCTATTCAGCAGATGACATGGACGAAGTTGAGCACATGACATGGACCAAGTTGAGCACATGAATCTTAATCAGTCAGATTCTGACTTTATACTAATCATTCACAATCCACTTGATAGAAATTCAGAAATAAACTGACAGATTTTGTAAAAATGAATTACTGTACTATAGCAGGCATATTCGTAGATCAGGTCATGTGTACAAAAGTGGAATCTGACTTGAATTGACCACTAGAAATATCATATTCTCTTGTTCTCTCATTTGTAGAATGATTTCACTTTTTAGTCAGATTTGTACTCTAACCTGACTGAAATTGACCGCTATAGGTCAGTAATGCAGTAAAGTCTGTTCTTTCTCATGCCAGGAACTAAAAAACAGAAATTGTCCACTACAAATCTCTTGTTATCTACTCTAATTACTAATACAAACTCATCAACAAGCACGTCATGCACATCCACGCACAAGCACTAGATGTACACGAGCAGGAACAAAAAAACTTACCCTGACGGTTGGCTGTTTGGCGTGGTCATCGCCTCCACGACGTGGTCCAGATCCTCATCGTGTTCTGCGCCTGCCTCGCTGCGCCTCTGCGCCGCCATACTCCTAGTCGTGCGCGCCGCCGCATGCTGCATCGTCGTGCTCCACCTCGCTGTCGCACGTACAAACTGGTGGTTTGCTGCATGCTTGAGAAAGCTGAGATGGAGGAGTCGGGGGATCTATGGAGATGGAGCCGGCCAGCCACCTGCCTGTGGAGTTGGCTGCTGCAGTGCGGTACCACATGTGGACGGCGACGCCGACTATATCTAGGTCTGCAGGAGCAGGATTCGAGGAGACGAGAAGATCCTTAATGAAGATTGACGAGTCGTTTACCAAGGAGACGAGAATGGGAAGGAGCGGTGGAGTAATTAGTCGGTGGGGATTAGGAAATTTTTTGTTGATTTTTTATTATAATAAATAAAAGCGGACAGGATATACACTTACCGGCCGGGTTTGGATATATCCATGGGTATAAAATTATACCCATGCCCTATCCATGATTATTCGGGTCGGGTTCGGGCGTTGTCCATGGGTATAAAATTGTATCCAAACCCTGTCCATTCGGGTCGGGTATCCACGGGTATCCATATCCGTGGATAAAATTGCCATCCTTAAGAGCCGCCTATCATAAGTCAATTTGAATCGGAGATTGCTGACCTTAAGAGCCGCCTGTCAGCCCAGGAACTTGAAATTCAAAATGCCAACTCCAAGTTTGAACTCAGCGTCTCTGAATAAGAGAAGTTGAAGAAGAACTTTGAGTCAGAGAAGAAAACCTGGGCTGATGAGAAGGCCTCTCTGGTGACCCGGGCCGAGGCAGCCGAAACATCCCTTGCAAAGGCAAACACCGAGCTGTCCGGCTTGAAGCGTTAGATATCTCGAATGCTCTCAGCAAACTTCGGTACGTTTCTTTGTATGAACCTCAAATAATGTCATCCTTCCTTTGATGACTAAGCTAATTATCACTTCCGGCTTACCCTTTGTTTAACAACACAGGCCCCAGGAGCACAACCCTCAAGCAGGACATGGTAGTCAAACTGAAAGCCGTCTATACTCTGGTGGAACAATTATACACCGGGTCACAACGTGCTTTGGCTGTTGTGGCCTTATCAAATGATGTGCCCCACCTCTTGCAAGATGTGTTACGACGGCTTGCTATACTCCTCCAGCGGATTCAAGAGTTGAGACGGGCCCAAGCAAGAGCCGGAGCAATAGCCGCCTTGAGCCGGGCCAAAGCCTGGTTACCAGAGCTAGACCCAGCCGACATTGCTCTTGGGTATCCAAGTTTAAAGGAGGATGGCACTCCATTTGATCAAAAAGACTTCACCAGCTGCGTGAGGGACATATAAGGATGGCAATGGATTGGGTTCGGCCCGGGTTGAACAAAATCAAATCCATATCCGAATCCACGAGGTTATCTTTTGCCCATCCATCAAAAAACCCACGGGCAAAAAATTATGTCCATGTCCAAACCCGATGGATATCCATAACCAATGGATACCCATCGGGTCCTATCAAAACACGTATACATAATACCTTGAAAATCACATAACATGGCACAACATTGACATAAAGACTCAAATTCTCACAAAATGACATCTGAGAAGGGCACCCCATGAAATAAACGTTCAGATTCTCATAGAATGACATATCAGAACATCAAACACAATGTTATCCAAATTGCCTTTCCCCTCGTCAACCTTAATTTTTGTTGCTTTGGACCAATTGGTGCATGCCTAGCACCACAAGAGCTCATGTGACTCAGCAAGTGTGAAGTGCCACTGGTACCTTTTGCTATAAAAAGTTTATGGCAATACATGCACTCAGCTTTCGGTTCCCCACTAATAATTTTATTTTCAAAATTTCCTTCCCACACAATTGATGTGAGCTTTCTTTTATTACCAACTCTAACAGATCCATCACCACCATGACCTTGTGATGCTCTCACAGTAGTAGCTTGAGTTGGGGAAGTAGCTAGGTTATCATTCCTAGTGATAGCCCGAGCACCGCCTTGTGCTCCATGAGAATCCATTGTGCTATATAATGAAAAAAATTCATTTGTTTCAGTTAAAGTGAAACTAGCTAGGTACATACTGTCTGAACTGTACAAATGTGGTACCTACATTACAATTTTACAACCAAAATGTCTAATAACTAAAGCGACGGACTATGAGATCCTTTCTTCAGCACATGACATGGACAAAGTTGAGCATAAGCTTTAATTGAAACAAATCTCTTGTCTGAACTGTACAATTTTGATACCTAAATTGCAATTTTTACAACAAAAAAAAACTAATAACTAAAGCGACAAACTGTGAGCTCTTCTATTCAGCAGATGACATGGACGAAGTTGAGCACATGACATGGACCAAGTTGAGCACATGAATCTTAATCAGTCAGATTCTGACTTTATACTAATCATTCACAATCCACTTGATAGAAATTCAGAAATAAACTGACAGATTTTGTAAAAATGAATTACTGTACTATAGCAGGCATATTCGTAGATCAGGTCATGTGTACAAAAGTGGAATCTGACTTGAATTGACCACTAGAAATATCATATTCTCTTGTTCTCTCATTTGTAGAATGATTTCACTTTTTAGTCAGATTTGTACTCTAACCTGACTGAAATTGACCGCTATAGGTCAGTAATGCAGTAAAGTCTGTTCTTTCTCATGCCAGGAACTAAAAAACAGAAATTGTCCACTACAAATCTCTTGTTATCTACTCTAATTACTAATACAAACTCATCAACAAGCACGTCATGCACATCCACGCACAAGCACTAGATGTACACGAGCAGGAACAAAAAAACTTACCCTGACGGTTGGCTGTTTGGCGTGGTCATCGCCTCCACGACGTGGTCCAGATCCTCATCGTGTTCTGCGCCTGCCTCGCTGCGCCTCTGCGCCGCCATACTCCTAGTCGTGCGCGCCGCCGCATGCTGCATCGTCGTGCTCCACCTCGCTGTCGCACGTACAAACTGGTGGTTTGCTGCATGCTTGAGAAAGCTGAGATGGAGGAGTCGGGGGATCTATGGAGATGGAGCCGGCCAGCCACCTGCCTGTGGAGTTGGCTGCTGCAGTGCGGTACCACATGTGGACGGCGACGCCGACTATATCTAGGTCTGCAGGAGCAGGATTCGAGGAGACGAGAAGATCCTTAATGAAGATTGACGAGTCGTTTACCAAGGAGACGAGAATGGGAAGGAGCGGTGGAGTAATTAGTCGGTGGGGATTAGGAAATTTTTTGTTGATTTTTTATTATAATAAATAAAAGCGGACAGGATATACACTTACCGGCCGGGTTTGGATATATCCATGGGTATAAAATTATACCCATGCCCTATCCATGATTATTCGGGTCGGGTTCGGGCGTTGTCCATGGGTATAAAATTGTATCCAAACCCTGTCCATTCGGGTCGGGTATCCACGGGTATCCATATCCGTGGATAAAATTGCCATCCTTAAGAGCCGCCTATCATAAGTCAATTTGAATCGGAGATTGCTGACCTTAAGAGCCGCCTGTCAGCCCAGGAACTTGAAATTCAAAATGCCAACTCCAAGTTTGAACTCAGCGTCTCTGAATAAGAGAAGTTGAAG
Source organism: Aegilops umbellulata (assembly GCA_032464435.1). NCBI lineage: Eukaryota > Viridiplantae > Streptophyta > Magnoliopsida > Poales > Poaceae > Aegilops > Aegilops umbellulata. The sequence goes on from CP136057.1 coordinate 291,774,413, forward strand.
AAGAACTTTGAGTCAGAGAAGAAAACCTGGGCTGATGAGAAGGCCTCTCTGGTGACCCGGGCCGAGGCAGCCGAAACATCCCTTGCAAAGGCAAACACCGAGCTGTCCGGCTTGAAGCGTCAGATATCTCGAATGCTCTCAGCAAACTTCGGTACGTTTCTTTGTATGAACCTCAAATAATGTCATCCTTCCTTTGATGACTAAGCTAATTATCACTTCCGGCTTACCCTTTGTTTAACAACACAGGCCCCAGGAGCACAACCCTCAAGCAGGACATGGTAGTCAAACTGAAAGCCGTCTATACTCTGGTGGAACAATTATACACCGGGTCACAACGTGCTTTGGCTGTTGTGGCCTTATCAAATGATGTGCCCCACCTCTTGCAAGATGTGTTACGACGGCTTGCTATACTCCTCCAGCGGATTCAAGAGTTGAGACGGGCCCAAGCAAGAGCCGGAGCAATAGCCGCCTTGAGCCGGGCCAAAGCCTGGTTACCAGAGCTAGACCCAGCCGACATTGCTCTTGGGTATCCAAGTTTAAAGGAGGATGGCACTCCATTTGATCAAAAAGACTTCACCAGCTGCGTGAGGGACATATGCCCTGTGGCCACTCAAATTGGGAACGATACTGACCTCTCCAAGTATCCGCCGGGTTATGATAAGGAGAATCTGAGAATCCCCACGCCGCATTACGATGATGTCAGCCTGATCCCTCCAATTCGTAAGCATACCTTTGCCCCTGAAGTAGACCCAACCGGTTTAATAGATGACGAAGCTGAGTTTCAAGCCTTGAGTGGCATTGACTGGGCATCATCATCCTTCCAGGACAAGGCAACTGGCGAAGAGGTGGAGAAGGATAACCCGGAAGCTTCAGGTCAACCCCAAGAGTAAATTGCAAGGTGTCACCTGCGTATGTCTTGTAGAAAAACAATGCCTCATCATTCAGACTCGGGGAGTCCTGTAATAGAGCCGAAAACACTCTGAATTTGTCATGCCTTCGCGCATGCTTATGGCCCTTAAGACTTGCATAAGCCGCCATTATTATGCACTTCATAGTTTATATGAATCTGTTATATCCTTGCAGAAATGTCTTGCATTGCCCTGCACAGAAGATAAACAAAATCCCTTGGCGACTTATCGCATTGAGAGTTACATAAGCTTCTGATAACCTGGAGTGTTACATGAAAACCAACTTATGATTAAACTTAGTAGATGTAATCATAATGATATACCTGTGATGCTTATGGTTACTTCTGAAAGTAAATTTAACCACTGATGATTGATATATAAAGGTTTACCTGGTATTTAGTAACCCGGAGTAACCAATATTCACCCGGAGGGTTGTGATCCACTCTATGGTATTTTGAAGAGGATCTCAATATAACCAAATAGTGATACTTATAAAGTATGATGAATAATAAACAAATTTCAAAGGCTTCTGATTCGAATACGATCAGTGAACCGTTCCAAAGGGGTTAAGCTAAGATTCGGATGCAATCATATAGCCCCTAGTGGCTGTGGCGATGCCGATCAAGTGGGTGTCGACAACTATGTTATCTTTGGTTCGAATATGACCTATGTTTGAACAGGAAGCCCCCAAGTGACCATAAGAGTTGTTTAATAATGCTGATTCGAATACGATCCATGTCAGACCCAAAGGGGTTAAGCTATGATTTCAAATATGATCAGGAAGCCCCCAAGTGGGTTTGGCAGTATGCCGATCAAGTGGGTATCGACATCTATGTTCTCTTTGGTTCGCATACGACCTATGTTTGAACAGGAAGCCCCCAAGTGATCATGGCTAGATTCAGATATGATCGTAAGCCAGACCAAAGGAAAGCCGGATTCAAATGTGACCCGCTTCCTCTTGGTTATTTCCACCACCTGACAAAGGAAACACATAAAACCTTTTTTTGGGATGGAAAAAAGGACAGATGTCCTGCTTTATTGCTTTATGTAATATATACATAGGATAAATATACACATATTAGAGCCGGTGGCTCAAGTATAATAAGGCCGAAGATGAGCGATATTCCACGGCCGACGAGTCTCTACCTCCGACTTACATGAGTCTTTGTGCTCTCGAACATCAATAAGGTAGTATGACCCGTTGTTCAGATTCTTGCTGACCACAAAGGGTCCTTCCCAAGGAGGGGATAGCTTGTGCATGTCAGATTGATCCTGGATGAGCCGGAGTACTAAGTCGCCTTCCTGAAAGGTTCTGGACTTAACCCGGCGGCTATGGTAGCGGTGCAGGTCTTGCTGGTAAATCGCCGAGCGGGCTATTGCCAAGTCTCGCTCTTCATCCAACAGGTCCAGTGCATCTTGCCGAGCTTTTTCGTTGTCCGCCTCAACATAAGCCGCCACACGGGGTGAATCATGACAGATGTCACTTGGCAGGACCGCCTCTGCTCCATACACCATAAAGAAAGGCGTGTAACCCGTAGATCTGTTAGGTGTGGTATTGATGCTCCAAAGTACAGAAGGTAACTCCTCCACCCAACAACCCGGCGTCCGCTGTAAGGGGACCAACAGCCGGGGCTTGATACCCTTCAAGATCTCTTGATTAGCTCGTTCTACTTGACCATTGGATTGAGGATGATCCACAGCTGAAACGTCAAGCCGGATATGCTCTCGTTGACAAAACTCTTCCATAGCTCCTTTGGAAAGGTTAGTGCCATTATCAGTTATGATGTTGTGTGGAAAATCAAAGCGAAAAATCACCTTTTTCATGAACTGGACCGCCGTGGCTGCATCACACTTACTGACTGGCTCCGCCTCAACCCACTTTGTAAACTTGTCAACCGCTACCAAGAGGTGCGTCTTTTTATCCTTAGACCTTTTGAAAGGCCCGACCATATCAAGCCCCCAGACTGCAAACGGCCAAGTAATTGGAATCATCCTCAATTCTTGAGCCAACACATGGGCTCGTCGTGAGAACTTCTGACATCCGTCACATTTACTGACCAAATCTTCTGCATCAGCATGAGCCGTCAGCCAATAAAACCCATGACGTAAAGCTTTGTCCACAAGAGATTTTGAGCCAGCGTGATGACCACAATCGCCTTCATGAATCTCACGAAGGATCTCCTAACCCTCTGTAGGTGACACGCAATGTTGAAACGCTCCAGTGATGCTGCAGTGATGTAACTCGCCATTGACAATTGTCATGGACTTGGACCGCCGGACGATTTGTCTTGCCAAGGTCTCATCTTCGGGCAACTCTCCCCGGGTCATGTAAGCCAAATAAGGTACTGTCCAATCCGGGATAACATGGAGAGCCGCCACCAGCTGTGCCTCCGGGTCTGGTATTGCCAGATCTTCCTCTGTAGGTAACTTAACAGAAGGATTATGCAAAACATCAAGAAAAGTGTTAGGCGGCACCGGCTTACGCTGAGATCCCAGCCGGCTCAAGGCATCAGTCGCCTCATTCTTCCTTCTATCAATGTGTTCCACCACATCACCTTTGAAGTGTCCAGCCACAGCATCAACTTCTCGACGGTAAGCCGCCATAAGGGGATCTTTAGAGTCCCACTTGCCTGACACCTGTTGGGCCACAAGGTCTGAGTCTCCTAAGCATCTTACCCGGCTTAAGTTTCATCTCTTTGGCCATCCGGAGACCATGGAGTAGGGCCTCGTACTCAGCTGCATTGTTAGTACAAGGAAACATAAGCCGGAGCACATAACAAAATTTGTCACCTCGAGGGGAAGTTAACACGACTCCAGCCCCCGAGCCTTCCAACTGTCTGGACCCATCAAAGTGAATAGTCCAATAGGTGTTATCGGGCTTCTCCTCAGGTGCCTGTAGCTCTGTCCAGTCATTGATGAAATCCACCAAAGCTTGAGACTTAATGGCCGTGCGTGGCACGTATTTCAGACCATGAGGCCCGAGCTCGATGGCCCACTTGGCGACTCATCCTGTAGCCTCTCTGTTCTGAATAATGTCTCCCAAGGGGGCAGAACTGACCATAGTGATAGGGTGACCTTGGAAGTATTGCTTCAGCTTCCGGCTTGCCATGAACACCCCGTAAACAAGTTTCTGCCAATGAGGATATCTTTGTTTTGACTCAATGAGTACCTCACTGACATAATAAACCGGCCGTTGAACCGGATGTTCCTTACCAGCCTCCTTGCACTCTACCACAATTGCCACACTGACGACTCGTGAATTAGCAGCCACATATAACAGTAAAGGCTCTTTGTCAATGGGAGCTGCAAGAACCGACGGCTTAGATAGCTGCCTCTTCAAATCCTCAAAAGCAGCATTAGCAGCATTACTCCAGACAAAGGTGTCTGCCTTCTTCATTAGTTGGTACAGCGGTAGGGCCTTCTCACCTAACCGGCTTATAAATCGGCTTAAAGCAGCAACACGACCCGCCAGTCGCTGAACATCATTGATACAAGCCGGCTTAGCCAAAGAAGTGATTGCCTTGATCTTCTTCGGATTAGCTTCAATGCCCCTGTTTGAGACCAAGAATCCCAAAAGCTTGCCTGCAGGCACACCAAACACACACTTCTCCGGGTTAACTATCATCTTGTAAATCCGGAGGTTGTCAAAGGTTTCTCTGAGATCAGGTATCAAGGTTTCCGTCTCTCTGGACTTCACCACTATGTCATCCACATAAGCATGAACATTGCGCCCAATCTGATTGTGGAGACAATTCTGTACACACCGTTGATAAGTCGCATGGGCACTCTTGAGCCCAAAAGGCATAGACACATAGCAGAAGGCTCCAAACAGAGTGATGAAAGCCGTCTTCTCCTGGTCCTTAACTACCATCTTGATCTGATGATAACCAGAGTAGGCATCCAAAAAACTCAAACGCGCACAACCCGCCGTAGCATCAATGATTTGATCGGTCCGGGGGAGAGCAAAAGGATCAGTCGGACAAGCCTTATTTAAGTCCGTGTAATCCACACACATCCGCCAAGTGCCGTTTTTCTTGAGCACGAGCACCGGGTTAGCCAACCACTCCAGGTGAAAAACTTCGACAATGAACCCAGCTGCCAAGAGTCGGGCGACCTCCTCTCCTATAGCTTTTCGTCGTTCCTCATTGAATCGCCGTAGAAACTGCCTGACCAGCTTATACTTCGGATCAATATTAAGAGTGTGCTCAACGAGTCCTCTCGGTACACCCGGCATGTCAGAAGGCTTCCATGCAAAGATGTCCCAGTTCTCACGGATGAACTCGATGAGCGCGCTTTCCTATTTAGGATCCAAGTTGGCACTGATGCTGAATTGCTTAGACGAGTCGCCTGGAGTAAAATCAACAAGCTTAGTCTCTGCAGCCGACTTAAACTTCATGGACGGGTCATGTTCCGTGGTCGGCTTCTTGAGGGAGGTCATATCTGCCGGGTCAATGTTATCTTGGTAAAATTTGAGCTCCTCTGCTGCACAGACAGACTCAGCATAAGCAGCGTCGCCTTCTTCACATTCCAGGGCCACCTTTCGACTTCCATGCACAGTGATGGTGCCCTTATAACCCGGCATCTTGAGCTGTAAGTAAATATAACACGGCCGCGCCATGAACTTGGCATAAGCCGGCCGTCCAAACAACGCGTGATACAGACTCTTGATTTTGACCACCTCAAAAGTTAACTTCTCAGCCCTAGAATTGTGCTCGTCTCCAAAAGCCACCTCTAGATCAATCTTACCCACAGGATACGCCGACTTACTAGGCACCACTCCATGGAAGACGGTGTTGGAAGTCTTTAAATTCTTGTCAGTTAAGCCCATGCGCCGAAAGGTCTCGTAGTAGAGGATGTTGATGCTGCTACCTCCATCCATGAGCACCTTAGTGAATTTATAGCCACTGACCTGTGGTGCCACCACCAAGGCTAATTGACCTGGATTATCAACCCGGAGAGGATGATCCTCCCTACTCCACACAATGGGCTGTTCTGACCATCTTAGGTAGCGAGGGACTGCCGGCTCAACAGAATTCACATCCCTTTTATGGATTTTCTGATCACGTTTGCACAAACTAGTAGTGAACACGTGATACTGCCCACTATTTAGCTGCTTTGGATGGCTCTGGTAACCCGATTGCTGCTGCTGCTGTCCTCCTTGACCAGAGTACTATTGGTTATAACCGCCCTGGTTTCCCTGAAAACCGGAACCTGAACCGCCGCCCGGGCCATGAAAGCCGCCGGCTCCTGAGCCGCCACCCGGGCCTTGATTGCCATCAAACATATTAGAATTTTTGAAAGCCTTCATGATTGCGCAATCCTTCCATAAATGAGTCGCTGGCCGTTCCCGGGTGCCGTGTTTCGGGCAGGGCTCATTGAGTAATTGCTCAAGAGACGGACCTGATCCACCAAACCGAGGGGGTGGCTTTCCCTTGCGCTTCTGATTGTTACCCTGTGCATTTGCCATAAATTCCGGGTTACCGTCCGCCTTACGCTTATTGCCTCCTTGATTCGCCGGGTTATGCTGCTGACCCTTTCCATTACCGTTCTTCTTTCCCTTCCCTGTCTTTTCCTCATCAGACGCGGGATCTTTGGTACTATCAGAATCGACATACTTGACTAAAGCCGCCATCAGCGTCCCCATATCGTTGCAATCACGCTTAAGGCGCCCCAGCTTCTGTCTCAGAGGTTCAAAGTGGCAATTCTTCTCCAGCATGAGGACTGCTGAGCCGGCATCCATCTTGTCAGACGAATGTATTATATCTTTGACCCGGCGCACCCAATGAGTCGTAGATTCACCTTCCTCCTGCTTACAATTTGTCAAGTCCACAATCAACATAGACTGCTTGCAAGTGTCCTTGAAGTTCTGGATGGGGCTTTTAGCTCTGCCCATGAGCTAATGAAATTGGGTGGCAAACCCTTTAACCAAGAACGGGCCGTTCCATCCAACATCATGGTGAAGTATTTAGCCATCGCTTCATCACTAACTTCCAACAGCTCCATGGCCATCTCGTAACTTTCAATCCACGCCCCAGGCTGTAAATCGGCCATATAATTCGGCACCTTTCGAGGTCCCTTGAAGTCCTTGGGCAGACGTACATTACGTAGAGCCGGTACCAGACAAGGAACACCTCCGGTTCTAGTAGCAACCCCCACCTCAACGGAAGCCGTCGGGTAAACCAGTGAGTCATGTTGAGCCGCTAACTGAGCCGCCCGCTCGTCTTCCTGACGTATCCGATCCTGAACCGGGTTATACCCGCCGGGCTGGTTCCGGCGCTGAGCGCTACTTGACAAGGCCTCTGATTCCATGTGTCTACTGTAACTCGGGCTCCGGTTTTGACGAGGCGGAGCTAACCAAGGCGGTGGAGTTGAGTGAATCCTGTCCCGGCTGTAGGAGTAGGTCTCTTGCTGAGCCAGAGCTGTTTGGACGAGTTCTCGGATCCTCCGGGTTTCCACCGCTGTTGGATCATCACCATCCACTGGGAGAGTCTCCAAACGTGCTGACGCCGCGATTAAGTTCTCCATGGGGTTGGAAAAGTGACCCGGTGGTATTGGTACGTAACGGGGCGGCGCCATGTTGCCGTGAAGAGGCGTCGTCACCTAAGGCTGAACCGGGCCTCCCGCTCCGGATGTCATAAACTGATTTGCACCCGGCGGGTTACTTGGGCCGGCTCCGGGTGTAGCAAAGAGATTCCGAGGATCATAAATCTGAGGTAAACGGGACTGAGTTTTCTGATGCCTCCTCCTCATTACCTCATTAGATGCGTTCAAGCTCATCGTGAGCTGGAAAGCCTCTGCCTGAAGTTGCTGCGCCCGTGCGTCCAAAGCCGTCCGCTCTGTGGCTAATCTAGTATCTTCAGCTGCTAAGGTCTCCTTTGGCCTGGGCGATCTCCTCACGAACCTGTGCCACCTCTGCCTCATGCTCAGATTGGTTCGCAGGGATGACTGTAGCAGTTAACAGGGCCGTAAGTTTATCCATGAGATCCATCAGCACTTGAGCCGGTGAGCGCACAGGGCCTCCTGCCCCAGCTGCTCCTAACCCGGACGTTATCGCTGCTGAGGCCGTAGAATTTTGGCCGGGTTGAGTGCCAGCCATGAAGACTCCTGCCCAGTTTGGCGACTCTGAGGGGTCCGAAATAGTGCTGCCATCGGAAGAGCCCCCAAGCACACCATCTTGAACTTGATACAGCGAATCTGTTGAGCCGGCGGACGAATCACCGTCACAGAGGACGACCGCCGGCTCACCAGCTTCTTCAGATCCTTCGGAAAGTTCACCTCCGTGGATGCAACCCACAAAGGCACGCTTCACGACGGGTTGAGCTCGGGCGGGTCTCGCACGCTGAGCCGTCTCGACGAGGTCGGTGCAGTTGTCCGGCTCAGGGCCCGGCTCACCAATCCGGCCGATGAAGACGTGAATTCCGCCGAAGGGGACCCGGTACCCGTACTCAATTGAGCCGGCGTCGGGGCCCCAGCCTTTGTTGTCGATGTAGATCTTGCCGCGACAACTCTTGGTCATCCGGCCAACTGCATATCCCTTGAGCCCTTCGAAGCTGCCCTTCAAGAACTCAAATCCACCGTGCGCTGGCCCCATGGTGGGCGCCAACTGTCGTGGAATTGTCACGGCAGATGTCCTCTTGCAAGGACTTAATCGTGGAGCCATCGCAACTATGAAGCTTAAAGGGGTTAATCGGGACAAAGGACACGAGAGGTTTATACTAGTTCAGCCCCATGCGGTGAAGGGAGTCCTACGTCTAGTTGGGTTGGTATTACTTGAGGTTTCGATGACCAGGGAGCGAGATACGCTATGCCTGGCTCTCGATGAGTTGTTTCTTGCCCTAAGCCGCTGGCGGGCCGTCCCCTTATATACACGGGTTGACGCCCTGCGGCCTACAGTGTCCCGGCCGGCACATAAACAGTGTCCGGCTCGGCAACTAGTTACTTCTACCTTACAATACAAGTTATACCATCATGGCGGTTTATCTCCACAGGCTTCAGAGTCGCCAGTGTGAACCGCCATATTCATGCCTTGGTCTTGGGCTTCTGATGAACCTCTCTCTGCGTAACCCGACCCCTTCCGGCCGGCTTACACAAATAGTTATATCCCGAACATTAGGCCCCAGGTTGATTTGAACCGGTTCATGTCAATCTTTAAAAACCTTATGAACTGGCCTTTAGTCTTTTGTCTTGTGTGAAAATTGTAACCCGCCGTGACGTCATCATCTGGATCCGGGTTAAATCATCATGACGTCATCTTCAATAAAACTTATATTTTAATTCGTCATATCTTCAATGGATCTCTGCCTTTACTGACCCTCCCGAAAATCGAGGCGTCGGGGCCGCTGGATAATGATGCCTTGGTCTCCTCGTTTCTCGCACCGTCCCAGTCGGCCCTTCCTTATAAATAGGCTCGACCTAGGTCCTTTTCATTTTCTCCCTCAGTCGTCTTCATCCTCTCCCTACCTCTTTGTGACTCGAGCTCCGCCGCCGTCGCCGTCGTCGAGCTCCTTGTCTTCACCAACTCAGGCCGCTGCATCGACCTGAATCTGACCAAAGAAACGCGACGAACCTCAGCTGCAGCTCCCTATCTGTAAGTCCCTTGCCCTTTCTGTCTTAGATCTGCATTATAGTGTTCATCGAGTTCGTCGGTGTTCATCGCCGCCCGCGGCAAACCCTTGATGTATTTCACCTCCGATGACCTGTTCAGATCGTTGAATAGCATATAACTGCTGCTGTGACTGTTTCATGCTTATCTCGAACACAAACAAATCTCTTTTCTTTTGTTCAGAGGCTTCCTTCGAGTGTACGAACTTCTCTGCACTGTTTTAGGTCTAGAAAATTTCCTTTCCAGAGCATCGTTTGATCCAAAATAATAATTGCAATCTGTGAAACCTGTTTGCCCCACACTTAGCCAAAAACTACGTCTGTTGACTCTGTTTCAGCCATAGTAGTTCGTGTAACCGGTTTAAAATAATACCGGCTGTCAACACCGCTCGATTCTAGCAACTTAAGAAAACCTTAATCATCTTTAATATGTGCAGCTGTTAAACATTATCACATAGTTACCTGTATGTCATTAGGCCCCTTCTTAAGCCGCCATCTTGAATAAACCCACAACATTTTCCTCCGGGTTATAATTAAACCGGAAAAATTCCTTTATCTTGTTGTAGGCGTCGATTTACGCAATGGCACCCAAAGCTGTCAAACCTCGGGTGACTTGCAACTGGGTCAAATCCACCGTTACGGAGAGTTCTTTAGCTGGGTTTGTGAAATCCGGCCATCTGCCCCGAAAGGAAATTATGTCCTATCGTGCTCCTAACCCATCAGAGGAGAAATCTCAACCCAAGGAAGGGGAGGTAATTGTGTTTATGGATCATATGAACCGGGGCTTTGCTCCACCCGGGTCAAAATTCTTCAGAGATGTTCTGCATTTTTTTGACCTCAGACCTCAAGACATCGGGCCCAACTCCGTGTCGAATCTCTGCAACTTCCAAGTGTTTTGCGAGGTGTACCTTGGAGAAGAGCCAAATTTGACCTTGTTTAGAGAGCTGTTTTATTTGAACCGGCAAAATGAATGCGCCAATGGGCCTAGTCTGGAACTCTGAGGCATCTCAATCCAGCGGCGAAGAGACTGCCTTTTTCCTTATGCAGAGCTGCCAAGCCATCCGAAAGAGTGGAATCAGACATGGTTCTATTGCCAGGATACCTCTCCGGGTGGTGAGAATTCGCTACCCGGTTTTCGTGCTTTGCGCTTGGAGTCCAACCACCCATTGGCTGATAAACTATCTCCCGCTGAACGTATTCCACTTGCCCCCACCATAAAGAGGATTAAGGCTCTTTTGGGAAATGGTTTGGACGGCACTGATTTGGTCCGGACCTGGATTACCTGGCGGGTGATTCCGTTAAGCCACCGACCCGGCTTAATGTGTACTTACTCAGGGGAAAAGGATGACCCACTGCGTCACAGCTCTGACAATTTACCAGATGACACGGTCGAGGCTATGATCCAGTCACTGTTGAAAGAGGGGACTATGGTGAACAATACCTTCAGCTTACTCCCCTTCTGTAAGAATAACCCGCCCCCCGCAGTAAGTCATCAGCCTCAATGATCACCTTTTATTATATTTACCTTACTTTTACTCATACCCCCTCACAACTTTTTACAGGCAAACGACAAGTTCTGGAAAGTCCCGTATGATCATGAGGCGGCCAAACAAGCCCGGGCGGCAAAGAGGGCTGAGAAAAGAACCACCAGACCTTCTACTTCAAAGAAGAGAAAACCAAGTGCTTCAGAGATGTTCCAGCTCGATGATTCTGATGATAACGAGGAAGAGGTAACCTTTCAACTTCCCTTACTCTTTTATCATTACCTTACTAACATTATTCTCCTTTTTCAGGAAGACACGGGGAATAGCCAACCCGTCGAGGAAGAGGTAACTATCATCTCCTCCAACTCCGAGCTTCGGCCGCGTCAGAAAATTCGAAGAGTAACCCGGAAAGTAAGATTTTCACACCCTTTGGCTTACCAAGATCCTGACTTTCTTTTGAAGCAACATCAATTTGAAAGCCAGAGGCAGACCCGGACCAGCAAGGATGCAAAGCTCTCCTCCGGCTTGCCTGATGCAACCCGGAAGCGTCGGTCTGAGGTTATCTCCGACTTATACCTTTTTTTTACCTTTGGCGGTTCTAATTCGTCAACCTCTCAATTCCTCTGACTCCAATTATCAGGATACCTCTCCTTCATCCGGCGAGTCCATGCAGTCAAACATGGCGGCTTTTAAGACTGCTCCTGGGTAATATCAATTTATTTACCTTATTTTTTTTCTTCCTCATGTTTCTGTACTCATTCTTCTGCTTTGTCCATAGCATGCAAGTTAAGCCCAGGAAGAAAACAAAGAAAGATAAACCGGCGGAAGACCCTGTGGTAACTGAACCGGAACTGGGCACAGCTGCTCCCGGCTCTCCCACACATCAACCGCCGCTTGAACCGGCTCAGGATACTGTAGTACCCACTTCTGATCCGCCTGCTGAAGATATTCTGGTTGGTTCTGTTAACCCGGAAGCACCTAGTCCGGCCAAGACGATTGGCCCAGAAGTGGAAATACTCAAGACTCAGTTTGTTGAGCCGACCCGGCCCACAGTTCTTGCCAGATGTTCTGCTAAAGAGGAGTTATTGGAACGCCGTAAAACCAAAACAGACATCACTAATTATACTCATTTGAGTATTGGAGAGATCGTCTCGGATTATACGCTATGCCTGGCTCTCGATGAGTTGTTTCTTGCCCTAAGCCGCTGGCGGGTCGTCCCCTTATATACACGGGTTGACGCCCTGCGGCCTACAGAGTCCCGGCCGACTCATAAACAGTGTCCGGCTCGGCGACTAGTTAGTTCTACCTTACAGCACAAGTTATACCATCATGGCGGTTTATCTCCACGGGCTTCAGAGATCGCTAGTGGGCCTTTATGCCCTTTATTGAACCGCCATCTTCATGCCTTGGTCTTGGTGTCGGGGGGAATCGGCTTCCTCGAACACCTATGGGGACCGAGCCCCTTACTGGTTCGGCGGGGGGGGGGGGGGGGGGGCGGAGGTTGAACAAAGAGCGGATCGAGGCGATGCACACAAGGGATTTTACCCAGCTTCGGGCCGCAAGGATGCGTAAAACCCTACTGCTGCTTTGTGGATTGTATTGTGTTCTTGCTCGGGAGCGCGTGGTGCTACAGTACACACGAGCCGCTGGCGAGACCGAGCGTGGCAATGGGTGTCCTCCTCCTCCTACGTGCGCATGGGGCCTCCTTTTATATGCTCAAGGGGTTACCCACAGGTGGCAGCTCAGGTGGGGGCAAAAATGGGAGAATGCTGTAGTGGGTACAGCTGCCTGCACAGTGGCGGTACAGTGCTATCGTACCTAACTCTGGCGGCAGGGGACAAGGGCATTAAATGCCCGTTCGCATCGCCCAGACGGCGCAGGGAAGTGGACCGTCAGGAGCGCCACCGTTTGCCATGATGGCTACTCTGTCAGCTTCGCTTCGCCACCGCATGCCCCTGGCTGCACAACCTCCCGCCACGTGCGCCTGGAATGCCCCCAGAGCGACACGTTGGTGGGTGGGCTGGAGCGCAGGCACGGGGTGGTAACTTGCCGCGACAAACGCCTTGCCGCGGTGGATGCCTTGTCGGCCCGGGAGCTTATCGCTCACCGGGCCTTGCCGGAGCGCGGGACGTGCCATGGCAAGGTCCTTGTCGTGCCGTGGTTGGCCTTCCCGGCAAGCTCCTCCTGCCGGGGTCTTGTGCTTCGAGCGGTCGTCCCGGCAAGCTCCTCTTGCCGGGGCCTGGCTCTCTTCGGGAGGCCTTCCCGGCAGGCTCCTCCTGCCGGGGCCTTGGCTCAAATACTTTGTTCTTGGATGGCCCAAAAAGGGACCACGGAGAGTCTTGGCGATCGCCTGGCAAGCCTTGCCGCGGGGTGCTACGACTGCCCGTGCACAAGTTCGGGATACTAAGGTACCCCTACTTTAGTACACCGACACTTGGGCTTCTGATGAACCTCTCTTTGCGTAACCCGGCCCCTTCTGGCCAGCTTACACAAATAGTTATATCCCAAACACTTCCGAATGGTTGCACCGTATCGTGCACAACTTCTGCTTTTGACTTTGTCCACCACGATCTCACAACCGGAGGCTGCATCCGTACGTTGATTATAAAGATCCTCTGGCTGAGCCAGTGCCTCTCTTATAGTCATAGCTTCAAGTGTGGGTTGGGCATGAAATAGTAGGGAAGACAATTATCGATGTTTCTTAGAACACCCCATCTTGATCTCTGTTGATTGCCGCCACTGCCCCATGAGTTTCACTCCGCCCCTTTGCAGCATCAACGCTTACTTTCGAAAAGCTTACTTGGGGAGCTAACCACCTATTATTAGCTGGTGCAATCAAAGTGAAAGCGACTCAAGCAGGTCTTGCCATCATTTGAATTTCCTCTAGGTAAGACGTGATGAAGCCATTGATCTTATGAGGACTTTGAATTATACTTTCATGTAGAGCCTTCCTTCGAGCCCCCCAGATCACCGGTAATGTGACCACAAGTGCTACTTGTGATAGGCATTGAGATTTCACCGAAGAGGATGGGTGAAGTAGTATAGTACTAGAAAGTATTTTCCTCAGTAAAGAACCAAGGTTTATCAAACCAATAGAAGATCCAAGCAAACAACCTTTAGCAGTACATACACACACAAGAGTAAATACTAGCACCCAACACGGCTAAGAAAGTTGTCAATCCCCTTGTACTCATTAATTGCAAGGATCAAATATGATAGTGGGAGATATATAAATTGCAAAGTAAAATAGTACATAAATTGCAGCAAGGTATTTATGGTTTTAGTAATATGGTTTAACTAGACCCGGAGCCATAACTTTCACTGGAGGCATTTCTCTCAAGAACATAGCAAAGGTGGACACACAAATTACTGTTGGACAATTAATAGAAAAGTGCATAGTTACGATGTTATTCATGGCATGATCAGTACATAGGCATTAGTCTGTGACAAATAAATCGAAATGATTCTGCATCTACTACTATTACTTCACTTCGAGAGCGCTTTTATGCTTGCCTCTCTATGTATTAAGTTCATGACAAGTAGAGTAATGCTTTGAGCATGATTGCATAATGTAGAGAGAACAAAACCAAGAAATATAATCAAACCCCGTCGTTTTATCCTTAGTAGCAACAATACAAATACATATGCCTCGCCACCTCTCCTGTCAAACAGTGAGGACACCGCAAGATTGAACCTACTACTATGCACCACTTCCACTGAAGATCTACTCATCAACTTGGCCAAAGACAACTCATAGATCGGAAAGCATTACATAGCTATAACAATCACACATAATAAAGTCCAGAAATAACTCAGTTACTTTCTATGAATAATCTGATCATAAACTCATAATTCATCGGTTCCCAACAAATGCACAGCAAAAGATTACATCGAATCAATCTCCAAAGAGAACATTGTATTGAAGATCAGAAAGAGAGAGGGAGCTACTGCTATGGACCCATAGGCCCTGTGGGGAACTACTCACATATCATCGGAGGTACAGCAAGGTTGATGTAGAAGCCCTCCATGATGGATTCCCCTTCCGACAGAATACCGACGAAGGCCTCTAGATGGGATCATGGAAGAACAGAGACTTACGGCGGCGGAATAGTCGCTTTGTTGGTTCTTTTGGCTTTTTTCAATATTTGGGAATTTATAGCGTTGTAAGGTTAGATGGAGCCACGAGGGGCCCATAAGACATCAGAGCGCGCCTACACCCCCAGGGCGCTCTGTTGTCTTGTCGCCTCCTCATCTGGCCTCTAGACTCCTTCCGAAGCTTCCATGGTCTCTTTTTGTCCATAAATAATCATTAAAAAATTCATCGTGTTTGGACTCCGTTTGTATGGATATTCTATACAACTAAAATATGTAGAAGACATCAACTAGCACTAGCACTACTGCAGGATGCTGCTAACACGACACTATGATCAGAGACCCTTTGACAAAACTGTGTGCGATGCATTAATCACAAACGAGGATGTAAAAAACCGTCAAAAAGATGCAAACGTTTGCGATGGCAGAGACATCAAACACGGTTCAGATTTTAGTTACGTGTGCGATGCAGGGTATACGGTTGATCCATGCGAATTGTTTGCGATTAGATAGAACATCAAAAACAGGCAGCCATATCAATGTGTGTGCGATATATGGCATACAGTTCGCTCCGATAAACTATTTGCTATTAAGGAATGCAACAGAAACAGTCAGCCAGATCAATGTGTGTGTGATATACGGCATACAGTTCACTCGGACAAACTGTTTTCGATCAGGGAAGAGAACAAAAACGATTCAACTTAACAAGATGTGTGTGATATGCGGCATACATTTCACACATATGAACTGTTTGCGATGAGCCGAAAGAACACAAACGATTCGTGTAAACAAGATGTGTGTGATACGCAGCAAACAACCCACTCGGATGAACTGTTTGCGATGAGAAATTATAACACAGACGGTTACTATAGTTAATTCATGTACGATTTTGTTTGTACAAAAAACTTTGAAAAATGCAAACTAGTTGCTTGCGGTGGCTAGGAGTATTACACACGATGCGTCTGCAAGTACTTGTGTGCGATGATTAATAAGTTGCACATACGTTTCCTTATGTTAACATGTGTGTGATAAATAACACGTGGCACCGCATACGGTATTCGGGTTGTGTGTGTGCTCCACTTAGTCTTCCCGCGCTCCAGCGAATGCTTCCCGTGCTCCACATGGGTGAATTGTAAAATCCACGCCTCTTCCCTCATCGGTTTCCCGCCACCAGCTAATGGCTTTCTGCATATAACCCAGGCGACAATGCATCGTCGCGACACTCTGTGCAGATCTAGTCCTCACCCATCCACCATTAGTTATTCCAAGCATGCTAGGGAACGACCAAAGCTTTGACATCGACCCTGACCCACGTTACATTTTTGGTGAGGAGAACAAGCTGGAGTAGGTCGGCGAGCAAGAGCTTCATCGGCCGGTGTAGGCACCATGGCCCATCGGCAGCGATATCAGCGTGACAGTCCTTGGGCGCACAATCGACATATTGCAGAGGAAGTGCGATGAGCAGTTTGCCATCCATAGTGCAAAAGATCCAGAGCTGCTCTGCGGCATGATCGACGACCCACCCGAAGAGCCGCCGTCACCAGTGCTCATTGAGAGCCTGATGCCCCGCAAGGAATGGGCAGAGGACCTCTGGGATTCAGTCAAGACACAGCCAGCCTGCGGCTTCATCATTGCCGGGGGCAGCCATGTCAATCTCGATCCCGATGATGTGGTGACCAGGCTTGAGCGCATCCTTGGCGGAGTTGACGTCCCCGACGAAGTAGAACACCGCCAACGTGATATCCTGAGGATGCAGGTGATCGATGGAATTTGCTACCAGGCCAGAGACATGGAAATGGAGTGGTTCCGCGGAGATATCATGCACGCGATTACACGCTGTCAAACTCTTCTGGAAGAGGCCCAGCAGCCCCAAGAGCCTCCCAGCACCAGCAGCTCTGTAGGCGGAGGCGGGTCGGGACACTTGGAATGAACGGCTGCAAGGGTGCTATGGTGATCATGGAGGCCGAGAAGACCGTCTCGTAAAGGCCGTCAGCTCAGCCTTTTAGCCTATATTTTATTATAATTGTATGCATATGTAGGTCGTGAGTGTTTTGGGCGTTGCTGCAGATGTGGCTTGAACTACGTCGGTATTTCCCCAAAGAGGAAGGGATGATGCAGCACAGCTACGGTAGGTATTTCCTTCAGTCATGAGACCAAGGTTATCGAACCAGTAGGAGGACCACGCAACACTACGTGAATGGTACCTGCACACAAAGAACAAATACTTGCAACCCAACGTAAAAGAAGGGTTGCCAATCCCTCCCGGGTACAAAGATAGATGAAAATGTAGTAGATTGGATAAATAGATCTCGCGGGAACGCGAGATAAAATAAATAACAATAAATTGAAGCATGGTATTTTTGGATTATATCTAAAAATAAAAGCAAATAAAAATAGATTTCGAAGGCAAATATGATAAAGAAGAGACCTGTGGGCCATAGATTTCACTAGTGGCTTCTCTCGAGAGAAATAGCATACGGTGGGTAAACAAATTACTGTTGGGCAATTGATAGAACTTCAAATAATTATGACAATATCCAGACAATGATCATTATATATGCATCACGTCCAAGATTAGTGGACCGACTTCTGTCTGCATCTACTACTATTACTCCACACATCGACCGCTATCCAGCATGCATCTAGTGTATTAAGTTCATGGAGAAACGGAGTAATGCAATAAGAACGATGACATGATGTAGACAAGATCTATTCATGTAGGAATAGGCCCCATCTTGTTATCCTTAATAGCAACGATACATATGTGTCATTTCCCCTTTTGTCACTGGGATTGAGCACCGTAAGATCGAACCCATCATAAAGCAGCTCTTCCCATGGAAGAAAAATTGATCTAGTTGGCCTAACTAAGCCAAAGATTCGAAGAAGAAATCCAAGGATATGAGCAATCATGCATATAAGAGATCAAAAAACTCAAATAACTTTCATGGATAAAAATATAGATCTGATCATAAACTCAAAGTTCATCGGATCCCAACAAACACACCGCACAAAGAGTTACATCAAATAGATCTCCAAAAGACCATTGCATTGATAATCAAAAGAGAGAGAGAGAGAGAGAGAGAGAGAGAGAGGAAGCCATCTAGCTACTAACTACGGACCCGTAGGTCTACAATGAACTACTCACGCATCATTGGAGAGGCACCAATGAGGATGATGAACCCCTCCGTGATGGTGTCTAGATTGGATATGTGGTTTCTGGAACTTGTGGCAACTGGAATTGTATTTCGTCGACTACCCTAGGGTTTTTGGAATATTGGGGTATTTATAGAGCAAAGAGGCGGTGTGGGAGGCCACCGAGGTGGGCACAACCCACCAGGGCGCCCCTGGGCCCCCAGGCGCGCCCAGGTGGGTTGTGCCCCCCTCCGGGCACCCCTCTGGTACTTCTTTGGCCCATCCTGTGTCTTCTGGCCCAGAAAAATTCTCTAAAAAGTTTCGCTGCGTTTGGACTCCGTTTGATATTGATTTTCTACGGAGTAAAAAACAAGCAAAAAACAGCAACTGGCACTGGGCACTATATCAATAGGGTAGTTCCAAAAATGATATAAAGTTGCTATAAAATGATTGTAAAACATCCAAAAATGATAATATAATAGCATGGAACAATAAAAAATATAGATACGTTGGAGACGTATCAGCCGCATGTGGCATTTTAAATTATCCTGGATATGTAAGACAATTATTAACCGTTGTCATTATAAATTTGCCTCAACAGCGAGCAGAGCACGCGCAGGGGGCGCCAGAGCGGAGTGCACCGTGGCTGCCTCAATGGCGAGCAAAATGCGCGGACGAACGCAAGCAGAGCGCGCCGCGGTCGCCTCAACGACGAGCAGAGCGCGCTGCGACCGCCTCAACGGCGAGCAACCACGTAGTCAACCTTCTGGCACCCTGTGGGAGGCGCGACGGCGCATCCATCTAACACGATGGTGATATATTGATCGTGTGTGATAGTGGGCAGACACGTACACGTACATCCGAGAATGCGGGCCCACGTTTCGGCCTTCCGGTGCGTGGCATACGGTTGATCCATAAGAACTGTTTGCGATGAGCCAAGACAATAGAAATGGGCTTTCTAGGCCCAGAACCATCAATAAATTTTGACCTTGTTTCTCATCACATTGCAGATTACAACGCAATAAGTAACTGTAAATCTGTTCACACCGATCAAACCAATATGTGTTCACACTTAGCACCAGGCTATAAAAACTATCCACTCAAAAATTACTTCACAGTTCCTCTCCTCATCACCCACAAAACTAGTCCTTCCTGTCAAGTCGTTCCGCCATGACCGGTAGGAGGAGTTTCAGGTGGACATATAACCAGGGAGCAAAGACCAAGGCCGCGGAAGCACTAGAGAGGTCCTGCCACCACGCGACAGCCATAGTAGAGATGTCCCGGCGTGCCGTGGAGCCCTCGAATGAGCTCCCGTCAGCACACGAGGGCTCTCACAAGCGCACTCGCCGCATCGGCGATCGCAATGAGCTGGCGTTACTGAAGTCCTTGGCCGGCGACGACGACATTCTCGTTGGCCTCATTAAGCAGCAGGAGTTGGTCGACGGCTTGATGAAGCTGATCAAGATTAGCGATGCCTCGGTTGAGAAGGAGACTGACCTCGTCGAGCAACTCATGCGTGACAATGCGAAGCTCCTCAAGGCGCTCGCCGAGAAGGAGGAGGAAGCCGCCAGCTGGAAGATGCTGCATGAGCAGAGTAGTGCCTCGGGGATGACACTGACAGCGGTCGTCGAGGAACTGATGGGTGACTTGAGGAAGCTCTGGATCAAGCACGAGCAGGAGGTGGAGGAATGAGTGGCTGCTTTCAAGCAAAGTCATGAGGAATTGAAGAAGGAGCTGGAGGATGTTGTCACCCGAAGATCCATCGAAGAGTAGAGACAATAGAGACCCAGATCATTGTCTCGATTTCCTTCTTCTCTTGCCCCCGTGTCTTTCGGCTTTGCCGCATGTGGCATTTTAAATTATCCACTATATGTAAGACAATTATTATCTGCACCATTGTAAATTTGTCGTTGTATTATCCGTTGCCTTTTTATTTGTTGTCGTATTATTCGTTGCCCTATGTGCCATTTTAAATTAGATCGGAATACGAGTTGAAAACATGAACAAAGCAAATGCTAATGTTGAGCAGGGCCATGGGATCACAAGCAAACACCCTGCGTGTCACGCCCAAGATGCAACCCTATCCTAAAGGAACTCGAAGGTCCCACCAAGGATAGAAGCGCATCTTGAAGACGCTTTTGCAAGGTGGATATCATTACATCAATATTACATAATAGATGGGGATACATACAAGGCATACAAATGCCGCAAGAATACATCAATACATCATATACAAGATCAACATCCGACTACGGATGAAACATAAACAGAAACTGAAACAATATCCACCCTGCTAGCCCAGGCTGCCGACCAGGAACCTATCCCAAGATCGACAAAGAAGAAGAAGAACTCCAACACAAATAAACATCGCTCTCACGTCAAGATCATCGCATAACCTGTACCTGCAACTGGTGTTGTAGTAATCTGTTAGCCACGAGGACTCAGCAATCCCATTACCATGGGTATCAAGACTAGCAAACCTTAATGGGTAAGGAAGGTGGTAAAGTGGTGAGGTTGCAGCAACGGCTAAGCAATGTATGGTGGCTAACTTACGCAAATAAGAGCGAGGAGAGAAGCAAAGCAAGCGGTCATCAACTAGTAATGATCAAGAAGTGATCCTGAACTCCTACTTACGTCAAACATAACCCAGAAACCATATTCTCCTCTCGAACAACCCCGAAAAGAGACATTCACGGTTACGCACACGGTTGGTGTACTTTAGAAGAGTTTACTTCAAGTTTACTACAACCAGATATTAACAAATTCCCATCTGCCACCTAACCGCGGGCACGGCTTTCGAAAGTTCAAACCCTGCAGGTGTGTCCCAACTTAGCCCATGATAAGCTCTTGCGATCAACGAAGGATATTCCTTCTCCCGGGAAGACCCGATTAGTCTCGGAATCCCAGTTACAAGACATTTCGACAATGGTAAAACAAGACCAGCAAAGCCCGAATGTGCCGACAAATCCCGATAGGAGCTGCACATATCTCGTTCTCAGGGCACACCGGATGAGCAAGACGTCGGGTTGGCATAGACCCTGGTTGCCCAGGGGACGCCGGACATCGCTCGGTTTGGACCAGCACTTAGAGAAGCACTGGCCGGGGGGGGGTAAAATAAAGGTCAGAGGTTCAAGGGGGTCCCATAAATCACCCAACCGCGTTAGGGACGCAAAATCCGGGAACATAATACCGATATGACGGAAACGAGGGCGGCAAGAGTGGAACAAAACGCCAGGCATAAGGCCGAGCCTTCCACCCTTTACCAAGTATATAGATGCATTAATAATATAAGAGATATTGTGATATCCCAACATAAACATAATCCAACATGGAGCAATCTTCATCCTCACCTGCAACTAGCAATGCTATAAGAGGGGCTGAGCAAAACGGTAACATAGCCAAACAACGGTTTGCTAGGAAGGGCAACAAAGGTCAGAGGTTCATGGCAATTTGGGAGGCTTGAGCAGCAAGTGGTAGGTAACGCAGCATAGCGATAGAACGGAGCAACTAGCATAGCAATGATAGTAGTGAGATCCAAGGTGACGGTCATCTTGCCTGAAATCCCGCAAGGAAGAAGAACGAGTCCATGAAGAAGAAGAAGCCATGAAGACGAACCGAGCGTAGACGAACGAATCCTCACGATCGCAACGAAACGGGAACTATCGAGAAGAAGCACACAACACGGTAGACACACCACACATGACAAGGCATGATGCTCAACCAAGTATGATGCATGACAAGGCTACATGAAGCTACTCATGGCAAGAGAGGATGCATACAATAACAACACAACCAAGCAAGTTTAAATGAGGCCGGAAACAACATAGAACAATTCCGGTAAGTCCTCATATGCAAATTTTGAAATTGGTCCAGATTTGAATAAACCTTATGTTCAAGTTATTAAACAGCAAGTTAAGATGCACCACGATGATCTACACGAAATTTTAGTCAAGTTACATATAAAGTTCATTAGATTCGGAGCTACGGCCTAGAAGATATGAGCAAAACAAGATAAGCATGGCATTGATGCAAAATGCATTCAAACATCAAGCAAACACACTCAAAACATGGATCCAACAAGGTAACATGAAACTACATACAAAACTAAGCAAGTTTCATATATAGCACACTCAAAACGGAGCAACGGTTCAACACATACACATGGAACAAGTTTAAAGGGCATGCTGTCCAAAACAACAACTAGGCATCTAGAGAGCATCAGAACAACATGCTACATGATCTCAACAAGAAAAAAAAGGCATGTACATGATGTACAGGTAAGAATGACAAAACATGAACACTGATATATCTCCAGAAACTACTAGAACATGCTCAAAAGGACATGACAAGATTGCAAACAATAACAGTTTCACAGACGGTGGAAATCACTGGACATGGCAGAAATAACATCAGGTTGCAATGTTTAGAGCTATTCAACAGCATGCTACATGAACTTATCATGGCAACCAAAGGCATGGCATGAATCTACCCAAAGCATAGAACAAAACTCCCTTAATGGACATGAGCCAAAAAGACACAAAAGATATGATGGCACCCATGTAAACATAGCAAGTTTTATTACCAGGTTCAGACTTAGCAGAAAAACAGAGCATGGCATAAACAGAATTATGAAGGCATCTTTGCGAGCTCGATTCACTCACCATAAGGCATTTCATGGCAAGATAAGCATAACATCAGCAATAAGTCATGTTCATGAAGCTAAGCATGGCAAAAACAAGCTCATAGCATGCATGGATCACTAGCAACAACCTTGGCAAAAGTGAATAACATGTAAACAATCTGCCAGGAACATTTTCTAGCAAAATTAGAGCAAGATTAAAACATGCTATAGCACTCTATAAATGCAAATAGAGGCACGGATGGATAGAACATAACCATATGTCCAAAACCTCCTTACTGAACATACTCAAAAGAGGCATGGATCATACTGTAGCAACATGAATACATGGCATGAAAATAACAGCAGAACGAAGACTGAAATTCTACGTCTCTGAAATCAGCAACATCACGGGGGCTACTTTGCAAGCTTGAAACAATCAATACATGGCATATCATGAAGATATGATTGCACCACAGCAAACACGACATGTTGTAGCTCATAACACATGTAGACTTCATGCTCAAAAGAAAACCACACAAAAAGATGCAAAAATGACAAATGAGCATGTTCTTATAAACTACAGCAGCCAACATTATATAGCACTCTTGCAACGATGATTAGGGCATCAAGATCACCTCAATCAAACATGGCACAATGGAACAAAATGTATAGCACATCCTGATGAACATGTTGACATATTAAATACAGCAAACGGAGCAACAAACATCAGGTTATGGCATGTTGAATAGGGCAAAATAATGCACAAATCTCAGGGACTTAGGAATTTTCGGGGGCAACCTGTGGGATCTGGAACCGAGGTCAACGCCGACGACGGCGGCTTCTCCGGCGACGAGGGACGGCGTAGCTCATTGGGATCGAGCAGATCCGGACCGGGACGAGGTGGGGGCGGCGACGGAGCTCCGGCGACGTAGCGCGGGTGCCGGCGGAGCTGCAAGGCAATGGTGGTGGTGAGGAGCAGAGAGAGAGAGGAAGGGAGGGAGAAGAGGCGGCGACCTGGGCGAGGTGTTCGCCGGCGGCGGAGGCAAGACCGCCGAGGCGGCGGGGACCTTGACGACGGCGCGCCGGCGGGGCAGAGCGGGGATGGGGCGTCAGCGAGCGCACAGGGGAGCTCGGGCACGAGCGAGTGGAGGCGAGCGGCGGCGGCTCGCGCGGGCTGCCCTGGGCCCCGATGGGCTCGGGTGGGCCTGTTGCGGGCCTGGCGGACCCTGGCGGCGCGGGAGCGCGGGGTGAGGTGGCGATGCCACATGGCGGCGGGGCATTGGCTGGCGGGCGCGAGGAGGCGATGTGGCGCGCGCGGATAGGTCCAGGCGCACCGCCGGCGGCGCCAAGTGGTGGAGCGGGGTCGGCCGGGCGCTGAAACAGGTGGGGGAGGCGGCTGGAGGCGCGGATTCTGAGGAGGGGCGGCAGCTGCAGGTTAGGGAAGGGCTAGGTGTAGGTGGAGGGCTAGGTTAGTCCAAAATTGGAGGAGGGGTCTATAAATAGAAAAAAGTGATTATGGTTGGGGGGGTTTCATCCGTTTTCGGACCCTCGGATCACGATCGGACGGCTCCGGACAGAGGGGGACTAGGTGGGCTGAGAAGAGAGGCCTCGGGCTGAGAGGAGAGAAGAGAAGCGAGGCCCGATGACTGTTCCGGAGACCGAAACGTCCGGCGAAAATACCGGCAACGGTGCCGCTATATATTTAACGGTTGGGCAATCAAACGAGCTGTGAATGCGTCGAAACTTGACAGGCGCTCCGTCTACACTATAATAAGACCACATGCCAAGTTTCAACCCATTCCGAGAACATTTTTATGCCGCTCACGGAACGAGGTAAAAGGGGGCGCCGAAGAACATAGGAGTGTCGGATTGCAAAACGGACAATGGGGATAATGCTCGGATGCATGAGACGAACACATATGCGAAATGAGATGCACATGATGACATGGCAAAATGCAACACGCAAGCCAATGACATGGCAACGACGGCGAATAACTGGCAGACACCTGGCGCATCGAATCCGGGGCGTTACACTGCGTCCAGGTGCTTTAATTAACCGTCTCTTAAAAAGCGGCTCAGCCACCATTAATGGAGAAGTTCTGAGCAAGGCGGGCGACTGGTGGAGGGAGGTCAAAAAGCTCACTTCTCGGTGAGCATGGGCAGCCTTGCTGCTCGCACGTGTCCCGTCGAGCCTGCGAGGTGGACAGGATGCACGCGTCCCATCGAGCCTGCGCGGCTGACTGCTCACATGCGTCCCATCGAGCTTGCACGGCAGACTTCTGACGCTCGTCCCGTCTAATCAAACAGCTGCACACACGCCACCGAGTATGGTTAAATTTTGGCAGAAAATACAAAGATGACCAATGAACGAGGACGGAGGTAGTACTATCCCATAAGAAAAGAGGGATGCGTGGCTGCACTTAAATGGTTACGGGAACACACGGTTAATACAACTGTTTGCGATATTAATGTGTCAGCTATTTGTTTCAAAACTTCGTTGGCTATTAATGTGTGCGCCTTGTCTCAAATTGGACGATTTTTTTACCATGCCATATATGTGCCATGTCATGAAACCATGCCAAGTTTCATGTTTTTTGGGTGAGTTTTCGATTTACTAGGATTTAAAGACCGAGATTTTCAATGTTTCGGCACGACAAGAAGTTTGTAGTTTGATAACCCACAAGTATAGGGGATCGCAACAATTTTCGAGGGTAGAGTATTCAACCCAAATTTATTGATTCGACACAAGGGGAGCCGAAGAATATTCTAAAGTATTAGCAGTTGAGTTGTCAATTCAACCACACCTGGAAAACTTAATATCTGCAACAAAGTATTTAGTAGCAAAGTAGTATGGAAGTAACGGTAACGGTGGCAAAAGTAACAGTAGCAGTTTTGTAGTAATTGTAATAGTGGCAACGGTAAAGTAACTAAACAAAGATCAATATGTGAAAAGCTCGTAGGCATTGGATCAGTGATGGATAATTATGTCGGATGCGATTCCTCATGCAACAATTATAACATAGGGTGACACAGAACTAGCTCCAGTTCATCAATGTAATGTAGGCATGTATTCCGAATATAGTCATACATGCTTATGGAAAAGAACTTGCATGACATCTTTTGTCCTACCCTCCCGTGGCAGCGGGGTCCTAGTGGAAACTAAGGGATATTAAGGCCTCCTTTTAATAGAGTACCGGACCAAAGCATTAACACTTAGTGAATACATGAACTCCTCAAACTACGGTCATCACCGGGAGTGGTCCCGATTATTGTCACATCGGGGTTATGGGATCATAACACATAGTAGGTGACTACTGACTTGCAAGATAGGATCAAGAACTCACATATATTCATGAAAACATAATAGGTTCAGATCTGAAATCATGGCACTCGGGCCCTAGTGACAAGCATTAAGCATAGCAAAGTCACACCAACATCAATCTCAGAACATAGTGGATACTAGGGATCAAACCCTAACAAAACTAACTCGATTACATGATAAATCTCATCCAACCCATCACCGTCCAGCAAGCCTATGATGGAATTACTCACGCACGGCGGTGAGCATCATGAAATTGGTGATGGAGGAAGGTTGATGATGACGATGGCGACGGAATCCCCTCTCCGGAGCCCCGAACGGACTCCAGATCAGCCCTCCCGAGAGAGATTAGGGCTTGGTGGCGGCTTCGTATCGTAAAACGCGATGAATCCTTCTCTTTGGTTTTTTCCTTCCCGAACGTGAATATATAGAGTTGGAGTTGAGGTCGGTGGAGCCTCAGGGGGGCTACGAGGCAGGGGGCGCGCCCCGGGGGGTGGGCGCGCCCTCCACCCTCGCGGACAGGGTGTGGGCCCCCTGCTGTTGATTCTTTTGCCAGTATTCTTTATTAATTCCAAAAATATTCTCCGAGAAGTTTCAGGTCATTCCGAGAACTTTTATTTTTGCACAAAAATAACACCGTGGCAATTCTGCTGAAAACAACGTCAGTCCGGGTTAGTTCCATTCAAATAATGCAAGTTAGAGTCCAAAACAAGGGCAAAAGTGTTTGGAAAAGTAGATACGATGGAGACGTATCAACTCCCCCAAGCTTAAACCTTTGGTTGTCCTCAAGCAATTCAGTTGACAAACTGAAAGTGATAAAGAAAAACTTTTACAAACTTTGTTTGCTCTTATTGTTGTAAATATGTAAAGCTAGCATTCAAGTTTTCAGCAAAGATTATGAACCAACCATATTCACAATAACACTTAGGTCTCATGTTTACTCATATCAATGGCATAATCAACCAGCGAGCAATAATAATAAATCTCGGATGACAACACTTCCTCAAAAGAACCATAATATGATATAACAAGATGGTATCTCGCTAGCCCTTTCTGAGACCGCAAAACATAAATGCAGAGCACCTCTAAAGATCAAGGACTGACTAAACATTGTAATTCATGGTAAAAGAGATCCAGTCATACTCAATGTAAACTAATAGTAATGCATGCAAATGACAACAGTGCTCTCCAACTGGTGCTTTTTAATAAGAGGATGATGACTCAACATAAAAGTAAATAAATAGGCCCTTCGCCGAGGGAAGCAGGGATTTGTAGAGGTGCCAGAGCTCGATTTTGAAATAGAGGTACATAATATTTTGAGCGGCATACTTTCATTGTCAACATAACAACCGAGAGATCTCGATATCTTCCATGCTACACACATTATAGGCGGTTCCCAAACAGAATGGTAAAGTTTATACTCCCCCACCACCAACAAGCATCAATCCGTGGCTTGCCCGAAACAACGGGTGCCTCCAACTAACAACAGTCCTGGGGGAGTTTTGTTTGCAATTATTTTGATTTAAGCATGGGACTGGGCATCCCGGTACCAGCCATTTTCTCGTGAATGAGGAGAGGAGTCCACTCCTCATGAGAATAACACACCTAGCATGGAAGATACAGACATCCCTAGTTGATATATGAGCTATTTGAGCATACAAAACAGAATTTCATTTGAAGGTTTAGAGTTTGGCACATACAAATTTACTTGGAACGGCAGGTAGATACCACATATAGGAAGGTATGGTGGACTCATATGGAATAACATTGGGGTTTATGGAAGTGGATGCACAAGCAGTATTCCCGCTTAGTACAATTGAAGGCTAGAAAGAGACTGGTAAGCGACCAACTAGAGAGCGACAACAGTCATGAACATGCATTAAAATTAATCAACACTGAGTCCAAGCATGAGTAGGATATAATTAACCATGAACATAAATATCGTGGAGGCTATGTTGATTTTGTTTCAACTACATGCGTGAACATGTGCCAAGTCAAGCCACTCGAATCGTTCAAAGGAGGATACCACCCTATCATACCACATTACAACCATTTTAGTAGCATGTTGGCACGCAAGGTAAACCATTATAAACTCCTAGCTAATTAAGCATGGTATGAGCAACTATAATCTCTAATTTTCATTGCAAACATGTTTCATTCATAATAGGCTAAATCAGGAACGATGAACTAATCATATTTACAAAAACAAGATAGGTCAAGTTCATACCAGCTTCTCTCATCTCAATCAGTCCATCATATATCATCATTATTGCCTTTCACTTGCACGACCGAACGGTGTGGATAATAATAATAGTGCACATACATTGGACTAAGCTGGAATCTGCAAGCATTTAATACAAGGGAGAAGACAAGGTAACATGGGCTCTTTGTTAAATCAACAATAATGCATATAAGAGCCACTTGAAAATTTTCATCATGGTCTTCTCCTTTCGACCCCCAAACAAAGGAAATAAAACTATTTACACGGGAAAGCTCCCAACAAGCAAAAGAAGAACGATAAATCTTTTTGGGTTTTCTTTTAATTATTACTACTACAGGCATGGAAAGTAAACTAGGTAAAAACTACGACTAATTTTTTTGGTTTTCCTTAAGTTTTTTCAAACACACAAGAAGAAGCTTAGAAAAGAAAATAAACTAGCATGGATAGTATAATGAAAAAGTATGAGCACCGACAACTGGCATGAGTGTGTGAACATGAATGTAATGTCGATGTGAAATACGTACTCCCCCAAGCTTAGGCTTTTGGCCTGAGTTGGTCTATGCCCATGGATCAAAGTGGTCCTCTCTAGTGTACTGAGGAGGATCCTCGGGGGGCCACTGGTTAGTGAGCTCTTGCGGATCCCACTGATAAATAGACTCCTGATATGGATCAGGAGATGGCTCTGGCTCTGGGGATCGTGTTCGCTCCTAGTATGCATAGATGTCATCGGGCAGGATGATGTATGTGCCTGAATAAATGTTAAACAAAGAAGGTGCAGGCAGGGTAATAATCTGACAAGTCTTTTCACTGAATACCAGGTTATAAATGAGTCTCTTCTCCTTATCATCGCAAATAAAATCATGTGCTACCATGATTTTATAGTCTAAGAAAATAGGGGGCAACACCTTTTCTTCTTTCTCATAGTGTGTAATAGGTATCTCAAAATATTTAGCAAGACGCGAAGCAAAGATACCTCCAAAAATGGGGCCCTTTGTATGGTTTAGACTCAACCATTTACCAACCATAGCGCCTAAACTGAAAGTTCTGTCATGGAGTAAAGCATGGCGCAAAATGGCGAGGTCGGGAGCACCGAGGCCCCCACTGTTCTCGCGACCAATTAAACATCTACTAGCAAATATTGCATAGTAACGTAGAACAGGAAAATGTATACTAGTAGTTCTTGCATCTGACACTTTTCTCTTTTCCCCTACAACAATTTCATCAGTAAATTCTGCCACATCACTAGGATGTGGTTCCTCGATGCTGCCCTCAATGGGAAACTTGCAAGCCACACAAAAATCATAGAGTGGCATCTCCTTAAACTCATCATATGAATAAAAATCTACCGAAGGTGGTGATCTCCTAGCATGGAAATGAAAATTTTGCACAAAAGTATTAGTGAGTAGGAGATACTGTTCGAGTTGGTCGTGGAGGAAGTCGGTGAGGCCTGCATTCTCAGCCAAGTAATAAAAATCATCATAGATTCCGGCGGCCTTCAAGAATGCATCACAAGGCCATTCACACGGCCGAACCTCCGTGGTGCGAGGAATATTATATTTGGGCTTCTTATTCTCTTCATTTTTCTTATCCTTCGAGCTTCGGCTCGAAGAACCTCTCAACAATCTCTTGAACATTTTCTTCCTCTAAATTTCTGAAATTTTTAGTGACTAAAAATAAAAGTGAACTAAACTCAAAAAGATTGATAGCAACTACTCCCATAAGTGCCTAGAGGCCATATCATGCATTAAAACTACTTTTGACCATATAAATTTGACATGTAAGCTCAAGAACTAGGTCACCTAAGCAACAAAAATTTGCAATAAATAAAGCACTAGAACAAAAACTAACTGGACCATTGGAGGAGTCACATACCGAAGAACAATCCCCCAAAGCAGTTTTGTGAGTGGAGCTTTGAGCAAGGAGATCGAAAATCGTAGCAAGATGAGCTAGAACATGGGTTTGAGCTATGGGAGGATTTTTTCTGTAGGAAGAAGAAGTGTGTGGGTGCTGGAATAAGTGGAGAGGGGCCACGTGGGGCCCACGAGGTAGGGGGCGCACCCTGGACCCTCGTGGCCAGGTGGTGGCCCCCTCTGGTGTGTTCTAGTGCTAGATATTCTTAAATATTCTACAAAAATCATATTTCAATTTCGGGACATTTGGAGAACTTTTATTTTCGGGGTATTTTTTTATTGCAAGGATAATTCAGAAAACAGACGAAAAAAATACTATTTTTGCTTTATTTAATCTAAATAACAGAAAGTAAAAGGAGGGTACAGAGAGTTGTGCTTTCTAACTTCATTCATCCCATGCTCATCAAAAGGAATCCATTAACAAGGTTGATTAAGTCTTGTTAACAAACTCTTTCCGAATCGCATGAAATCAGAGAATTTTCGAATAATACTAAGTTACCTCAACGGGGATATGAATGTCCCCAATAATAAGAATATCATATTTCTTATTGACAGTAGGAAGAAGAAATTCAAAACCTCCTATAGTGATTGTTGAAATTTTTCTAATAGAATTTATATTGTGGACTTGGGGTTGTTTCCTCGGAAAGTGTACTGTATGCTCATTACCATTAACATGAAAAGTGACATTGCCTTTGTTGCAATCAATAACAGCCCCTGCAGTATTCAAAAAGGATCTACCAAGAATAATAGACATACTATCGTCCTCGGGAATATCTAGAATAACAAAGTCCGTTAAAATAGTGACGTTTGCAACCACAACAGGCACATCCTCACAAATACCGACAGGTATAGCAGTTGATTTATCGGCCATTTGCAAAGATATTTCAGTAGGTGTCAACTTATTCAAATCAAGTCTACGATATAAAGAGAGAGGCATAACACTAACACCGGCTCCGAGATCACATAAAGCAGTTTTAACATAGTTTCCTTTAATGAAGCATGGTATAGTTGGTACTCCTGGATCTCCAAGTTTCTTTGGTATTCCACCCTTTAAATTTTAATTAGCAAGCATGGTGGAAATTTCAGCTTCCGGTATCTTTCTTTTATTTGTAATAATATCTTTCATATACTTAGCATAAGGATTCATTTTAAGCATATCAGTCAAACGCATACGCAAAAAGATAGGTCCAATCGTTTCAGCAAAGCGCTCAAAATCCTCATCATCCTTTTTCTTGGATGGTTTAGGAGGAAAATGCATGGGTTTCTGAACCCATGGTCCTCTTTCTTTACCGTGCTTCCTAGCAACGAAGTCTCTCTTATCATAACGTTGATTCTTTGATTGTGGGTTATCAAGATCAACAGCAGGTTCAATCTCTACATCATTGTCATTGCTAGGTTGAGCATCAACATGAACATCATTGAGGGAGTCCTGGATTAGGGGGTGTCCGGATAGCCGGACTATACCTTCAGCCGGACTCCTGGACTATGAAGATACAAGATTGAAGACTTCTTCCCGTGTCTGGAAGGGACTTTCCTTGGCGTGGAAGGCAAGCTTGGCGATGCGAATATGTAGATCTCCTACCATTGTAACCAACTCTGTGTAACCCTAACCCTCTCCGGTGTCTATATAAACCGGAGGGTTTTAGTCCGTAGGACAGAACAACAATCATACCATAGGCTAGCTTCTAGGGTTTAGCCTGCTTGATCTCGTGGTAGATCTACTCTTGTACTACCCATATGATCAATATTAATCAAGCAGGAGTAGGGTTTTACCTCCATCGAGAGGGCCCGAACCTGGGTAAAAACATCGTGTCCCTTGTCTCCTGTTACCATCCGCCTAGACGCACAGTTCGGGACCCCCTACCCGAGATCCGTCGGTTTTGACACCGACATTGGTGCTTTCATTGAGAGTTCCTCTGTGTTGTCACTTTTAGGCCCGGTGGCTCCTCCGATCATCAATAGCGACGCAGTCCAGGGTGAGACCTTTCTCCCCGGACAGATCTTCGTCTTCGGCGGCTTCGCACTGCGGGCCAATTCGCTTGGCCATCTGGAGCAGATCGAAAGCTACGCCCCTGGCCATCAGGTCAGATTTGGAAGTTTAAACTACACGGCTGACATCCGCGGGGACTTGAACTTCGACGGATTCGAGCCACTGTCGAGCGCGCCGCACTGTCACAATGGGCATGATCTAGCCCTGCCGCCGAACAGTGACCTGGAGGCCGCACCCGCATCGGCTTCGACCCTTAATTCGGAGCCAACTGCACCGATCGAGGATGGGTGGTTGGACGCCGCCTCAGGGGCTGCGATCCCTATGGCGATCGAGCTGAACACCAGCCCCGCACTCCGCGAGGCTCGTGACTCCAAGGAGCCGGACTCCTCTCCGGACTCCGAGCCCTCCGCGCCCCTGCCGATCGAATCTGATTGGGCGCCGATCATGGAGTTTACCGCCGCGGACATCTTTCAGCACTCGCCTTTCGGCGATATTCTGAAGTCACTAAAGTCTCTCTCTTTATCAGGAGAGCCCTGGCCGGACTACGGTCAGCAAGGTTGGGATACAGACGATGAAGAAATTCAAAGCCCACCCACCAACCACTTTGTAGCCACTGTCGATGATTTAACTGACATGCTCGACTTCGACTCCGAAGACATCGACGGGATGGACGCCGATGCAGGAGACGATCAAGAACCAGCGCTTATAGGGCACTGGAAAGCCACCTCGTCATATGACATATACATGGTGGACACCCCAAAAGAAGGAGATGGCGATGGAACAGCGGAGGATGACCCCTCCAAGAAACAGCCAAAGCGTCGGCATAAGCGGCGCCGCTCTAAATCCCGCCAAAGCAAAAACGGTGATTCCGGCACGGGAGATAATAATACTCCGGACAGTGCCAAAGAAAACCCCCTCCAGCAAGATTCAGCACAGGAGGATGGAGAAGCCAGCCCTCATGAGAGAGCGGCAGACAGAGAGGTCGAGGACGATAATTATATGCCTCCCTCCGAAGACGAGGCAAGCCTCGACGACGACGAATTCGTCGTGCCAGAGGATCCTGTCGAGCAAGAGCGTTTTCAACACAGGCTTATGGCCACGGCAAGCAGCCTCAAGAAAAAACAGCAACAACTTAGAGCTGATCAAGATTTGCTAGCCGACAGATGGACTGAAGTCCTTGTGGGCGAAGAGTATGAACTCGAACGCCCCTCCAAGAGCTACCCAAAGCGCAGGTTGCTACCCCGATTAGAGGAGGAAGCACCTAAACCTACATCACCAGCACATGATACGGCCGACCGGCCACCTCGTGGCCGCGACAGAGAGGCCTCTCGGCCCTCCACTCAAGCCGCACCCCGGCGCCGCTCAAAACATACCAAGGCACGGGAAAATGCGCCAGACCTGCGAGATATATTGGAGGACAAGGAAAGGCAAACAAGGTCGATCTACGGACCGCGCGGGCGCCCCATGGCACGTGACGGTGATCGTCACTCCGGATATAGTAAATCCGACCGGGCCGAACACAATAGACAAGGCCCGTTTGAGCTACGTCATGATATAGCCCAATACAGAGGCGCCGCACACCCACTATGCTTCACAGAGGAAGTAATGGATCATCAAATCCCTGAAGGTTTCAAACCCATGAACATCGAATCATATGATGGCACAACAGATCTTGCGGTATGGATCGAGGATTATCTCCTTCATATGCACATGGCCCGCGGCGATGATCTACACGCCATCAAATACCTCACACTCAAACTTAAGGGACCAGCTCAGCATTGGCTTAACAGCTTGTCAGCAGAATCAATCAGTTGTTGGGAGGACCTGGAAGCCGCATTCCTCGACAATTTCCAGGGCACTTATGTGCGACCACCAGACGTCGATGACCTAAGCCACATAATTCAGCAGCCAGAGGAATCGGCCAGGCAATTCTGGACATTGTTCCTAACAAAGAAAAATCAAATAGTCGACTGTCCGGACACAGAGGCCCTAGCAGCCTTCAAGCACAATATCCGTGACGAGTGGCTTGCCCGGCACCTTGGACAGGAAAAGCCGAAATCTATGGTAGCGCTCACGACACTCATGACCCGCTTTTGCGTGGGAGAAGACAGCTAGCTTGCTCGTAGCAACAATATGACCAAGAACCCTGGTAATTCTGATACCAGAGACAGTAGTGGCAGGTCGCGTTGCAACAAGCAAAAGCACTGCATTAACGACGACAATGATGAGGATACGATAGTTAATGCCAGATTCAGAGGCTATAAATCCGGTCAGCGGAAATAGCCATTCAAAAGAAATACTCAGGGCCCATCCAGTTTGGACCGAATACTCGATCGCTTGTGCCAGATACATGGCACCCTCGAAAAGCCAGCCAATCACACCAACAGGGATTGTTGGGTGTTCAAGCAGGCAGGCAAGTTAAATGCCGAAAATAAAGACAAGGGGATGCATAGCAATGACGATGAAGAGCCCCGGCCACCGAACAACAGTGGACAGAAGTGTTTTCCCCCATAAGTGCGGACGGTGAACATGATATACGCAACCCACATCCCCAAGAGGGAGCGGAAGCGCACGTTAAAGGACGTATACGCGATGGAGCCAGTCGCCCCAAAGTTCAACCCATGGTCCTCCTGCCCGATCACCTTTGATCGAAGGGACCACCCCGCTAGCATCCGTCATGGCAGATTCGCCGCATTGGTTCTAGACCCAATTATTGACGGATTTCACCTCACTAGAGTCCTTACGGACGGCGGCAGTAGCCTGAACCTGCTTTACCAGGATACAGTGCGGAAAATAGGCATAGATCCCTCGAGGATTAAGACCACCAAAACGACCTTTAAAGGCGTCATACCAGGTGTAGAGGCCAACTGTACAGGCTCAGTTACACTTGAAGTGGTCTTCGGATCTCCGGATAATTTCCGAAGCGAGGAGTTAATCTTCGACATAGTCCTGTTCCGCAGTGGCTATCACGCACTGCTCGGGCGAACCACATTCGCCAAGTTCAATGCGGTACCGCACTACGCATACCTTAAGCTCAAGATGCCAGGCCCTCGAGGAGTAACTACAGTCAATGGAAACACCGAACGCTCCCTCCGAACGGAGGAGCACACGGTGGCCCTTGCAGCGGAAGTACAAAGCAGCCTCTCCAGGCAGTTCTCCAGTCCGACCATTAAACGTCCGGACACCGTCAAGCGCGCCCGGAGTAACCTACAACAAGACCGCCTGACACGTTCCGAGCAGGCGTAGCAATGCGGCCCCAACCCCAGCCCTTGCGAAAATGCGTCACCAGTGCTTCGCGTACATAACTACGCTCTAGAAATACCATGGGTACAGGGGGAGGGGCACCATCACGGCACGCCTGAAACACGGCTTAAACCGCACTAGGGGCTGCCGATTTTTTTAATTTTCTCTTACTTTCAGGACTCCATTCTTCGGAATGCCTGTCCGGCAGTACAATTGCCGCACAAACGATGCAAGAACCAGGGAAGCAGACAAGCCACGCTGCATTACGAAACTCCCAGGTGGTCTCTATCACGAGAAGTATACATGTTTCGCATACCATTCCGCAGCCTGCCCCTGGAACGGACATGTTAAATAGTCCAACCTTTTGCTTATCACGTTATTTGTATCGTTCTACCTTGATAGCAGCCTTTTTTAATAAACAATGCATAGCTTTTGTCTATTTTTGCATTACCCTTTTTTACAAATATATGTTCATTAATGACATGTTGACCCGTACACTTTGGTACGGCCAAATACGCCAGGGTCTTTAGTACCCCTCAATATGGTGTGAGAAGCCCGAACACTTTAACAAGTGCGGCACCCCGAACTTATAGCATTATATGCATCGGCTCCGAATCATGTCTTGGGTCAATAGTTGGGTTTTCCCGGCTCCTGTGTTTTGGTGCCTTACGTTCCGCTATATCGGCTAAGGTAGAACTAGGAGAACTACTGCGATTGTGCCCCAGTTGAGCTGGGCTAAGCACCTCAGTAGAGAAAGCTAAAACTGACTGTCATGATGAAGCGAGAGCTGGTCGTTGTTCGAGAGGTTTTTCGAGTCCCTAAAGACTTATGCCGCTTAGAGCGAGGAGTCGGCTCTGTCCGGCCAAGGCGTGGATAGCGCCCCGAACTCGGTCTTTCGAATACCAGGGGCTTCGCCGAAATTTAAAATTATAGAATTCTATGGCTAAGTGAGAGTGTTCAAGCATTATAGTCTGATTGCCTTGTTCGTTGTGCTGAGTGCCTCCCTCGAAGGACCCAAACATGGGAAAAAGAGCGCTCAGGTTTATACCGAACACCCCAGCACTAGTGGCACGAGGGCAGAAGCCGACGACTCGCCATCTCTCAAAATTGATAAACGGCCGCACATAAGGTAATATTTTAAATTCCAAAAGCATTGCTTAGCGCATATGAACAAGTTTTCAGCGCACAGGACAAAACGAGCGAGTTTACTAAAAAATTACATCCCTGGAACATTCATCCGCCATAAGGTGGGCACCCTTCAGAACGTCCTTATAATACATCTCGAGCTTGCGATGCTCTTTCCCCGGCGGTGGCCCGTCCTTCACAAGCTTCTCAGCATCCAGCTTGCCCCAGTGCACCTTAGCGCGGGCAAGGGCCCTACGGGCACCTTCAATGCAGATGGAGCGCTTGATGACTTCGAGCCTTGGACAGGCCTCCACCAGCCGCCGCACCAGCCCGAAGTAGCTCCCAGGCAGAGCCTCTCCAGGCCACAGCCGAGCTATGAGGCCCTTCATGGCCTGTTCGGCCACCTTGTGGAGCTCGACCAGTTGCTTCAGCTGGTCGCTCAGGGGAACAGGGTGTCCGGCCTCAGCATACTGAGACCAGAACACCTTCTCCGTCGAGCTGCCCTCCTCGGCTCGGTAGAATGCGGCGGTATCGGACACGCTACGAGGTAAATCTGCGGATGCTCCTGGAGAGCTCCGGATTCGGGTAAGTAACAAGTAACTCACATTTATATGTTTGCTTTGCATAAAGAATGCCTTACCCGCCGCTATGTTTTTCACCGCATCCAACTCCTGGAGGGCCTTCTGGGATTTGGCCTTGGCATTTTCAATAGCCGTCGCGAGCTAGGACGCTCGCGTCTTTGAGTCAAGCTCCAAACTCTCATGTTTTTTCATGAGAGCCTGGAGCTCTTGCCACACCTCGCCAACCTGGGCCTCATACTTCTCCCGCTCGGTGCGCTCCGTGGCCGCCCTCTTCTCTGCCTCAGACAACGCTTGCTTAAGGGTCGCCACCTCAGACGTGGCCCCTACAATAGCCACGATAATCCTGTCATTTCTTGCAATTGCACTTTTTATATATTTAAACAAGGTACTTCTTACCTTCCTTGTCCTCGATCTGCTTCTTAGCAAGCCCGAGCTCTTGCTCGGACTGCTCGAGGTTCTGCTTTAGCGTGTCCACTTCCGCAGTCAGTGCGGCGGACGCCAGCAGAGAAGCCTGCATACGCATATTGACTCCTTTTTGTTAGACTCCTGTGAATTTTATTTGATCCTCTATTCGGCTTTTCTTCCCGAACGCCAAACAGAGCATCAGGGGCTACTGTCTATGCGGTAATAGTTTTACACATTCTTTACTTACCTCAAAGCCTGTTAAAAGGCTGGCACAAGCTTCAGTCAGTCCGCTCTTGGCGGACTGAACCTTCTGGACCACCGCACTCATAATGGTGCGGTGCTCCTCGTCGATGGAGGCGCCTTTAAGCACCTCCAACAGATTGTCCGGCGCCTCCGGTTGGACGGGGGTCACCGGCTCGGTGGGCTTGCTCCTCTTGGAAGGAGGTCGCCCGCCGGACTCTGGAATCTTTGAAGGTTCCGGAGCGGTGTCCGACCTAGGGCCGGACTTGGAGCCCTGGGGGGATCTATCCCCTTTACTCCTGGGGTCCGGGAGGTCGCCTTGAGGCTCCTCTAGGACCACCCTCTCCTGGCTTGGAACCTGTTGGGACGCCACCTCGGCATCGTCCGTAGGGTGGGGGGAGGTAGCGGGCGGAAGTGAATTCACGTCCGACGAATCCAGGGAGCCGCTCAACGAATCGTCGAGCCCGGTCTTGGGCGGACTGCATAGATATATTCGACATAAGGAAAAGATGTGCAATAAAGGAACACTACCCTCTCATGGGGCCTTGGGGTGGGGAGGAGCTGCCCCTCTTCGGGAAGCCGGTGCGTGATGTCGTCAGACAAGTATCCAGCCTTCCTCAGTTTTTTGATGTGTCCCTCCGTGACGGAGGAGACCATCCACTTGCCTCCCGCTCCGGACATGACTGGAGAAGGTCGAGGTGGGGAATGCGGGCTTGGGCGCTAGAGCTCGAGTGCGCGGAACATGGATAGGCAAAGGAGGAAGAAGGCGTAGGTAAAAAGGTGGATCCTTATACCCTTATATGGGCGGATGCGGCTATGCATCCCCACCGGCCTGATAAAACTCGCTTATCTCCCAAGCGCCATAATCAATGGCGCGGTTGGGTTACACACGTCCGTATTGATGAGAATCCCGTAAATAAAGGGGACACGATCTCTGCTTTGACAAGACGTGCCAAGGAACCGCCTCGCGAAACGCGCTGAGGTGGGGAAGTAAAAACGATTCGAATAAAGGCTTGGCCGTAGTGTGATGTCACGCTACGGGATACGTCAGCAGATTAGATTTGTGTAAATATTATTCTCTCTATGGCAATATGTGGAAACTTATTTTGCAGAGCCGGACACTATCCTTTGTGTTCAAAATCTTCTATGAAGTACTTGGAGGAGGAACCCGCCTTGCAATGCCGAAGACAATCTGCGCGCCGGACTCGTCGTCATTGAAGCCCGGTTCAGGGGCTACTGAGGGAGTCCTGGATTAGGGGGTGTCCGGATAGCCGAACTATACCTTCAGCCGGACTCCTGGACTATGAAGATACAAGATTGAAGACTTCGTCCCGTGTCCGGAAGGGACTTTCCTTGGCGTGGAAGGCAAGCTTGGCAATGCGAATATGTAGATCTCCTACCATTGTAACCGACTCTGTGTAACCCTAACCCTCTCTGGTGTCTATATAAACCAGAGGGTTTTAGTCCGTAGGACAGAACAACAATCATACCATAGGCTAGCTTCTAGGGTTTAGCCTCCTTGATCTCGTGGTAGATCTACTCTTGTACTACCCATATCATCAATATTAATCAAGCAGGAGTAGGGTTTTACCTCCATCGAGAGGGCCCGAATCTGGGTAAAAACATCGTGTCCCTTGTCTCCTGTTACCATCCGCCTAGACGCACAGTTCGGGACTACCAGAGATCCGCCGGTTTTGACACCGACAATCATCGTTAATATTATCACTAGGTTCATGTTCATTACCAGATTGTGTTTTAGCATCAGAAATAGAAATATCATTGGGATTCTCAGGTGTGTCAACAACAGGTTTGCTAGAAGCATGCAAAGTCCTATCATTTTTCTTTTTCTTCTTCTTAGAAGGACTAGGTGCATCAACATTAGTTCTCTGAGAATCTTGCTCAACCCTCTTAGGGTGGCCCTTAGGATACAAAGGTTCCTGAGTCATTTTACCCCCTCTAGTCATAACTCTAACGACATTATCATTTTTCTTATTATTTAATTCATTGAGCAAATCATTCTGAGCTTTAGGAACTTGTTCTACTTGAGTGGTAACCATAGAAGCATGTTTACTAATAATTTTAAGTTCACCTTTAACTCTAGACATATAATCACTCAAGTGTCCAATCATATAAGCATTACATTTCAATTGTCTACCAACATAAGCATTGAAGTTTTCTTGTTTAACAATAAAATTATCAAACTCATCTAAGCATTGGCTAGCAGACTTATAATGAGGAATATCACCTTCATCAAATCTGTAGAGAGAATTTACCTTTACTACCTGTGTCGGGTTATCAAGACCATGTATTTCTTCAATAGGTGGTAAATTCTTAACATCTTCAGCTTTAATACCTTTTATCTTTCATAGATTTCTTTGCCTCTTGCATATCTTCAGGACTGAGAAATAGAATACCCCTTTTCTTCGGAGTTGGTTCAGGAAGTGTCCAATTATTATCATTACTCAACATATTATTCAATAGCAATTCTGCTTGATCAACAGTTCTTTTCCTAAAAACACAACCAACACAACTATCCAGGTGGTCTCTAGAAGCATTGGTTAGTCCATTATAAAAGATATCAAGTATTTCATTTTTCTTGAGAGGATGATCAGGCAAAGCATTAAGTAATTGGAGAAGCCTCCCCCAAGCTTGTGGGAGACTCTCTTCTTTAATTTGCACAAAATTATATATTTCCCTTAAGGCAGCTTGTTTCTTATGAGCGGGGAAATATTTAGCAGAGAAGTAACAAATCATATCCTGGGGACTACGCACACAACCAGGATCAAGAGAATTAAACCATATTTTAGCATCATGCTTTGATGAGAACATAAATAATTTAAGGATATAGTAGTAACGGATTTTTTTCCTCATTAGTGAACAGGGTGTCTATATCATTTAATTTAGTAAGATGTGCCACAATAGTTTCAGATTCATAGCCATAAAAAGGATCAGATTCAACCAAAGTAATTAACTTAGGGTCGACAGAGAAATCATAATCCTTATCAGAAATACAGATATGTGAAGCAGCAAAAGCAGGGTCATATTTCATTCTAGCATTCAAAGATTTTTCTTTCAGCTTAACTAACAGTTTCTTAAGATCATATCTATCTTTGCAAGCAAAAAAGTCTCTAGCAGTTTCTTCATCCATAACATAACCCTCAGGCACATCAGGCAATTCATATCTAGGGGGAGAATCTTCATCATCACTTCATCAATATTATCAGTTTCAATAATTTCGTTCTCTCTAACCCTAGCAAGTTGTTTATCAAGAAATTCACCTAATGGTACAATATTATCAAGCATCGAAGTAGTTTCATCATAAGTATCATCCAAAGCAGAAGTGGCATCATCAATAACATGAGACCTATCAGAATCAATAGCAGGTGTATGTGTCGCAAATTTACTCATAACAGAAGGTGAATCAAGTGCAGAGCTAGATGGCAGTTCCTTACCTCCCCTCATAGTTGAGGGATAAATCTTGGTTTTTTCGTCTTTCAAGTTCCTCATAGTGATCAACAGATATAAATCCCCAGTGACTCAAAGAATAGAGCTATGCTCCCCGGCAACGGCGCCAGAAAATAGTCTTGATAACCCATAAGTATAGGGGATCGCAACATTTTTCGAGGATAGAGTATTCAACCCAAATTTATTGATTCGACACAAGGGGAGCCAAAGAATATTCTCAAGTATTAGCAGTTGAGTTGTCAATTCAACCTCATGAGGACATCAATACCATTGTTACACCCACAACCCCTACTGTTACATATACTGGACCAATTACTAGAGCTCGCGCACGCCAATTAAATTACCAGGTACTTTCGTTTCTTGGTAAAGATTCTAATATTCATGAGAATATGATACTGCCTAAATTGGATAGATTTGTTTTGCTTACAAATGAAGGGCCTAGCTTGGAGAAGGATGAACATTGGAGCAAGAACTCGCATGGAGTTGATGGCATGCGCAAGGGGATCAAGAACGGAGTTACAAGTGATGATTTCAGGACTTTGAAGCCACCATAAGGAGTGCATGAAGCCTTGGACGAAATATACAAGATGCCACTTCATAATATTCGTCCATAGGCTATTCTAGGTGCTGCGTCACCTTATTATTGGGCCAGACCCATGTAATTTCGAAATACTTAAGTATAGGCTATTTTTAGAGTCCGTATGTGTGGGGAAACAAGAGTTATGGTTGGTTTCGGACCCCACCCTCAAGGGCCACGAAATTCCCTCCTCTTCCTCCATATATACAGCCCTTAGGGCGTCGTTTAGACTTTGGGTTTTGTTTAGATTAAAAGTTCGCCATAGCTGCAATTTCGCGTACTTCGTTTGTGTTCATCGACCAGACCAATGTGTCACAGAACCCTACCTCCATTAATAAAGCTTTTCTCTTTTATTCGCAATATCCAGATTGCAATCTCAGTTTCTTGCTTGTTCTTCGTTTGCTCGTAGGAAATAGACCCTCGTGGTCAGGTTGATCGTGCTCCGGCGTGGTCAATAACCCCTCGGAAGTTGGTTTAGCGATTGCTAAGGCGCGACGTCTTCGCACGTCCGTAGTCGGATCGTCAAAGTCGACTCCCACAGAAAACGATTGCTATCTCATCGAAACATCGGGACACCTCTGCCTCTATTAAGTGGTATCAGTTTTCAGGTTGCTCGGTGAGATTTTACAGTTTTCATAGTCTAGTTTTCATCTCTTCATCATACCTAGAGTCCAAGAAAAAGCCACATAAAAAGTTGGATTAGTTCATCCGTGTCCCAGACAGTCTGAGCCTTTCGCTATTATCACTTAGTTTTTGCATTGCTGAACTTTCGGTTGCATTGTGTGTCGAGTTGCTGGTTTTAGTGTCTAAACTTTTAAAGTTTCGAGTTCTAGTCACGTTTTGTTCAGTCCGCTCACACGATCACCACTTCATTGTCATCATCCGCTGCCACTCTTTTGTTCACCGCCATCATCACCATTCAGTCACTTTCGTCGTTTGTTGCCATCCTCGTCCTTTGGTTCATGATGGAGAGAGAGATAATGAAAATCTCCTGATCGGTTGTGCATGCATATTTGGAAGTTGAGATCGCAGTAGAAAAAGAGTAAAAAAAGGCTTTGGCCGAATCTGTGCTAGGATTGTTTTTGTTGGAAACCGTGAGGTGTACTACTTGGGACGTTGTGAGCCAAGAAAAAAAAAGGCCAAGGGCTGGTCGGTTTGCTTTGGCATTAATTGATCCATATATTGGCTGTAGTACTTGTTTGGAAAGAGATAGAAGGAAAGAAGGGATTGGCCGCAACAAAAGAGGCAGGTGCTGCTGCGTTTTTGGAGATCAAGAAGGAAGGGAAATAATATATTTGTGTGAACGGTTGAAGTTAAAAGGAAAGCCATCAGCGCATCTTTCTATGTTTGGCAGATTTGGATCGATTTAAAAGAAAAACACGTGCAGATCTGTTTTCGGTTGGAGGTTTCCAAGTCTTGACACCAAGTAAAAAAAGTGCTAGCCGATTTGTGTGTTTGGAAAGAGAAAAGAAAGGCAAGAGAGAGTTTGGAAAGTAATCGTACGTACTAGGTTTTTTTTGGAAGGAGGTAATTTTGAAAAAAAATCTGCACGCAAATCAAGGGTTCCCTTGTTGAAACTATACGGAAGGCGGAAAAGCTGGTGGCCCAGAGCTTGCGCGAACCACTTTCCCCTGCTACAGTAACTGACTGGCGATTTG
Organism: Aegilops umbellulata; assembly: GCA_032464435.1. Taxonomy (NCBI): domain Eukaryota; kingdom Viridiplantae; phylum Streptophyta; class Magnoliopsida; order Poales; family Poaceae; genus Aegilops; species Aegilops umbellulata. Next base: position 291,817,985 of record CP136057.1, read on the forward strand.
GGCGATTTGCCGGCGACTGGCTTCTTGCCGTTTCTTCTTCTTGTTTCTTTCTTCTTCCTTTTGGATTTCTTATCCTCCCCTAATCTCAGTTTCTAGTTTCCTTCTTCCTCTATCCTTTATATCCTCTCCCGTCCTTTCTCAAGTCATTTTTCTCCTGTTTCTATCTGCTAGCCATTTCTTTTACAGTCCCAAACTCCTATTTTTTTCTCTTCCTTTTATCCCAGATAGCTGATTTCTTTGCCTAGCGTTCTGGGTTTGTGCCGGAGTCAGGGGAGAAGAGACTCGATGGCGGCGGCGCCGGAAATTGAAGGCTGTACGGCTCCTCGTGGGATGGGGATCGGATACGATGCGGTTGAACTAGTTGACTGGACCTCCTTCAGAAAGCATGGGTCAGAGTTACTCAAGAGGTCCAAAGATCCCCTGAGATGTTTGGGTCGGATGAGAGAAAGGGCTAGGGAATTCCTTGGGCATGATTTTGGACGGCTGCAAAAGGTTTCTGTAGTGAATAAAATCGTATTGATGACAGATAAGGTGGGGATTTTGCCCTATCAAGGTGAGGAGCGGACGCAGGATTTTATATCTATGAAAGGGGAGCAGAATTGTGAGGTGAAGGAAAGGCCTTGCATCATTTTCCAAGGGTCAGTCCTCGCCTTTTCGGGAGATCTCACAGCAGCCAGTACTGAAGGCGCTCAGACCAGGAAGAACTATGTTATTGATGGCCCGGTGGAGGCGGATGTGATGACACTCTTGCTGGATGGGGATAAGCTACCTGTTCCTATGGATGATGATTTTGGGAGGAGTTTTCGAATCGAAGCTCAGTCTAATTCCGTAAGAGATGTACTGAAAGTGAATTTGGGAGAGAATGACGAGGTTGCTAGTGTGTGTGCACACGTTCAGGGACCCATTCATATGTGTGCTAATGTCGGTCTTGGTATTCATCTAATAAAAGAGAAATCTTGTTCTGATCATGTCCGTCTTAATTTCAATCCTTTTGAGAAGCCAATTGAACTGAAACGGAACTATGCAGCGAAGTTCACGAATAAGGAGATATGTACTGTTCGCTTTGATTATGGAGTCTCAGTGGAGGAGGATCCAGATCCAGGGGGTAGTTGGGTACTGGGAAATCATTCAGTACAACTGAAGGAAGAAGCTGGTTCTACTGATCCAAGAAACATGTCATTTCTTCAGTACGCATGCTACACTGGTATAAAGAAGCATCTATTTTTGCCTGTTGGTACAGCAGTTTACATCGTTGACTTGTCTGATGGAAGCAAGGGTTCTAGTCCAGCTGTGCCATACCAGGAAAATACGAACAAGAAGAAAACCATAAGGGCAGATGGTGAGGCACTGGACAGCTCTGTTTTAGGTCATATGGTGGATGAATCGGCGGGATCCCCCGAGGATGACCGCCGGGAACAATGAATATCATGTGCTTGAATTGTCGGGGTTGTGGGCGGCCCGAGACAGTTCGTGAGATTAGTAACCTAATTAGGTTGCAACGCCCTGATCTGGTCTTTCTCTCGGAGACCAAGATGTCTGCCAAGAGAGCACAAGGGCTAAAATGGAGATTTGGGTTCACAAATGCCTTTGGAGTTAACTGTGTGGGATTAAGTGGAGGACTTTTCCTATACTGGAATAACAACTCAATTGTGACTTTGAAATCTTTTAGCGGGTCACACATTGATGTCATGGTTCAGGATGATAGTGTTGGAGATATGGAGTGGCGATTCACCGGATTCTATGGTGATCCGAAGAGAACAAAGAGGAAAAGATGTTGGGACCTACTGAAATTCATGAGAAGGGAATATAATAACCCGTGGGTCTGTGCAGGTGACTTTAATAAAGTTTTGCATGCCTCCGAGCAACTAGTTGGTAATGAGAGGCAGGAGTGGAAGATGGAGGTTTTTAGGGATACCATTGAATATTGCTGTTTTGAGGACTTGGGCTACTTTGGCCTACCTTACACTTGGGACAATAGACAACAAGGGGATAGCAACATCAAGGTCCGGCTTGACCGAGCTTTGGGGGATGATAGATTTGCGGAGTGTTTTGATAATACAGTGATTAACCATGTCCAGTGTGCCGAATCTGACCACTGTGCTCTCCTCATCTCTGTCAGGAAGTCTGAATGGATGGAGGAAGGAAGGGAAGGTAGACCTTTTCGATTCGAGAATGCTTGGACTCGACACGATCGGTATACACAAGTAGTAGAGGATTCGTGGCACGTTAATACTAGTAATCTGCAAGGTATAAGTGCAGCTTTGGGTGGGGTGCGGCAGAGACTACAGAATTGGAGTAAATCTGAGTTTGGATCGGTGAAAAGACAGTTGAAATCCCTTCGGGCTCGGCTGGGGTATGTTCGACAAAATTCGCTTTTATCCGGACTGTGCAGAGAGGAGATGGAACTCATAGCCAGAATTTCAGAGTTGCTATCTGGGGAGGAAGCTTTGGAGAAACAGCGTTCAAGAGCCCTTTGGCTAGCAGCTGGAGATCGTAATACGTCTTTTTTTCAGGCCAAGGCTAAGGAACGTGCACGTATTAACAAAATTAAGTCGCTGAAGAGGGAAGATGGATCAGTTGCTAATTCTCAACCTGAGCTAGAAGCAGAGGTTCTCAATTAGGGACTGTTTACTGCTCAAGATGGAACCGACCCAGATCTGGTGACTTCTTGGGTTGATCGGAAGGTGGATGATGCAATGAACAGTAGACTTTGTGCACCGGTTACGAACGATGAAATAGAGCAAGCTCTTTTTATGATGCACCCTGATAGATCACCAGGCCCTGATAGATTTACCGCTGGCTTCTACATCCGTCATTGGAACATTTTAAAAGACACGGTATGTGAGGCAGTGAGGGATTTCCTGGAAGGTGGTCAAATGCCTGAGATGGTTAATTCCACGGTGTTGGTTCTCATTCCGAAGGTTAAAAACCCGCAACATCTCAGTCAATATCGGCCTATTTCTTTATGTAACGTGCTTTACAAATTAGCTTCGAAGGTGTTAGCCTTGAGATTGAGACCGTTACTGCAAGGATTAATTTCTGAAGAGCAGAGCGCTTTCGTTCCGGGCCGACTGATTACAGACAACGTACTCTTGGCATATGAGTGTATCCATTTTTTGAAGAGGAAGAAAGGAAAAGCTGGGGCTTGTGCGGTGAAGCTTGATATGGCAAAAGCTTATGATCGTGTAGAATGGTCATACTTGAGAGCTATCATGAGCAAACTTGGCTTTGCAGATGCATGGATTAATAGAGTTATGTCCTGTGTGGAAACAGTTTCTTTTTTAGTTAGGGTTAATGGCAATTACTCTCAAATATTCAAACCTTCGAAGGGTATTAGGCAAGGTGATCCAATTTCTCCGTACCTTTTTCTCCTATGTGCAGAAGGCTTTTCTTGTATGTTGAAGAAGTATGGAGCTGGACATTTATCTCGTGGAGTGAGAGTTGGTATTCACTGTCCATGGATTTCTCACCTTCTTTTTGCAGATGACTGTATGGTATTCACTCGGGCGACAACTGAAGGTGCTAATAGATTACAAGAAGTTCTGGAAAGATACCGTATTGGATCGGGCCAAATGGTTAACAAACAGAAGTCAGCTATATTTTTTAGCGGGAATTCTGATGACAATATGAAGGCGGCTATCCATCAAGGCACGGAGATTACAGTTGAGGCACTAGTTGAGAAATATTTGGGTCTCCCTACAGCTCTGGGAAGGTCCACTGATGAGAATTTTCAACATATTCTGGCTACTATTAAGAGACTTGTGGCGGGATGGGCACCTAAACTTCTTAGTAGTGCTGGACGTGAGGTGCTTATTAAGTCTATATGCCAAGCTATTCCAACTTACTCGATGAGCTGTTTCAAACTTTCCAAGAAGTTATGTAAAAAGATCACTGCAGTAGTGGCTCGGTTCTGGTGGGGAGGAGATGAAAAAAAAGGAAAATGCATTGGGTTAAATGGAAGGATCTCGCTATACCAAAGGTTTGTGGTGGTATGGGATTCAAAGATCTCGTACTCTTCAATAAAGCTATGTTAGCGAAGCAAGGGTGGCGATTGATTTGTAATCCCGACTCGTTGTGTGCTCGGGTCTTGAGAGGTAAATATTATCATGAAGGTAATCTATTGACAGCCGGAAATAAGAGGAATGCTTCTCATACTTGGAGAGCGATTTTGTATAGCCGTGAAGCTCTAAAGTTGGGCCTAATTAAACGCATTGGTGATGGTGCAAGCACGAGAATTTGGGATGATCCTTGGATACCTTCAAACTCAACTTTAAAACCAATTGTAAGGCTTCCTTCATCGTATGTTAACCTTGTGGAGGAATTGATGAACCCGGTTACGGGAGAATGGGATGAACAAGTATTGGAAACAAATTTTGTTCCGGTCGATGCCCAGGCTATTATGAGAATTCCAACTGGTCGCCTTGATGGAGACTTGTGGGGATGGCATTTGGAAAGGAACGGTAATTTTTCAGTCCGCTCTGCTTATAGGGCGCTTCTTGTAGCAAATACTACTATCAATCCAGTGATGGGCTCAAGAGGATCTGAACAAGTTTTCTGGAAGAAGCTATGGAAGATGAGAGTGCCTCCTAAGGTTCGTAATTTTTGGTGGCGAATCATCAAGAAGTTTATTCCTTGCCGTCAGGTTCTGAAGGTTAGACATATTGAGAAAATTTCGTTTTGCCAATCATGTGGGCGAGATGAGATTATTAGGCACGCACTGTTTGAGTGTACATGGGCAAAACTTTTCTGGCAACAGCTGAAGGCTGTTACTTCATTCATGCTACCTGACCTTCATCCGGGTACTTGGGCCATAGACCTTATTGACAGTGATATGATTTCTTTAGATGATGCAGCTGTTGTTCTTTGTGGAGGATGGGCTGTGTGGTCGGAGAGGAATGCTAGGCACCATGAGGAGCAAGTTAGAACGGTGGCTCAATCTGTTAAGTGGACAACAGATATTGCTATGGTTCTCTGTGTTGCTGCTGGCAAGAATAAAGTGTGTGGCCCAAAGGTGCAAGTTAAGTGGTAGCCGCCGCAAGAAGGAAGTCTGAAGATGAATGTGGATGCTAGCTTCCAGGTGAACTCGAATGAGGGAGCTACGGGTCTAGTCCTACGTGACCATTCTGGATCCTTGATCAGAGGCCAAGCTTTATGGTATGGGCAAGCTGAAAATGCTTTGATTATGGAAGCTTTTACTGTTAGGGATGGAACTAAACTGGCTTGCGATCTAGGCCTCGGCAACATCACAATAGAAACTGATGTGAGAGAGGTAGTCAACCTCTGGAGGAGTCGAGAGCAGGGAAGATCAGAAATTGCACCGATTCTCCAAGAGATTGAAGAGCTCAGTAGCAACTTGGAATTTTTCCAACTGAACTTCATTGGGCGTGGAGCTAATGAAGGGGCACATCTTTGTGCTAAGCAGGCTTCTTCGATTAGGAGATGTTTATGGATCAACTTTGTTCCTAGGTTTCTAGTTGAATGCCTGCAGAATGATTGTAATGCTACTGTTTAATGATAGCTCTTGTTTCGCAAAAAAAAGGGTTCCCTTGTTGGGAAAAGATTCTGTTCGTCACTTTCCTTGTGCAGTTTCCCCGGAGAGAAATATAAGGAAAGCATTGCGGGGAGAATTGTTTTGAAGAGATTGAGATCTGGTTCGGCTGCCAATATCATTCTAGAAAATATTATTTGTTTCCTAGTTTGTCACGCTGGACTTTGGAAAGAAAAGATATTTTGGATCGATCAGCGAAAAAAAAGTGAGTTCGTTTGGAAAGACCGGATTAGTGGTTTTGAGAATCAGATCAGTGGAGATTTATTGCAAAAAAAATGAAGCACAGAATTTTGGAGTAGTACTCCACGTCAACTCTTTGGAGCCATTAAAACAAAAAGAGGGCTGATTTTTTTTTTTTTGGAAAAGAGAGCAGATTCGTTTGGGAGAAGTGGAGCTAAAAAAACAGTTTCGTTTGGAGTCTATTCACGTTTAAGGAAAGTGAGGAAAAAAAAGGCAAGATTTGGTTCGGTTTTCCAAAGAGCATCATTATTGTTGAGCTTTCCCTAGTTTGTTGACTAAAGAATTCTTGTGGGCACGTTCGGATTTTGGAGAAAAAAAAAGCGTAGCGATTTGTTGTGCTAGTACGTGGCTGTGAAAAAAAAGGTGTGCTGAAGGAGACTTGTACCAACGTGTGGTGTTGGCAGCATCTAATATATTATCGACAGCAGAATCCGAGTGATGATTGGTTCCATCAGCCAGAGTTGAGGGTTTGGTCCACGTGGAACAAGGCAACTTTTCTGATAAAAAAGTGACACGGTTTACTAGCACTGCTCATTTTGTGTGCCTATTCCTTTGATCCGGTGCTCAGTAAAGGAAAATCCCCAGTTCGAGTCAGTGCGTGAATTTCGTCGGTGTCTTAGGCTCGCGTCTCTAGTACAGTCTAGCCTATGACCAGCACTCGACCACTTTGAGTGAATTTTCAGCTTGCATGAACTAACGTGGTTGTAGCATTTTTTTCCACATATATACAGCCAACCCAGCTCCACATAATTCTACATCGAGCATACATACATTCACCTGGCAATCGCTTTACTCAACTTTTGGAGTTATTTGACACGCTGGTTGCCGGTCACCATCTGTTGCATGGTAAGAACTTGTAAGACTTTGATATTTGCTATGCTGTGAGCGTTTTACCACCACTTCCCAGTAGTTCATAGGAACATTATTTTCGGATTTTGTTTCTTGTTTCTACTAATCATGTCAGGATCCAGAGTCAATTCATGGGCTTTGTCGATCGCGGGAGACGTGCCACCACCTATGCAAATTCCACAACGATCACGAGAGGTGCATAATGCACATGAGGTTAATGTTACTATACCATCATTTAATGACCGTTTTAGACATGCTTTATATATTGAATGGGAGTTCGACATAAATAATATATTTGCTTCCCATAATTTTGATGAACATAAAAAAGTTAAGGTTGCGGTTGGTTCTTTCACTGATTATGCTTTAGTTTGGTGGAGTGAATATTCTCGATTACACCTTGATTATATACCTATTACTTGGGATGATTTGAAACTTGTCATGCGACATACATTCGTCCCCGCTTATTATACTTGTGACATGATTAAAAAGTTGCAACATTTGAAACAAGGTAGTGACACTGTAACGAAATATTATGATGATTTACAAACTACCTTGTTGCATTCCTTTTTAGAAAAAACTGAAGATGATTTTATGGATAGATTTTGGGGAGAATTAAACCGTGACATTCAGAAGATACTAATTCATGAACAGTGTTATCCTATGGACCGTTTGTTTCGTCTTGCTTGCAAAGCTGAACAGGAGATAACAAGAAATGTTGCCCAGAAGACAAACAAGCGGAAGGTGCAAATCCCAAAAGTTGCAACGGCTGTTCGTTCCACCACTGCACCTACTATGACAACAACATCCATTGTTGTGAGCACTACATCACCTCCACCACGTGACCTGTCGCCACCTAGAGTGCCTACATCACCTGAGTTAACCATAATAGGTAATGACAAAGGTATTAATGTTCCACCTCCACATGAGTATGATGAATGCCTTGTTAATTTAAATGCACCATGCGGTGAGCTACCTACTACTTTGATCACACCAACTATTTTAGAGGACTCTGTTGATGATTTGACTTTGCCATGTGATCACACAATTTTGAGTGAACCCATTGAATTAACTAATGATGCGAAAGAACCATGTGAATCAGGGAATAACTCAAATTTGGATCAAATATGTTTGAAAATAATTGTGCCAATGTTTAATCATTTTGATATGACCTCTAATCTTGGTGATGGTTCATCAATGTTGGGATGGTTTAATGATAAGCATTGTCAATCTTTTGATATGAATAAGAGCTTCACTTATATGTGCAAATTGAGTTGCAATATTTTCATGTCTTTGACTTCTTGTGATAATATATTGGCTTTATATTTCACGACCTTTGAAGGATGCTCTTGTATAACCATGTCACATGTGCCCCAACTGAGATCAGTAAAAATGGATGACATATACATATACAACGTGTACACCTTGTCTCTTTTGTTAGCCGGATTTCAGATTAAGCAACGTCGAGGACAACTTTGTTTTCAAAAAGGGAAGGATGATGAGGACATCAATACCATTGTTACACCCACATCCCCTACTATTACATATACTGGACCAATTACTAGAGCTCGCGCACGCCAATTAAATTACCAGATACTTTCGTTTCTTGGTAATGATTCTAATGTTCATGAGAATATGATACTGCCTAAATTGGATACATTTGTTTTGCTTACAAATGAAGGGCCTAGCTTGGAGAAGGATGAACATTGGAGCAAGAACACGCATGGAGTTGATGGCATGCGCAAGGGGATCAAGAACGGAGTTACAAGTGATGATTTCAGGACTTTGAAGCCACCATAAGGAGTGCATGAAGCCTTGGACGAAATATACAAGATGCCACTTCATAATATTCGTCCATAGGCTATTCTAGGTGCTGCGTCACCTTATTATTGGGCCAGGCCCATGTAATTTTGAAATACTTAAGTATAGGCTATTTTTAGAGTCCGTATGTGTGGGGAAACAAGAGTTAGGGTTGGTTTCGGACCCCACACTCAAGGGCCACGAAATTCCCTCCTCTTCCTCCATATATACAGCCCTTAGGGCGTCGTTTAGACTTTGGGTTTTGTTTATATTAAAAGTTCGCCATAGCTGCAACTTCGCGTACTTCGTTTGTGTTCAACGACCAGACCAAGGCGTCACAGAACCCCACCTTCATTAATAAAGCTTTCCTCTTTTATTCGCAATATCCTGATTGCAATCTCAGTTTCTTGCTTGTTCTTCGTTTGCTCGCAGGAAATAGACCCTCGTGGTCAGGTTGATCGTGCTCCGGCGTGGTCAATAACCCCTCGGAAGTTGGTTTAGCGATTGCTAAGGCGCGATGTCTTCGCACGTTCGTAGTCGGATCGTCAAAGTCGACTCCCACAGAAAACAATTGATATCTCATCGAAACATGGGGACACCTGTGCCTCTATTACAACCACACCTGGAAAACTTAATATCTGCAACAAAGTATTTAGTAGCAAAATAGTATGGAAGTAACGGTAACGGTGGCAAAAGTAACACTAGCAGTTTTGTAGTAATTGTAACAGTGGCAACGGTAAAGTAACTAAGCAAATATCAATATGTGAAAAGCTCGTAGGCATTGGATCAGTGATGGATAATTATGTCGGATGTGATTCCTCATGCAACAGTTATAACATAGGGTGACACAGAACTAGTTCCAGTTCATCAATGTAATGTAGGCATGTATTTCGAATATAGTCATACATGCTTATGGAAAAGAACTTGCATGACATCGTTTGTCCTACCCTCCCGTGGCAGCGGGGTCCTAGTGGAAACTAAGGGATATTAAGGCCTCCTTTTAATAGAGTACCGGACCAAAGCATTAACACTTAGTGAATACATGAACTCCTCAAACTACGGTCATCACCTGGAAGTGTCCCGATTATTGTCCCTCTAAGGTTGCCAGATCATAACACGTAGTAGGTGACTATTGACTTGCAAGATAGGATCAAGAACTCACATATATTCATGAAAACACAATAGGTTTAGATCTGAAATCATGGTACTCGGCCCTTAGTGACAAGCATTAAGCATAGCAAAGTCATAGCAACATCAATCTCACAACATAGTGGGTACTAGGGATTAAACCCTAACAAAACTAACTCGATTACATGATAAATCTCATCCAACCCATCACCGTCCAGCAAGCCTATGATGGAATTACTCACGCACGGCGGTGAGCATCATGAAATTGGTGATGGAGGAAGGTTGATGATGACGATGGCGACGAATTCCCCTCTCCGGAGCCCCGAATGGACTCCAGATCAACCCTCTCGAGAGAGATTAGGGCTTGGCGGCGGTTCCGTATCGTAAAACATGATGAATCATTCTCTCTAGTTTTTTTCCTCCCCGAACGTGAATATATAGAGTTAGAGTTGAGGTCGGTGGAGCCTCAGGGGCCCACGAGGCAGGGGGTGCGCCCTCCACCCTCGTGGAAAGGGTGTGGGCCCCCTGGTATTGATTCTTTCGCCAATATTTTTTATTAATTCCAAAAATATTCTCCGAGAAGTTTCAGGTCATTCCGAGAACTTTTATTTCTACACAAAAATAACGCCATGGCAATTCTGCTGAAAACAACGTCAGTCCGGGTTAGTTCCATTCAAAATCATGCAAGTTAGAGTCCAAAACAAGGGCAAAAGTGTTTGGAAAAGCATATACGATGGAGACGTATCATAGTTCATCCCATTCCTTCAATGAGACCTAAACATGCACCCAATGACACATGTATGATTTTCCACCCATTTTGCTTCACTGAAGCATGTGCTTGTAGTTCGAATTTGAATTATGGACTACATTAAATGCCTAGAAAACTCAATTAATATATAAAATGGCAAAATGAACCCTGAACAATTTCAAATTTCAGCACGACGCTCATGTTATTCTGTGTTGCCTGTAGAAAACAAAGTTCAAGGCGAGAAGAGGCAGCGATTATCGTTTCACCCACAAGAGGGGCATGTTTCCCTACCGGAACCATGAGGGTTGCGAGAAGCTTCAGTTTGTAAGAGGCTTGTAATATAGCTTGGCCCAAATTGGACAATTATTTTACCACGACATATATGTGCCATGTAGTGACACCATGCCAAGTTTCATGATTTTCTCGTGAGTTTTGGACTTACGGTGATTTAAATACCATTTTTTCGCAATGTTTGTGGCCGAGCCAGGATGCCGAGACGGTCGAATTCATTCCCATTCCTTCCATGGGACCTAAACATGCACCCCAAGGACATATGTACGTTTTTTCTAGCCATTTTGGTGCACATGAGTATGTATTTGTAGTTCGGATTTTAATTATGGACATTAAATGCCTAGAAAAACTCAATTAATGAATAAAAATGTCAAAAGAACCCTGAATAATTTCAAAGTTCAGCGCGAATCTCCCGTTGTTCCATGTTGCATGTAGAAGAAAATACAAGGCTAGAAGAGGGAGCGATTATTGTTTCGCCCACAAGGGGACACGTTTCCCTATCGAAACCATGAGGGTCCTTGCGACAGGCTCCGGTTTGTAAGAGGTTTGTAATAAAGCTTGACCCAAACTGGACAATGTTTTACCATGACATATATGTGCCATGACGTGACACCATGCCAACTTTCATGACATTCTCATGAGTTTTGGATTTACTAGGATTTAAAAACCGAGATTCCAAATGTTTGAGGACGATCCAGGACGCCGGTACGGTTGTAATTCATTCCTATTCCTTGCATGGGACCTAAACATGCACCCAGGGACATATGTATAATTTTTCTAGCCATTTTGGTGAACTGGAGCATGTATTTATAGTTTAGATTTGAATTATGGACATTAAATGCCTAGGAAACTCAATTAGTGTATAAAAAGGTCAAACGAACCCTGAATAATTTTAAATTTCAGCTCGGATATCCTGTCGTTCCATGTTGCCCGTAGAAGAAAATACAAGCCAAAAAGAGGCAGTGATTATCGTTTCACCCACAAGGGGGACACATTTCCCTATCAGAAACACGAGGCTTCTTAAGAGAAGCTCCAGTTTGTAAGAGGCTTGTAATAAAACTTGCGCCAAAATGGACAAAAAAATTCCTCGACATATATGTGCCATGTCTTGACACCATGCCAAGTTTCACGATTTTCGGGCGAGTTTTGGATTTATGGGGATCGAAAAATGGAGATTCTTCTCACGAAATGTTTTCAAATAGCACATGGTTCATTCACGAAAGCCACATGCCTACCTAACTGTGGTCGATGCCCCTTTGCCGCGCGTGCGATTTGAGTCGTGTGTTCTGATTGGCCAGAACCCAAACCCCACGGATCATATGTCTGCACCATTGGATGCTCCCAGATCAAACAAAAATCATCATCCCTTTTGACAGCACATGCGGTTCCGGTTGTGATTTTATTTATATGGGTAAGCACTATGCGCATGCGTCGTGCTAGCTCGCGCTTCCTTCTCTACTAAGTTTTCTATATTAATGTTGTTATATATCCAAACGCGCTACCGTTTCCCGCTACTCCTCCCATTGGTTTCCCGCTGCCAGTGTCAGTGCTCATTGAAGGCTAGGTGGCGACACACCGGCCACGTAAATATTGCACACAGTTTCTAAAAGCACAAATGTGTGTGATAGTAGGGAGTAGGTCCCATAGGGTGACCGGCGTGAAACACCTTAAAGGCAAGGAGGCAATTCCTATCAGTAAGGGGCGGCTTCCCATCCACTAGTCTAGTTGAATAGAACACAGAAGTTAAGCGTGCTCGGGCTAGAGTAGTCTAAGGATAGGTGACCCGGTGGGAAGTTGCATATCTCAAGCTTCATTTAAACACTATCACATGGTCATTATAGAGATAAATGTCTCTATATTGACCTATCATGGCGATTATATAAACCTTGGGATCCTTGTTTTGCTAATTTGCAGACTATGTTTTTCATTGGTTATTTTTTGTTCTAAAAAAAATCAAAGAATGATCGAGTCTATAGTGACCTGTCATGGCGATTATATAAACCTTGGGATCCTTGTTTTGCTAATTTGTAGACTATGTTTTCTATTGTTATTTTTTGTTCTAAAAAATCAAAGAGTGATCGACATATGTAGGCCCACACAAATTATCCCTTTGACTCAACGCATGAGAAGGGTTTACTCTTTGCTCCATGTGCTATGTTAGAGCAAATCAATTTTCAGCACATGCGTTGGACGACACTCGGCCCCTACCCCTCATCCGCCTCAAAGTTGCGTTCCCGATATCGTACGTCTTTAACCTAGCCGCGGGGGGGGGGGGGGGGTACAATGTTCATTTGTAATGTTTCTGATGTAGTTGGTGCCCCATCGAACTTGTGCCTTCGGGATTTGAACAAATCGCACACCAGACCCATACATTTTTCCGGGTCGCATGCAGGGTATAGGGGGCCGGGTGTTCTGATCGAGCATGTCTCCCTTGTGTGGTTTATAGGCGCCGCACATATCTGTGGGCTCCCCGAGGTATATATATTATCCTTGACAGATAATGAAGGGGCCCCACACAATCTATCCCTTTGACCCAACATACGAGAAGGGTTTGACCATGATGGTTTTGTATTGCTATTTGTGCCATGTTAGACCAAATAAAGTTTGAGCGCATGCGTTGGACAACACCCCCCCCGCCGCCTTGGGAAACCAACATCGTACGTATTGAACCTGGCTTGGGGTCGGGTACGGTGTTCGGTTTGTAATGTAGTTGGTGGCCCATCGAAGTTGTGCATTCGAGATTTAAACACATCACACACCACCGTACACATACATATTTTCGGGCCGCATGCAGTGTATACAGGGTCTTCTGATCGACCACGTCTCCCTTGTGCGGTTTTTTGTAATGACACACATATCTATGGGCTCCCCGATTGTACATATATCATCCTTTTGACCAATAACGAGGGATATGTGTTGGCCATGAATGGATTCCTCCTGTGTTAGGGCCGGTCACCATCACATGTTGTTCAACCAAAGCTCGAGCTCATGCGTTGTCAGGATTCCCTCCCACATGCTCAGATTGCTGGGTTCGACCGACACCGTACCCTGCATATCCCGTCCTTAACTACCTGGCTTTCATGGTTGTTTTCTGTATCGAGAGGCATGCACCACATCTAAATTGTACATTATTCTATATTGAAAACACACACCACCCTTCCAACGTACATCATTTTGGGCCACATGCAAGGGGTGCTGGTTTTGTGGTCCCTCTCGAGCGATTTTTTATGATGGTTCAATCTATTGGCACATGCGGTTTATCGACAACAACAATTGTTGTTTGAGAAAATGTTAGATTCACTGGTCCGTCTTATGGTAGGTCATGGCGACATGCATGTATGACCAAAGTATCATTACGTGCATCTGCCCCGCTGACACAAAGTGGGAGGTGGGTCAAGCACCCTAGCTAGCTACGACATTATGTCATTATAGATATATCCAAGGGTGCTTTCGAGTTTGCGAGGCAGGTGCCACCAAAGTTCTGCATTGTGTATTTAAAGTTTTAAACATCACACCCTATATTCCTACATATATTTGCCCACTTCCAGGTGGTTCTTGACTTCTCGCCCCTCTCATCGATCTTCGATGACGCGCCCAACCGTGGGCCTTGAAGGAAATATGCCCTAGAGGCAATGATAAAGTTATTATTTATTTCCTTATATCATGATAAATTTTTATTATTCATGCTAGAATTGTATTAACCGGGAACATAATACATGTGTGAATACATAGACAAACAGAGTGTCACTAGTATGCCTCTACTTGACTAGCTCGTTAGTCAAAGATGGTTATGTTTCCTAACCATGAACAAAAGAGTTGTTATTTGATTAATGGGATCACATCATTAGAAGAATGATGTGATTGACATGACCCATTCCATTAGCTTAGCACCCGATCGTTTAGTATGTTGCTATTGCTTTCTTCATGACTTATACATGTTCCTATGACTATGAGATTATGCAACTCCCGTTTGCCGGAGGAACACTTTGTGTGCTACCAAACGTCACAACGTAACTGGGTGATTATAAAGGAGCTCTACAGGTGTCTCCGAAGGTACATGTTGGGTTGGCGTATTTCAAGATTAGGATTTGTCACTCCGATTGCCGGAGATGTATCTCTAGGCCCTCTCGGTAATGCACATCACATAAGCCTTGCAAGCATTGCAACTAATGAGTTAGTTGTGAGATGATGTATTACGGAACGAGTAAAGAGACTTGCCGGTAACGAGATTGAACTAGGTATTAAGATACCGACGATCAAATCTCGGGCAAGTAACATACCGATGACAAAGGGAACACCGTATGTTGTTATGCGGTCTGACCGATAAAGATCTTTGTAGAATATGTAGGAGCCAATATGAGCATCCAGGTTCCGCTATTGGTTATTGACCGGAGACGTGTCTCGGTCATGTCTACATTGTTCTCGAACCCGTAGGGTCCGCACGCTTAAGGTTTCGATGACAGTTATATTATGAGTTTTGATGTACCGAAGGAGTTCAGAGTCCCGGATGAGATCGGGGACATGACGAGGAGTCTCGAAATGGTC
Organism: Aegilops umbellulata; assembly: GCA_032464435.1. NCBI lineage: Eukaryota > Viridiplantae > Streptophyta > Magnoliopsida > Poales > Poaceae > Aegilops > Aegilops umbellulata. Next base: position 291,833,131 of record CP136057.1, read on the forward strand.
GAGACGTAAAGATTGATATATTGTACGACTATATTCGGACATCAGAAAGGTTCTGAGTGGTTCGGGTATTTTTGGAGTACCGGGGAGTTACGGGAATACGGGGGAAGAAGTATATGGGCCTTATTGGGCTTTAGGGGAGAGGAAGAGGCAGGCCGCGCCCCCCCATTGACTAGTCCAAATTGTACTAGGGGGAGGGGCGGCGCCCCCTCCTTCCTTCTCTTCCCTCTTCCCCTTCCTTGTCTCCTACTCCTACTACTTGGAAGGACTCCTAGTTGTACTAGGAAAGGCCCGGTGGGATTAGGACTCCCCTAGGGCGCGCCATAGAGAGGGCCGACCCTCCCCTCCTCCACTCCTTTATATACGGGGGCAGGGGGCACCCCATAGACACACAAGTTGATCTTCATGATCGTTCTCTTAGCCGTGTGCGGTGCCCCCCTCCACGATAATCCTCGATAATATTGTAGCGGTGCTCAGGCGAAGCCCTGCGACGGTAGAACATCAAGATCGTCACCACGCCGTCGTGTTGACGGAACTCATCCCCGACACTTTGCTGGATCGGATTCCGGGGATCGTCATCGAGCTGAACGTGTGCTAAAACTCGGAGGTGCCGTAGTTTCGGTGCTTGATCAGTCGGGCCGTGAAGACGTACGACTACATCAACCGCGTTGTCATAACGCTTCCGCTGTCGGTCTACGAGGATACGTAGACAACACTCTCCTCTCTCGTTGCTATGCATCACCATGATCTTGCGTGTGCATAGGATTTTTTTTGAAATTACTACGTTCCCCAACAGTGGCATCCGAGCCTAGGTTTTATGTGTTGATGTTATATGCACGAGTAGAACACAAGTGAGTTGTGGGCGATATAAGTCATACTGCTTACCAGCATGTCATACTTTGGTTCGGCGGTATTGTTGGATGAAGCGGCCCGGACCGACATTACGCGTACGCTTACGCGAAACTGGTTCTACTGACGTGCTTTGCACACAGGTGGCTGGCGGGTGTCAGTTTCTCCAACTTTAGTTGAACCGAGTGTGGCTACGCCCGGTCCTTGCGAAGGTTAAAACAACACCAACTTGACAAACTATCATTGTGGTTTTGATGCGTAGGTAAGAACGGTTCTTGCTAAGCCCAGTAGCAGCCACGTAAAACTTGCAACAACAAAGTAGAGGACGTCTAACTTGTTTTTGCAGGGCATGTTGTGATGTGATATGGTCAAGACGTGATGAGATATAAGTTGTTGTATGAGATGATTATGTTTTGTTGAAGTTATCAGCAACTGGCAAAAGCCTTATGGTTGTCTCTTTATTGCATAAGATGCAAGCGCCAAATAATTGCTTTACTTTATCGCTATGCCATAGCAATAGTTGCAAGAGCAATAGTTGGCGAGACGTCCACGTGAAGACACATTAATATAGATCAAGATGATGGAGATCATGGTGTCATACCGGTTACGATAGAGATCATGACAGTACTTTGGAGATGGAGATCAAAGGCGCAAGATGATCATGGCCGTATCATGTCACATATTTTGATTGCATGTGATGTTTATCTTTTATACATCTTATTTTGCTTGGTTCGACGGTAGCTTTATAAGATGATCTCTCACTAAATTTCAAGATAAAAGTGTTCTCCCTGAGTATGCACCGTTGCCAAAGTTCGTCGTGCCCAGACACCACGTGATGATCGGGTGTGATAAGCTCTACGTCCATCTACAACGGGTGCAAGCCAGTTTTGCACACGCGGAATACTCAGGTTAAACTTGACGAGCCTAGCATATGCAGATATGGCCTTGGAACACTGAGACCGAAAGGTCGAGCGTGAATCATATAGTAGATATGATCAACATAGTGATGTTCACCATTGAAAACTACTCCATTTCACGTGATGATCGGTTATGGTTTAGTTGATTTGGATCACGTGATCACTTAGATGATTAGAGGGATGTCTATCTAAGTGGGAGTTCTCAAGTAATATGATTAATTGAACTTAAATTTATCATGAACTTAGTCCTGATAGTATTTTGCAAATTATGTTGTAGATCAATAACTCGCATTGTTGCTTCCCTGTGTTTATTTTGATATGTTCCTAGAGAAAGCTAAGTTGAAAGATGTTAGTAGCAATGATGCGGATTGGATCCGTGATCTGAGGTTTATCCTCATTGCTGCATAGAAGAATTATGTCCTTGATGCACCGCTAGGTGACAGACCTATTGCAGGAGCAAATGCAGACGTTATGAACGTTTGGCTAAGCTCAATATGAAGACTACTTGATAGTTTTGTGCACCATGCTTAACGGCTTAGAATCGGGACTTCAAAGACATTTTGAACGCCATGGACCATATGAGATGTTCCAGGAGTTGAAGTTAATATTTCAAGCAAATACCCGAGTTGAGAGATATGAAGTCTCCAACAAGTTCTATAGCTAAAAGATGGAGGAGAATCGCTCATCTAGTGAGCATGTGCTCAGATTGTCTGGGTACTACAATCGCTTGAATCAAGTGGGAGTTAATCTTCCAGATAAAATAGTGATTGACAGAATTCTCTAGTCACCATCACCAAGTTAGTAGGACTTCGTGATGAACTATGATATGCAAGGGATAAATTCCCAAGCTCTTTGTAATGCTGAAATTGACGAAGGTAGAAATCAAGAAAAACATCAGGTGTTGATGGTTAACAAGACCACTAGTTTCAAGAAAAGGGCAAAGGGAAAAAGGGGAACTTCAAGAAGAACGGTAAGCAAGTTGCTGCTCAAGTGAAAAAGCCCAAGTCTGGTCCTAAGCCTGAGACTAAGTGCTTCTACTGCAAAGGGACTGGTCACTGGAAGCGGAACTACCCCAAGTGATTGGCGGATAAGAAGGATGGCAAAGTGAACATAAGTATATTTGATATACATGTTATTGATGTGTACTTTACTAGTGTTTATAGCAACCCCTTAGTATTTGATACTAGTTCAGTTACTATGATTAGTAACTTGAATCGGGAGTTGCAGAATGAACAAAGACTAGTTAAGGGTGAGGTGACGATGTGTGTTGGAAGTAGTCCAAGATTGATATGATCATCATCGCACACTCCCTATACTTTCGGGATTAGTGTTGAACCTAAATAACTGTTATTTGGTGTTTGCGTTGAGCATGAATATGATTTGATCATGTTTATTGCAATACGGTTATTCATTTAAGTAAGAGAATAAATTGTTGTTCTGTTTACATGAATAAAACCTTATATGGTTACACATCCAATGAAAATGGTTCATTGGATCTCGATCGTAGTGATACACATATTCATAACATTGAAACCAAAAGATGCAAAGTTAATAATGATAGTGCAACTTATTTGTGGCACTGCCGTTTAGGTCATATTGGTGTAAAGCGTATGAAGAAACTCCATGCCGATGGGCTTTTGGAATCACTTGATTATGAATCACTTGATGCTTGCGAACCATGCCTCATGGGCAAGATGACTAAGACTCCGTTCTCTAGAACAATGGGGCGAGCAACTGACTTATTGGAAATAATACATACTGATGTATGCGATCCAATGAGTGTTAAGGCTCGCGGCTGGTATCGTTATTTTCTGACCTTCACAGATGATTTGAGCAGATACGGGTATATCTACTTGATGAACATAAGTCAGAAACATTTGAAAAGTTCAAAGAATTTTAGAGTGAAGTGGAAAATCATCGTGACAAGAAAATAAAGTTTCTACAATCTGATCGCGGAGACGAATATTTGAGTTACGATTTTGGTCTTCAATTAAAACAATGTGGAATAGTTTCACAAACTCATGCCACCCGGAACACCACAGCATAATGGTGTGTCCGAACGTCATAACCGTACTTTATTGGATATAGTGCAATCTATGATGTTTCTTACCGATTTACCACTATCATTTTGGGGTTATGCATTAAAGACAACTGCATTCACGTTAAAAAGGGCACCATCTAAGTCCGTTGAGACGACACAATCTGAACTGTGGTTTGGCAAGAAACCAAAGTTGTCGTTTCTTAAAGTTTTGGGTTGTGGTGTTTATATGAGAAATTTCATCCTGATAAGCTCAAACCCAAATCGGAGAAATATGTCTTCATAGGATACCCAACGGAGACTGTTGGGTACACCTTCTATCACAGATCCTAAGGCAAGACATTCGTTGCTTATAATGGATCCTTTCTAGAGAAGGAGTTTCTCTCGAAAGAAGTGAGTGGGAGGAAAGTAGAACTTGATAAGGTAATTGTACCTTCTCCCTTATTGGAAAGTAATTCATCACATGAATCTGTTCCTGTGACTACTACACCAATTAGTGAGGAAGCTAATGATGATGATCATGTAACTTCAGATCAAGTTACTACCAAATCTCATAGGTAAACCAGAGTGAGATCCGCACCAGAGTGGTACGGTAATCATGTTCTGGAAGTCATGTTACTAGACCATGACAAACTTACGAACTATGAAGAAGCGATGGTGAGCCCAGATTCCGCGAAATGGTTTGAGGCCATGAAATCTGAGATGGGATCCATATATGAGAACAAAGTATGGACTTTCATTGACTTGCCCAATGATCGGCAAGCCATTGAAATTAAATGGATCTTCAAGAGGAAGACATACGCTGATAGTAGTGTTACTATCTACAAAGCTAGAATTGTCGCAAAAGGTTTTCGACAAAGTTCAAGGTGTTGACTACGATGAGAGTTTCTCACTCGTATCTATGCTTAAGTCTGTCCGAATCATGTTAGCAATTGCCGCATTTTATGAAATCTGGCAAATGGATAAACAAAGCTGCATTCCTTAATGGATTTCTTAAAGAAGTGTTGTATATGATGCAACCATAAGGTTTTGTCAATCCTAAAAGTGTTAACAAAATATGCAAGCTCCAGCGATCCATCTGTGGACTGGTGCAAGCATCTCGGAGTTGGAATATGCGCTTTGATAAGTTGATCAAAGCATATAGTTTTATACAGACTTGCGGTGAAGCCTGTATTTACAAGAAAGTGAGTGGGAGCTCTGTAGCATTTCTGATATTATATGTTGATGACATATTATTGATTGGAAATGATATAGAATTTCTGGATAGCATAAAGGGATACTTGAATAAGAGTTTTTTAAAGAACGACCTCGGTGAAGCTGCTTACATATTGAGCATCAAGATCTATAGAGATAGATCAAGACGCTTGATAAGTTTTTTCAATGAGTACATACCTTGACAAGATTTTGAAGTAGTTCAAAATGGAACGGTCAAAGAAAGAGTTCTTGGCTGTGTTACAAGGTGTAAAATTGAGTAAGACTCAAAGCCCGACCACGGCAGAAGATAGAAAGAGAATGAAAGTCATTCCCCTTGCCTCAGCCATAGGTTCTATAAAGTATGCCATGCTGTGTACCAGATCTATTGTATACCCTACACTGTGTTAAGCAAGGGAGTACAATAGTGATCTAAGAGTAGATCACTGGACAACGGTCAAAATTATCCTTAGTGGAATAAGGAAATATTTCTCGATTATGGAGGTGACAAAAGGTTCATCGTAAAAAGTTACGTCGATGCAAGTTTTGACACAGATCTGGATGACTCTAAGTCTTGATCTAGATACATATTGAAAGTGGGAGCAATTAGCTAGAGTAGCTCTGTGCAGAGCATTGTAGACATAGAATTCGCAAAATACTTACGGATCTGAATGTGGCAGACCCGTTGACTAAACTTCTCTCACAAGCAAAACATGATCACACCTTAGTACTCTTTGGGTGTTAATCACATAGCGATGTGAACTAGATTATTGACTCTAGTAAACCCTTTGAGTGTTGGTCACATAACGATGTGAATTATGGGTGTTAATCACATGATGATGTGAACTATTGGTATTAAATCACATGGCGATGTGAACTAGATTATTGACTCTAGTGCAAGTGGGAGACTGAAGGAAATATGCCCTAGAGGCAATAACAAAGTTATTATTTATTTCCTTATATCATGATAAATGTTTATTATTCATGCTAGAATTGTATTAACCGGAAACATAATACATGTGTGAATACATAGACAAACAGAGTGTCACTAGTATGCCTCTACTTGACTAGCTCGTTAATCGAAGATGGTTATGTTTCCTAACCATGAACAAAAGAGTTGTTATTTGATTAATGGGATCACATCATTAGAAGAATGATGTGATTGACATGACCCATTCCATTAGCTTAGCACCCGATCGTTTAGTATGTTGCTATTGCTTTCTTCATGACTTATACATGTTCCTATGACTATGAGATTATGCAACTCCCGTTTGCCGGAGGAACACTTTGTGTGCTACCAAATGTCACAACGTAACTGGGTGATTATAAAGGAGCTCTACAGGTGTCTCCGAAGGTACATGTTGGGTTGGCGTATTTCAAGATTAGGATTTGTCACTCCGATTGTCGGAGAGGTATCTCTGGGCCCTCTCGGTAATGCACATCACATAAGCCTTGCAAGCATTTCAACTAATGAGTTAGTTGTGAGATGATGTATTACGGAACGAGTAAAGAGACTTGCCGGTAACGAGATTGAACTAGGAATTAAGATACCGACGATCGAATCTCGGGCAAGTAACATACCGATGACAAAGGGAACACCGTATGTTGTTATGCAGTCTAACCGATAAAGATCTTTGTAGAATATGTAGGAGCCAATATGAGCATCCAGGTTCCGCTATTGGTTATTGACCGGAGACGTGTCTCGGTCATGTCTACATTGTTCTCGAACCCGTAGGGTCCGCACGCTTAAGGTTTCGATGACAGTTATATTATGAGTTTATGAGTTTTGATGTACCGAAGGAGTTCAGAGTCCCGGATGAGATCGGGGACATGACGAGGAGTCTCGAAATGGTCGAGACGTAAAGATTGATATATTGTACGACTATATTCGGACATCGGAAAGGTTCTGAGTGGTTCGGGTATTTTTGGAGTACCGTGGAGTTACGGGAATACGGGGGAAGAAGTATATGGGCCTTATTGGGCTTTAGGGGAGAGGAAGAGGCAGGCCGCGCCCCCCCCATTGACTAGTCCAAATTGTACTAGGGGGAGGGGCGGCGCCCCCTCCTTCCTTCTCTTCCGTCTTCCCCTTCCTTGTCTCCTACTCCTACTACTTGGAAGGACTCCTAGTTGTACTAGGAAAGGGGGAATCCTACTCCCGGTGGGATTAGGACTCCCCTAGGGCGCGCCATAGAGAGGGCCGACCCTCCCCTCCTCCACTCCTTTATATACGGGGGCAGGGGGCACCCCATAGGCACACAAGTTGATCTTCGTGATTGTTCTCTTAGCCGTGTGCGGTTCCCCCCTCCACGATAATCCTCGATAATATTGTAGCGGTGCTTAGGCGAAGCCCTGCGACGGTAGAACATCAAGATCGTCACCACGCCGTCGTGCTGACGGAACTCATCCTCGACACTTTGCTGGATCGGATTCCGGGGATCGTCATCGAGCTGAACGTGTGCTAAAACTCGGAGGTGCCGTAGTTTCGGTGCTTGATCGGTCAGGCCGTGAAGACGTACGACTACATCAACGCGTTGTCATAACGCTTCCGCTGTCGGTCTATGAGGGTACGTAGACAACACTCTCTTCTCTCGTTGCTATGCATCACCATGATCTTGCGTGTGCGTAGAATTTTTTTTGAAATTACTACGTTCCCCAACAGGCCTGCGCGGTCAAAGTTGTGCATTGGAATTTTGAACATCACAGACCACCCTTTTCACTCACATATATTTGGGCCACATGTTGGTGTGGATATCTTCTGACCCTCTCTATCATTTTTCTTGCTGCAAAGACTATGATGGCGCTCAATGAACACGGGTATAATGTCTTAACCGTGTGCGGTGCAAGTGCGCTGGGAATCACCACGACTGTGCAAGCACGAGCAAAGGTGGAAGTAGTGGCTTAACCGTGTGCGATGCAAGTGCGCTGTGAATCACCATGACTACGCAAGCGCGAGCAAAGGTGGAGGTACTGGCTTAACCGTGTGCGATGCAACTACGCTATAAAATCACCACTTGTGCAAGATAAAGGCGGGTAGTTTATTTAGGTTGAATTCCACGTCTGCGTCTGAAAATTAGGACGAATCGTGTGTGATAGACCAGCTAGCTAGAAATATAAAAACAAACTACATGCCTTGAGCGTTGCAAAAATCAGTGGTTCCGCCACTTTTCCTTATTATCATACACGCATATTCTTATTGGACCATGCACGATCTTGGGTACTCCAGCCCTGCATCAATTCCTTTACCAAAATTTTAGTAGTCGCCGTACTTCAACCGTTGCCCACACTCCTCCAGCATCGACCTTATAGTAAAAAATTGCAGTAGCCGAGGCATTTGAACCGTTGCCCTCCCTCGTCCACCGCCATCTCCACCCACCATTACTAAAATTTCCAGTTGTCGCGGCGTATCCTCAAACACCACCATCCCCCCTCCACAGTTGTGGCACCCCAGCTCAAAGAAACCAGAACGCCCCGTATTCCAGCCCAGAGGTCGAGGAGAAGTCTTCTGGAATACGACACTGCTTAGCATAGAACAAATCATCTATTTATTACAAGCTATAATGATACAAGGGGATTACATCGGCACGACGACACTACGGCTCCCACGGTTGCTCCATGCAAGCAGCAGAACAACACGATGCAGCAGAACAACACGATGCAGCGGAATAACTCTAGCAGCGGAACAACAACTACGGTGATGAACTCCACTCAGCAGGGACTCTAGCTGGAACGCTTATCCTAGCTCACAAACAAGGAATCCGCAGCAGACAAGCAATCAAATCCGGCATGACCTGAAACTGGCATGACATGCCAGGTCAGTACATTGAATGTACTTGCAAGCTCACAGCAACCAAAGCAATTAAGACAGACAACAACATGGCAGTTACAGATTAACAAGGATTAACATGATAGTACCAGAACAACATGGCATGAACAACATGATACAAGTAGAACAATACGAGCATGGCATGAACATATAAACATGATGACACTATCATGCAACATGATGACGTTATCATGCACCAACTTACTCTGTTCGGGTTACCTCGTAACCAACACGGACATCACACGATCATCTCAGGATCCAATCAAGCTTGGTATTCACAATACCGTAGTAATCATTACATGACCACAAGGAGCTTGATCTTTACCCTTGACTCTCGCATAACACCAAAAATATCCATCAACCCGGTATCCTCGATACCACGGTGATCATCTCACGATCACAACCACAAATATCCATCAACTCGGTATCCTCGATACCACGGTGATCATCTCACGATCACAACCAAAAATATCCATCAACTCGGTATCCTCGATACCACGGTGATCATCTCACGATCACAACCAATCTCTTTCTCATCATCGAACCAGGGTTGTTATTAATCAAATTATTATTATTACTGTTGACCCACAATGTGACCAACTACGAACTGGGCCCTTATCCGCGGGCACGGCTATCGATAGATTTAATACACACTCTGCAGAGGTTAGCACACTGTACCCACACCGCGGAACCCATGGCCTCGCATTCCCATTTGGGTGCACCAACAGCGTTCTGACAAAACCGTCCTACTGCCATGACACCCTCCCGGCCACTCCGACCAACTCCCCTTTGGGCAAAGTCATGGGTGGCCCCGTGCCTACCAAAGGCATCAACGGCCACCGTTGTGGCAAAACGGCCACCATTGTGGCAAAACATAAACGGTCCCAAACGGGGACAAGGTACCATAACAACAACAACGGGCACACAAGGCTTATGTCCGCCTACCTGATCAGGGTAGCGTGTGCCCATAACCCTCCCTTGTTGGAGGCACCGGCGAGAGTGATGACAATAGACCCAGTTAGGACCTTCCCATAAAGGCAAGCGTGGTTGCACTGGTCAGCTCGATATGTGGCACCATGACTCAGCCAACAGTTGTTCAAGTTCAATTTAATCCGGTTAAACTTGAATGCAATGTGCTGAGACATGATAAAATAACATGATGCAATTACAATGCATGAGCATGGGGTGCAACAACCATATCAACAATGAATCATCTCCAACTGAGCATGGCATAATGACGAGCATGAATATCACAAGTACAACAGTACCCATTGTTGGCGTTCTGGGAACGGGGGTCCCCAGACTTGCCTGCCTGCGGCCTACGACGTGGCTCAAAGGGGTCCCAGCATGGCCCATCTTCATCAACACAGACCCAAGACCCTCGCGAGGGGCCAAGCCTCGCGGGGCGGACGACATGGAGCTTCCTCAGGTGCGGCCTCATCAGGCTGGCTCGCGAGGAGGCGGAGAGATCAAGGCGGGGTACCTCACGAGGTGCCCATGATGCAAGCCATGACGACCAAGGGCGCCAGGTGGGCGCCAGCCCGCGCAGTGTCCTTCCTTTCCTCTTTGGTGCAAAGGGAGCAAGCGCAGGCGGGAGGATCAAGCAAAGGCACCCATTTCGGTGCAACGAGACCAAGGCCAGCTCCGCGACAAGGAGGAAGTCACTGTGGAGCCCAGGCCGGCGTCACCACCAGAGCCTTTGGCAGGCGAGGACCAACTTTAGTCAGGATAAGTGTACCAGATGTTCCCCTTCAAAATGGCCAATTGTTGGCGCCCTTCCCGCTCAATATTTGGGAAGAGGCCCAGGGCCTTTGCCTACAAATAGGACTAGCCACCCCCAAGATGGGGGGACGGATCGATTGGCAATCAGATCAGAGAGAGAGAGAAGGACGACTGAGCTCCTCCTAACAGTTCATCGCCCCGGCCAAGAACAGACCCTCGCGAGGCTGTTCGTCCTTGTATTGTTCATCATCAGCCCAAGAGGCAATCCACCACACCACTACACTGGAGTAGGGTATTACACCACGTCGGTGGCCCGAACCAGTATAAACTCTATGTCTCTTGCGTTGTTCTTCTGGTAGCTTAGATCCTTGCGAGGCGAAGGGATACAGGTAGGAAGCGCAATCTCCGCGCGCACCCCAGAGTTCGAACCTCAAGGGTCTGCCGGAACCCGAAATCCGACATTTGGCGCGCCAGGTAGGGGTGCGCCGGAATTCGTCTTCCACCGCCCGTTTCTCCTCCGACCACCGCGTCCATGTCTGACGCTCGTCGGGCCCGCGCCGAGCACCGAGCCGCTCTCGCTTCCCGCGTCGCCCAAACGGTCCCTGTCGGCGGGCGTCCCCGCCGTTCCCCGTCGCCTGCCATCTACGCCGCCACCGGCCCGGCGGGGAACGAGCAGCAAGTGTCGTCTCAGCATCCGTCCGTGCGGCAAGATGGCCGCACCGCTACACCAACACCCCCGGTCGTCGCGGCCCTCCTGGGCGGCTCGCAGGCGCCGCCTACAAGTCACCACGTCAAGCCATTCGTCTGCCGGGTCAGCACCGCTTCCGCGCGGCAGGGGGCTCTCCCGGACCGGGCGGCGCCCAAGGCCGGCCTGACCTTCAGCTCGGAGGACCAACCCTCCAACTCGGCCTGCTCGGGCGCGCTCGCCATGCTATGCACCACCACCATCTGCCAGGTGGCTGTCACCAGAACCCTCATCGATGGCAGTGCGGGCCTCAGCGTGCTCTCGGTCGAGGCCTTCAACCTCCTCCGCATACCCCTGGAACAACGGCAACCCAGCCGGCCCTTCTCGGGCGTTGGGGGCGGATCATCCAGCTCCTTGGGACAGATCCGGCTCCCAGTAACCTTTGGCACCTACGACAACTTCCGCACGGAGATGGTCGACTTCGGCATCGCCCCCCATCGGCCTTCCCTACAACACCATCCTCGGCTACCCAGCGCTGGCCCAGTTCATAGCCGCGACACACCCGACGTACAACCTCATGAAGATGCCCGGGAGCAGTGGTGTCCTCACCGTGCACGGGGACACCGGAGACGCGCTGCGAGTGCTCAAGCTCGCCTTCAAGACGGCGGCGTCAGCACAGCCTGCCGACTCAGACGCCCCCGAGCCCAAGGGGGCTGCACCCGCCAAGAAGAAGCAGTTGTTCACCCAAGACAAGGCAGAAACCAAGCAGATACCCGTCGATGAGGACGGGTCCACCAGTGCCACTTTTACCATAGGCGCCAACCTCGAGCCCGAGCAGGAGGAAGCCCTCGTCCGGTTCCTGCGCGCAAACAAGAAGGTATTCGCTTGGGAGCCTGACCAGTTGGCGGGGATCCCTAGGAGTGTAATCGAGAATCACCTCAACATGTGCCCCAACGTGCGCCGCGTGAAGCAGAAGGCGAGGCGGCAGTCCACAGAGATGCAGGCCTTCATCGTCCAAGAGACCCGAAAACTAGAAGCCGCTGGGGTCATTCGCGAGGTCCGGTACTCGGATTGGTTGGCCAACCCTGTCGTTGTGCCAAAGAAGGGAGGTAAGGAGCGCATGTGTGTCGACTTGACCAACCTCAACAAGGCATGTCCGCAAGATCCATTCCCGCTCCCCCGCATCGATCATATCGTCGATTCCACCGCGGAATGCGACCTGCTATGCTTCCTGGATGCCTTCTCTGGGTATCACCAGATCAAGATGGCGGTAGAAGACGTCGAGAAGACAGCCTTCCTAACCCCGTGTGGGGTGTACTGCTACACATGCATGCCATTCGGGCTGCGAAACGCAGGGGCGACCTTTCAGCGGCTGATGCACATCACCTTGGGCCGGCAGCTCGGGAAGAATGTCGAGGCTTACGTCGATGACATTGTGGTGAAGTCTCGGGAGGCCAAGACCCTGATACAAGACTTGGAGGAAACCTTCGCGAGCCTCGGCGCGGTGAACCTGCGGCTCAACCCAGAGAAGTGTGTGTTCGGGGTCCCCTCAGGCAAGCTCTTGGGTTTCCTCGTGTCCCACCGAGGCATCGAGGCCAACCCAGAGAAGGTCAAGGCGGTCGAGGACATGAGCCCGCCAAAGACCCTCAGAGAAATGCAGAAGCTCACTGGACGCGTGACCGCGCTAGGGCGCTTCATCTCCAGGCTGGGGGAGCGAGCGCTGCCTTTCTTCCAGCTAATGAAGAGAAAGGGGCCCTTTCAATGGACTGAAGAGGCCGACAAGGCATTCCAAGATCTCAAGAGATACCTGACCAGCCCTCCGGTCATGGTGGCCTCATGCCCTCAGGAGCCCCTGGTGCTCTACCTCGCTGCCACTCCTTACTCCGCCAGTGCAGCCCTAGTGGCGGTTAGGGAGGAGCATCAAATCAAAACCGCAGCTGCAGCCCGGGACAAGGCAAAACAGGAACAAAGAAGGCCCACAGAAACCGTCACGGTAGTTGAGGAGAATCAGCCGCCGCAGAGGAGCGCACTGGAGGTGGAAGGAGCTCCTCACCTAGATGGTCAGCCTCTGGAGGCCTCATCGCCTCCGGAGGCGCAATCATCTCCGGAGGGCGCCACAAGCACCGACACACCCAGCCTCGTTGAGCACCCCGTGTACTTCGTCAGCACGGTATTGCGGGATGCGAGGGCACGATACCCCATGCCTCAAAAGCTCCTCCTCGCACTACTGGTGGCCTCACACAAGTTGCGGCACTATTTTCAGGGTCACCCCATCAAGGTCGTCTCGTCATACCCCTTGGAGAGGGTGCTCAGGAGCCCTAACTCGGCCGGAAGGGTCGCTGAGTGGAACATAGAACTGCAAGCGTTCCAGCTCGAATTCAGCACGACCAGGGTCATCAAGGGAGCAGCATTAGCGGATTTTGTGGCAGAATGGACGGAGGCACCAGGCCTCAAGGCCGACGAGGATCGGTCCCTCTCCCCGGGGAGCGAGGCGCCGGAAGGCTGGGTCATGTACTTCGATGGGGCGTTCTCCAGGCATGGTGTTGGGGCTGGGGCGGTGCTTATATCGCCCACTCAGGACAAGCTCTACTACGCAGTACAGCTCTATTTCCAGCAAGGCGAAAAGGTCTCCAACAACATAGTGGAGTATGAAGGTCTAATAGCGGGCTTGAAGGCCGCTGTTACCCTGGGGGTGAAACGCCTCACCATCAAGGGCGATTCGCAGCTCCTAGTCAATTTCTCCAATAAGGTGTACGAGCCGAAGGATGAGCACATGGAGGCCTACCTTGCAGAGGTCCGCAAGATGGAGAAGCAGTTCTGGGGGCTGGAATTGAAGCATGTACCCCGTGGCACCAATCAGGAGGCCGACAACATCGCCAGACGGGCGTCCAGGCGGCTACCTCAGGAGCCTGGCGTCTTCGAGGAGCGGCTCTTCAAGCCCTCAGCCCTGCCGTCATTATCAAACACGGCTCAGCCTCGAGGAGAGCTCCCCCAGCCACCTGCCTCAGGAGCCCCGGTCTGTGGCCCGGCCTCAGGAGCGCGCCTGCTCCTGACGATGGAACCTCAGGAGGGGTGCTGGATCATGGAGCTCCGGAGTTATTTAACACAGGGGATCCTGCCGGAGAAGGAGGAGGAAGCGGAGCGTGTGGCACGGCAGGCCACGGCATACTGCATCAAGGATGGAGAGCTCTACCGGAAGCGACCAAACGACGTATCCCTGCGCTGCATCTCCAGGGAGCAAGGAAAGGAACTGCTGGAAGACATACACGGCGGAGATTGTGGACATCATTCATCATCACAGACCCTCGTCGGCAAGGCGTTTTGCAGTGGGTTTTATTGGCCCACCGTACTCAATGACGTCGTCGAACTGGTGAAGGCTTGTGAGGCCTGCCAGTTCCACGCCAAGCAAATCCATCAGCCGGCGGGAGGCCTGCAGACTATACCCCTTTCGTGGCCATTCGCAGTCTGGGGGCTGGACATCCTGGGCCCGTTTCCTCAGGCGACAGGGGGCTACCGCTACCTCTACGTCGTCGTGGACAAGTTCACCAAGTGGGCTGAAGTAGAGGCCGTCCGCACCATCCCCGCGGGTTCCACGGTCAAGTTCATCACGGGCATCGTGAGCCGGTTCGGGGTGCCAAACCGCATCATCACAGACAATGGTTCGTAGTTCACCAGTAACCTCTTTAAAACATACTGTGCTAACCTTGGGTCGCAGATATGCTACGCTTCGGTGGCACACCCCCGAAGCAACGGCCAGGCAGAGCGAGCCAACGCAGAGGTCCTAAGGGGCCTCAAAACCAAGACGTTCAAGAAGAAGCTGGAGGCCTGCGGAAGAGGTTGGCACGACGAGCTTCCATCCGTGTTGTGGTCCATCCGCACAACCGTGACCAAGCCGACGGGAGAGACCCCGTTCTTCCTGGTCTACGGAGCCGAGGCGGTCCTCCCTCACGAGGTCAGACGTCGCTCCGCGCGGGTCCTGGCGTTCGACGAGGCGCAGCAGGACGCCATGCGGGGGATGGACCTCGTGCCGGGGGAGGAACGCCTCCGAGAAGCCGCACTGCGGGCGGCGAGGTACCAACAAGCACTGCGACAATATCACTGCCGCCACATCCGCCCCAGAACTCTCGAGGTAGGAGACCTCGTGCTCAGGCGGGTCTTTTCCAGGGAGGGACTGCACAAGCTCTCTCCCATGTGGGAGGGCCCGTTCAAGGTTGTTCATGTTTCCAGGCCTGGCTCCGCGCGCTTGGAGACTCAGGAGGGGGTGCCGATCCAGAACGCGTGGAACATCCAGCACCTCCGGAGGTTCTACCCCTAAAAAGGCCCGGAGCTTGTGAAGAAGGCGAACGCTTGTGAAGATTATCCTTTTTGGAAAAGGCCCGGAGCCTGTGAAGAAGGCGAACGCCTGTGAAGATTATCCTTTTTGGAAAAGGCCCGGAGCCTGTGAAGAAGGCGAACGCTTGTGAAGATTATCCTTTTTGGAAAAGGCCCGGAGCCTGTGAAGAAGGCGAACGCCTGTGAAGATTATCCTTTTTGGGGCCCAGAGCCTGTGAAGAAGGCGACTTCCTGTGAAGCTGTCGCATTTTGGAAAAGGCACAGAGCCTGTGAAGAGGGAAAATGCCCGTGAAGCTCGTTCCCCCTAAGAAAGGCCCGGAGCCTGTGAAGAAGGCCAACGCCTGTGAAGCTCGCCGCCCGTGACACTCTGACGTAATAAATGAGTGGGGTTGTACACGCCCCGGAGTCTCAGGAGCGCCAGCCTCAGGCTCTGGGGCTCCCTCCCACCCCCAGTGGCAGCACTTAGCTCCGCGCTGGTGAGAAGACGTCGAAGACTAGATTAGGTGCCGGACGCGGCTTTTTCATTTGCTTTCCGCAGTTGGCTTGTTCATTCTCATTCGAAGTTTTATTGGAGCTATTGCCGCCTTTGACTTATGGTTCTTCGACTTTTTCGCTCTCCTACCTCGATTTCTCTTATGCAAGGCCTCGCGAGGGGAAGGGGCAGTCGAGCGCCCTCGCGAGTATTTCTGTCCTAGCCGTTCAAAGGTTTCGCGACCTGGGTCCATTGCAGGAGCACCCCTCCAGTCCGTGCCCCACGGGCACCGCGACATGAACACAGGGCCTGGGTCGGTCGCCCCCCTCACGGCTGGGGTTGGAAACTATCTACACATGGGCACGAAGCCAGAAGGCACTATAGCAAAAGCAAAGCGATGATTAACAGCGATAACCCAAACACGCCCCTGCGGGGCCCCACGCTATTGTCTTTTTATGCAGGACAAAGGAAAAGAAAGAACAAATCCGGTGGAGCTCGCCTCACACCGGCCTACAGGGAAGACTCGAGCCGCCTCCAGGACTCAGGCAGACTCCCTCTCGCGCTTCACCGAAGCGCGACGGCGGGCAGACGCACCAGCAACTCCCAGGCAGGTACGGCGGCGTGGAGGCTGGCTGCGGCCACCGCTAGAAGAGTCGCCGCCTGAGGAAGAACCGATGAAGCTTGGGGAACCCTGAGCACCGCTGATCACGCGAGCGCTGCCCTCTCCATCGTTGCCGGGGCTGGGTTCCCGGCCGTGGTCGTCCTCCTCGGGGCAGCACCCTACGCGGCGACCATCTTCCCCGAACACCCTCACGAAGAGGGTGGCATCACCGTCAAACTTGAAGTGCAGGGTGCACCGACGGCTCAGGCCCCGCGCGCGGGCAAACGTCTGCCAACCGCGGGCCAAGGCCAGGCTCCCAGCTGCGGAGACCTCCAGTGAAGCCCATGAGGCCCGGTTGCAGCAGCCATCTGCTTGAAGCCACAGGCCGCCCGGGGCACCGGCCGGGAGCTCGCCGAGGAGGAAGCGAGGAAGATGAAGCCGGGTGCTAGTCGGCTCCGCCGACCACACAACAAACTCCGGTAGCACCTCTGCCGCGCGAGAACGTGGCCTAGGGGGGCGCGCGACCGAGGCGTGCCCCCCGGTCGCCGCTGCCCGCCCGTCACCGAGCTGGAAATCGCCCTCACGGCCGTGAAGGGCTGTCGTAGTGGCCGCGGGATGTTTGCGAGGACGCCCCCGACCGCGCTTGGGCGGAGGAGAGGCAAGCTCAACCTGGTGAGCCTTCCCTTTCTCCACGGCTGAGAACCTCCTCGATGGCGCCATGAAGAAGAAGGAGAAGCAAGGGGGATGGACTGGAAGGGCGCGTGCCGTTCCGTACTTATAGCCGGCGAAGGCCAACCGTCGGCCCCCACGATCTCAGGTAATCATGACCCGTTTTGCATGCAGGGATTTGTCCAATCCGTGCAGATGCCGAGGCGTCGTGGGGAAGCGGAGACGCCCACGTCCAATCAACCGCCACGTGGCGCCCAAGGCCGCATGCTGTTAGGGCCCGCGGCGCTTCTCCCTTGCCCTTTCGCCTCCCTGCATGGCCAAGTCCAGGCGCGCCTTGGGCTTGGGGGCTACTGTTGGCGTTCTGGGAACGGGGGTCCCCAGACTTGCCTGCCTACGGCCTGCGGCGTGGCTCAAAGGGGCCCAGCACGACCCATCTTTATCAACACAGACCCAAGACCCTCGGGAGGGGCCAAGCCTCGCGAGGCGGACGACACGGAGCTTCCACAGGCGCGGCCTCATCAGGCTGGCTCGCGAGGAGGCAGAGAGATCAAGGCGGGGTACCTCACGAGGTGCCCATGACGCAAGCCATGACGACCAAGGGCGCTAGGCGGGCGCCAGCCCGCGCAGTGTCCTTCCTTTCCTCTTTGGTGCAAAGGGAGGAAGCGCAGGCGGGAGGATCAAGCAAAGGCACCCATTTCGGTGCAACGAGACCAAGACCAGCTCCGCGACAAGGAGGAGGTCACTGTGGAGCCCAGGCCGGCGTCACCACCAGAGCCGTTGGCAGGCGAGGACCAACTTTAGTTAGGATAAGTGTACCAGATGTTCCCCTTCAAAATGGCCAATTGTTGGCGCCCTTCCCGCTCAATATTTGGGAAGAGGCCCAGGGCCTTTGCCTACAAATAGGACTAGCCACCCCCAGGATGGGGGACGGATCGATTGGCAATCAGATCAGAGAGAGAGAGAGAGAAGGACGACTGAGCTCCTCCTAACAGTTCATCGCCCCGGCCAAGAACAGACCCTCGCGAGGCTGTTCGTCCTTGTATTGTTCATCATCAGCCCAAGAGGCAATCCACCACACCACCACACTGGAGTAGGGTATTACACCACGTCGGTGGCCCGAACCAGTATAAACTCTGTGTCTCTTGCGTTGTTCTTCTAGTAGCTTAGATCCTTGCGAGGCGGAGGGATACAGGTAGGAAGCGTAATCTCCGCGCGCACCCCAAAGTTCAAACCTCAAGGGTCTGCCGGAACCCAAAATCCGACACCCATAGAATAACATGACCACTAGCATCAACAATAAATACCATGCAAGAACACATCAATAACATTACCGAGTAAACACTTAACCAACCAACAACAAGGAACAATGCATATTAACGGTACTCAGTAACCGACGTTAGTCATGCACCGAAGAACATGACCAACCCAACATGAACTACTATCAAGTATGACCAATATGAAAGTAATACTAGCAGGTAGAACATGATAACAGAGTGCAATAAAATATAACATGACGGTAATCACCGAACCATAAGCATAATCGAAATAACGACAACAGTAGCCAAACAAACATACAATCATTAAAGATTCAAGTTGAAAACCAATGCTACTGCATGGCTATCATGCAAATGGTGGTTGTGGCTTGCCTGGGGATGAAGAAAGCTCCGGGGAGAAGTGATAATCCCCAAGTGCAAGGAATCATCGTAGCACTCTCCAAAGATGGAAGTGATAAGTATGGACTGTCGAACCCACAAGGAGGTAAAGAGAAGATCAATATTCTCTCAAGCCCTATCTGCCACTGATACGACTCTACATGCATCGAACGTTTGCTTCCAACTAGAAACGAGAAATAAAACTACGTTGTGGGTATGAAGAGGATAACTTTGCATGGTATCGGAGAGCTAAAACATAAAAATAGGTGTTGTTATCATAAAGTTAGAATATATTACTTAGTATTATAAATAGCGAGGTTGGAATAATGGTGGATCGGTCTGCGGAATTCTCCTAGGCAATTGTTAACAAGACCGATAATCACTATTGCAGTTTTATATGAGGGAGAGGCATAAGCTAACATACTTTCTCTACTTGGATCATATGCACTTATGATTGGAACTCTAGCAAGCATCCGCAACTACTAAATATCATTAAGGTAAAACCCAACCATAGCATTAAAGCATCAAGTCCTCTTTATTCCCATACGCAACAATCCCTCTTACTCGGGTTTAAGCTTCTGTCACTCTAGCAACCCACTATAAGAGAATCATGAACGTATTGCAACACCCTACAGCGGGAATCCCTCACGCTTGCGCGACACGGAGGGCACCATAGGACAACACCAAAGTAAAAACATACAACTCATACCAATCTAGATCATCAATCAACCCAAAGACAAAAGATATCTACTGAAAACATCATAGGATGGCAACACATCATTGGATCATAATATGTGGCATAAAGCACCATGTTCAAGTAGGGATTACAGCGGTGTGCGGGAGAGTGGACCGCGTAAAAGAGATGAGGATGGTGATGATGATGGTGATGTTGATGAAGACGATCACCGTGGCGATCATTCCCCTCCCATTGGCACTCCGACGCCACCAGAAGAGAGGAGGAGAGGTTCTCCCCCTTGTGCTTCCTCCTCCATGGCCTCCACCCTCTGGTCCTTGGCCTTCTTGGTGACGATGGCCCCTCCGGGATACTCCTCCATGGCTTCAGGTGATGATGGCCCCCTCCGGCAGGGTGCCAGAGAGGGCCTAGATTGATTTCTCGTGGCTACAGAGGCTTGCGGCGGCGGAACTTCTGATCTAATATTCGTTCTGGAAGTTTTAGGGTACGAGAGTATATATGGGTGCAGGAAGTACGTCGATGGAGCTTCAGGGGCCCCACGAGGTAGGGGGCGCCCCCCACCCTCGTGAGAACCTCCCTTATCTCCTGACGTAGGGTCCAAGTCCATCCGGTAGCTTTCCTTCTAAAAATAACTTCTCTAGTTGATTTCGTTCCGTTTCGACTGCGTTTGATATTCCTTTTTCGAAACACTAAAATAGGCAAAAAACAACAATTCTGGGTTGGGCCTCCGGTTAATAGGTTAGTCCCAAAAATAATATAAAAGTGGATAATAAAGCCCAATATTGCCCGAAACAGTAGATAATATAGCGTGGAGCAATAAAAATTATAGATGCGTTGGAGACGTATCAAGAAGTGCGGTGAAGCCGTGGAAAGATTTGCCGGAAAATATTCTCTCTTGGAAGGGGCTGATTAGGGCAAGGGCAAAATGGTCATATCCAGTATGTCAAACCATAGTGAAAATGATACCAACATAAAGATCTCAACGAGACGAAGAAGTGAGCGTCGGTTTCACCTCAAACGGAGTTACAGTTGTGGAGTTATGAGGTGTTGAACACGAGGGACCAATCTGTGGAGGTTTTCATCACCAACGGGTCCCTGAGAGGAAAAACAGAAAGCGCCTTCGGGCCAAACACGTTTTCTATAAGGGAAAGCGCATTAAGGTCTGCAGTAGACGTAAATACATTTTCCGGAAGAGTAAACACATTCTTGCCAAACAAGTAAAGGAGTACGTTTTCATCAAACGAAGACTGACTCACCAGAAACCGTTTCCACTTGCCACGTGGGATGAGGCGCCTGGGCCACTGGCGCGTGGGGCCCAGGGGCAGGGGGAGGTGGTCGGGTGCACGTCGTCTTCCTCCTCTTGCTCATGTTCTCAAGTGAAACAGAGAGGGAGCAGGGGAAGGAGGTGGCAAGGGGCCGGCCGGCTCCGATCGTCTCTGGCCGAGCGGCGACCACCGACGAGACCATGGCGGCGAGGGGGTTCCATCCAGTGGGATCATGGCCGCCGGGGAGGCACGGGGAGGAGGGGATAGGTGGCGCCAGGAGGAGGACCGGGATGGGTGGGCGGTGGTGCTCTGCAGCGAAGCAGGCACTCCGGCGAGGGGGCAAGTGGGTGGGGCGGCTGAGTGGAACGAGGGTAACTCAGTGGACGTGGTGGGAGGAGGAGAGGAGGCTCGGGTTGGCCGGAATCATGCCTAGGCCGAGGCGGCCATGGGGGACGACGCCGAACAAAGGCGAGATGGGGGCACTCCGGTGGACTAGAGAGGCGAGGGAGGAGTGAATGAGCTGCACGAGGGGTCGAGGGTCCTATATATAGGTCCGGGGAAGGCTCTGGAGCATCGCTAGCGAGCTCGAGCAGTTCTCTAATTGTGGACATTGGATGGGCATCGCACGGGCATGGCATTTGCGGCTCATTTATGGCGAACCACGATGAGGCATCAACGTAGGGCGACGCAGGGCATCACGAGGAAGTTCATGGACAAAGTTTGAGTTCAAGACGATGAGGGAGGCGACGAGAATAGTGGTCAGAATGAGCCAGAGCACACGTTTAGCCATGACGCAAGCGTGATCACCACTCGCACTGGAGAAAATAGCTCATCTTGGCCGGACCAACCATGTCTAGTAGATAGACCTTAGTGCCCTTAGGATAGATGAAGAAATAAATCGGTCAAGGGGCAAAGAAGAGATTTGCACCTAGCTCCAAAACGTTGCAACAACAAGGTGTTTGTGCTGAGGTGAGGAAGATACAAGAGGGGATAGACTCGGGGCTTTGGCATGGTGCGATCAAGCACTAAGATGATCCTCTCTGAGAATTTCAGCTCATTAGTATGGATAAAAAGGGTACTTGCTATAGAAACCACCATAATGGCCAGAATTAGAGATTTGGATGATGTACTCATATGGAGAGGCAAGTTGAGCTGAAATTGGGCATGACCCAATGATTTGAAGATATGAGGATGCCCAAAAAGTTTCATGCCATTTGGACGTGCCAAAGTTGCACTTGCTTCATATAGCTTTGCTCTAGACATAAACTTGGAAAAATTGCACAGGGCAAATGGTGTAATGGATTGAGCCAAATTTTGGTGGAGGGAGTTAATATAGATAGGAGAGTGTACTGGTAAATTTTCAGCTTAAATGAAGCAACTTAAAATATGGTTGCTTCACAAATTGAAAACCGGACCAGAAACTAAGATTGGAGCTGGGCTCACATAGATGAGTTACATGAGCTCCAACTTGGTGGAGAGTCATTATTTGATCATATGAAGGACCTTACAAAATTTCCACTCATTTGTGTATGCCTAGCTAGTACTTCCTTCACAATCACTTCCCTCAGACAGGAACTTTGAAAAATTGCTCAGGAATATGTACTAGGAAAATTAAGTTGAATTTTTGCATAAGGCAGTTATTTGGACATGAAAGGTGTACAAAAAGTTTGGGGTCAATTGGGCAAAGGTAAATGACATTTTCTTCACAAATTGCCATTCATGACAGAATAGGAAAGGAATTAATTGAGCATGATCGCAAACATAGCCAATGAAATATTTTTCCATATTTGAGAAAGATATGACCCAAAAAAAATTATGAGAATTATTTGCGAATTTTGGGAGTGATAGAAATATAGGTTGCTTCACAACTAAGGGCAAATTGGGTTATTCCTTTGATTTAAAAATGAATATACCCAAGGAAAAGAATATTGGGGTTTGGTCCAAGATGGAAATGGCAAGGTCTTGGGAAGGGCTTGAGGATGACGAGCCACTCTAAAAAGAAAGAAGAGGGCATCTTCTTCAACTTCCAGACCACAAAGCCACGGAAAAGAAAATTCAAGCAAAAATCTCAGAAAAACAAAAGAAAAAGAAAGGGCCAAAAATCAGGCTCTGACAACAGTTCCCCCTTAAAGAAATCTCGTCCTCGAGATTTGGTTGCTCAGGGAACAAGTATGCATATACTGACTTAAGGAGACCGTTTCCAACTCGGCTATTCTTTTTTCCTTTATTGATTGTTCCCATTAAATTATTCATCCGACTTACCTGACTGGCGCTGGGGTGGTTTGCTTTACTATATCCATATCCTGACAGACCTTACCTCCCATTTTCATGATTATAGTGGCTCCAATTCTTTTCATATCTGCTGACTTAGTGGAGTGTGATTTGTTATCATGACTGAAATATATGTTCGTCTCACAAATCCGAGAGTGATTTTTGATTGCTGTGGCTGTACTGGAAAACTTCCATGAATTGGTGATCATATTTTTCCTGATGAACACCCAAGCTCTTACTCCTTGCATTGGGTTCTTCCACTAAATGCAGGTACTTCAGGTTCCAAACAGTGAGTTGAGGCATAACCGTTTTTCTGACAGATTCTGAATTATTGCAGGAATTTCTGAATGATCTTGACTGACTCCACTATCTTGAGTGTCAGATCCGTACCACATATTTGACCGTCTCTTGTCGTGGACAACATAAAGGGGTACGGCCGCGGTCCTGACTGACGGTGGTTCTGGCAGAAGAATTTTGTTCCAAACAGGCTATCCTTTGGTGATTCACATGAGTGAGGGCACATGCTTCAAGACTGTTATTCCTCATACCGACCATTGATTCTGCCAGCATATCCAGGGGAGAGTAGGATGTGTGATGCTTTACCATAGTCACTGAGGTCAACTGTGGAATGGCCCCTTGGTCTGGTTTGACAGACCCAGATATTCGGTACTGACAAATCGGAGCACATATCGTTGACTGAGCAGGTTGTCTAGATATGGGTTCCTTACCAAAATTGAGTAGACCCCTTAGGTGAATATTCGTGATGAGCAATACTGACTCAGACTCTCTAGGGTATCTCCACCATGGGGCTCATGCAACAATTTCCATACTTGCATCACCGGTCTTACTCCTTCATTCTTGTTCTCTTTGTCTGGATTCTTCGCTGAAAGAGCTTGGTCATATTGCTTCTGTGTGGGGCCATTGGTATTGTCGGGTGCAATATTTCAGCAAGCATAACTTATCCTTGTTCATGTACCGTGGGAACTATACCGGGTTCACATGTGCTTGCATCTAACTCATTTTTCCTGTAAGGCATACCAAGTGGTGACGAATGATATCACCTTGTCGGGTATGAGTCAACTAGCCTTTCTGAGTACTGAAAAAATTTGTTGTCACATGTTGTCCTTCTCCAAAACTTGTCGGTTCTTGCATCACCAACTGAGGTGTATAACGGACTTTCTATATTCTGGCATAACTCGTGAGATTTTCCAAATTATCACCTTGTGATGCGGAGCATCCTAAGGACATCACCATGTCAAGAGTCCATTTGGCAAGTGACACGTGCGACATCTACTTCACATACACAAAGGTGAATCATCTCGTTTACACGTGCTCACTTGACCCTCTCAAGGATGGTATACTACTTGACACTCCTCCCGTGTGCATGCATAGGTATTGTTGGAGCTTCACGGATGTCGAGGAGGAGTGCAAGCGCCAAGGAACGATTACACTGTCCGCGAGGGAAGCGTGGAAGAGAAGACGGAAGAAAGGAGAAGAAGAAGGCGGAGCGGCTGCTGGAACCAGGCCGGACATCCGGACCATCATCCGGATCATCCGGATATCAGCGTCGAAGACACCCAAAGGCCTCTCGTGAAGCCGGATCATCCGGGCCCCCTCCCGGATCATCCGGACAACGGCCGGATCATCCGGACCCCCATCCAAGTCATCCGGGCCTTGCCTGCGTGCAACGTATCGAGCCGAGGCCCATGTACCCGTTTCGCCCCCTCACTTACCCCTTCGTGGCCTAGACTATAAATAGACCTCCTCCACCTCCTTTCTAGGGTTATAAAAGTGATAGCTCATTTGATAGAGAGTTTTGCTCCTTGTACCACTCTACTCTTGAGAGAGAGAAAGACTACTACTCCTTATGGAGGTCAAGACCTCCATCTAGGAGAAGATCCTGCGGGATATATCGATCAAGACCCCCTCGTGGGCGGCCCCCTTCAAGACCTCCTCATGGAGATGAACTCTACCTTGTATCTTTCCCTTTGTTGTTCATGTACCTTGTGGATCTTATGTGTTTGATTGTCTAGTGGATGTGTGATTGGACTTGTTCTTGAGTGTTTCCCCTTGTGATTTCTCTCCGTTCTCCCCCGTGTTCTTCGTGTTCTTCGAGGGATCTCGCTCCTTTCGTGAAAGATCGGCCGTATGGAGTTCCACTCCACATCATCTTGGACCAGAGCCACGCTGATCACGATTTCGGAGCCTCCCCGCTGTGTTTTCTAGCTTGATTTTGTTGATTTCCTCCTAAATCCGGAAATCCCCACAAAAAATAGCCCCAATTTTTTTTGTGATTTGTGAGTTTTGATGATGTTTTGTTGATTTTGATCCATGGATTTGCTTGGTTTCGAGTGGATCTAGCATCTCCCCAAGTTTCTCCACCTTCCATCCACGAAATCTCTTCAAATTTGCCCCGGAAATAATCCATTTCCGCCCAAAAATTCGTCCCCGAGAGGAAATCCCGAGCAGTTTGACCTGCCCAGATCATCCGGACCTTTTCCCGGATCATCCGGACACCTCCCAGATTAGCTGGACCCTCTCCCGGACGTCCGGACACCCCCACGACAGAACCGGCCTTGACGAACCCGGATCATCCGGACCAAGCCCGGATCATCCGGACCACCTCCCGGATGTCCGGTTAACCCTGACACTGACTAGGCTGAAATCTTGTTTTGGCCATAACTAATTCATACGAAGTCCGTTTTGACGTTCTTTAGCTCGTTTTGAAGCTCTTGACATCCCCCATCCCACAAAAATACTACCACCATCATTTGACTCCATCATATGTTCTGAAATTTGGCATGTTCGCCTAGGCCCTCCACCATATCATCCGCATTACCACCACCGACTTCCGCAACCTAACCCATTTTGATTCCCATTGCATACGTGGTTGCTTGAGTAGTGATTCGAGTCTCCTAAGGTGTTACATCTACTTAGGGACGGTTGCTTCTTCATCAACCACCACTTCCAGTTTCGCATAGGCTTGCCCACTATACACTTCCGCCACACCAACTTAACCCAATTTTGTTTGTGTTGTGAGTTGTGTCTCCTAAGGTGTTTCAGCTACTTAGGGACCGTGCTTTCAACTCCGACACTGTGTATAGTCCACCACCATAACCTCCACTTCCACATTGCCTACTCGCATAACCCATCATTGCATTTCCGCAACTACCACCACATTCCTCTACCACCATTTGACATTTGTCATTTGAGATTTTGAGTTCGCGGTTTTTCCGTTTCCTAAGGTGTTTCGGCTACTTAGGGACGAGTCTCCATCATTTTGGTTTCTACATCAAGAACACCGCCACTCATCATCACCAAGGACGGTAACCTCGACGACATCATTGTATATTCCCCTTGCAATTGCATTGATAACCCCTAGCCCATTTTGCGTTACTTGCCTATCGAGACTAGCCATTTGAGTATTGTCGGGCCACGTTACTTGTGCACATTAGTGATCCACCCTTCCACTGCATACATACCATATCATATTGGTATCATCATATCATCCCTTGTGTCACAAGATTGTTCCCGCATATACATAATTGCTATCTTGGTTTGTGCATTTCGCAAAGTGGCCATACAAAAAAAAGAATAAGCTTTTAAGCAAAAGAGAGTGAGCAAAGAAGCTTGTAAGCAAGTAGCATAGCATCATACCACATCGCACATAAGATTGTCATATCCGATCATCTTGGATCAAACACCGGGAACCATACATAATAGCATACTTGGGATAGAAAGTTTATCCATTTTGCATCTTATAGGTTGTGCACAAGTGTCGTATCCGCCTATTGAGCAACCGTGCTAGCATCTCTCTTGAGTTGTGTAACACGAGCGTTTTTCGCGGACTCCACATTTTGTGCTCATTCCTTGGTTGCACGGCCCCATTTATCTATCCGTGTGTGCGTTTCCGTGTGCCATTCTTTGCTATTGGTCTACTTGTTTCACTTGTGAATTTGTGAATCTCTTTCAACATTATTGACTCTTGCTAACATTTCGCATTAAATTTTTGTGCCACTATCCTCACCGAGCTACTCCATAAGCTTTACTTGATAGGTGTGAGTGAACAAGTCCGGTACCAATTCCACTATTCTTTCATCTCACATTGAGTGAAACGGGATACATCCTCAACTTTGGGAAAAGGTAACTTGGTATCGTTTATCTCATTTCCTACTCACCTCTACTCGAGTCTTGTGATGGATAGGCAAGGCGTTTCACCTTCGGTCTACAACAACAACGACGAGTTCGATGCCACGAACAACTCCAACGACGCCAAGATGCAAGCTCAAATGGAGGAGATCAAAGCCCTCATCATGTCCTACAAGAGATCTTCCTCATCTTCAAGAAGACGCTCTAGTGCACATGCTTCCGAGCTACCATCTCCGGCAAGATCACATCGGCATCGACACCAACATCGACAAGAACGTGAAGGTCAAGATCTCAACACCAACAACCGCTCAAGACTTCACCATCACCCTTGGTATCTTTGCCAAGCGACTTCAAGGCATCTTCCCCTACGGACATACGACATCTTCGCCAACAAGAACCTCAAGAATGCGCTCAAGAGAAGCTCCCCAAGCTCAAGTCTGCGACTTCCATGAGCTACTACGACCTCGACATCGACCACGCGATTCCTTTCTATGGGACTCAAGAACCCGAGGAGTATCTCGAGTGGGAGTGCCTTATGGACGACTACCTCAAGCTACATCAAGTTCGTCCCGAAGATCAAGTGAAGTGCGCCACAAGAAACTTCCACGACTACGCCTCGACATTGTGGCTTCACACACCTTCGGAGACCTACGACATGAATTGGCCCAAGACGAAGAGAGCTTTGCGGTGACAGTTTGTGCCTCCAACCTACACAGAACAACTTCTACGCCAATTGGAGAGCACCACCCAAGGATCCAAGTCCATCGACGCCTACTTCAAGGAGATGAAGAATGCCTTGCGACGAGCCAGCATGGACGACCCCATGTCAATGAAGTTCCACTCCATGATGGGATTGAACAACGACATCTCCAAGACTATCTTCCTCGAGAACTACAAGTCCCTCGACGACAACTACATTGGTGCTCTCAAGACGGAACAAGAACTCATGAAGGCCACGGCTTCTCCACCCCAAGTACACTTCTCGAAGACCAATCTCATAGACGACGAGCATGAGGCTAGTTCCACCAAGATGTCCAAGCCCGACGAGCTCCAAGATGATGCTCCCAAGTTCGACTTCACCGCCATCCCTCTTTGTGGCATTGATGGTGCCGAGTCTCCTTTGACTCTTTTTCAAGACGATGCGGCGACGAGTACGACTACGGAGACATTCGAGGACCAAGCTTTGGAGGCGAACGACATGGTGACGAGCAAGGATGATGCTTCCATCTTAGGAGGCGAGAGTGATGTTGTGCCATCTTCGGCCTTCATCCATGGCGACGGTGACGAGATGATCGAGCATGGGATTTTCCCTTCGGTCATGGAGGAGAGTGATGATGTGCCATCTTCGGCCTTCATCCGCGACGACGGTGACACGATGGTTGATCATGGGATTTTCTCTTCGACCACGGCGACGTATGATGACTTGAGTGACTTCTGCCACCATATTGAGAGTGAGAGTGACTTCACCACTAGCCCCATACATGATGTGTTACCACAATTCCCATGTGAGGAGAGCCACAACCCCCACCACTTGAGTGAGATGAGTGACTCCACCATACGTGAGATTGAGTGCACCTACTTTGAGGGAGTGAGTGAACCACCACATAGAGAGAGTGTGATAGTCAATAGGGCATGTGAGGCCACTATGATTTCTAACGACCTAACCTCTACCTCTATTGTGTC
Source organism: Aegilops umbellulata (assembly GCA_032464435.1). Classification (NCBI taxonomy): domain Eukaryota; kingdom Viridiplantae; phylum Streptophyta; class Magnoliopsida; order Poales; family Poaceae; genus Aegilops; species Aegilops umbellulata. The sequence goes on from CP136057.1 coordinate 291,862,141, forward strand.
TTCTCATTTGGTGATAGGTGCCATATATGATGACGCGCCGATTTGCGATCACTACGTCCTCCCTTTGGACAAGACGATGGCCATGGTGGAATATGATGCACCCCACACATGGTTCCATCAAGATGAAGATGACCACCATTTGGTCTTTTCCACCTCACCTACAACACTTGAGTGGAATGAAAACGGTAACATAGGTGAAGGTGATGTTCTAGTCCCACTAGTGGACATTCTTGACATTGATTGATTGCATGATGTTGATCCACCTATTTCCATGCTTCATGCTAGTGTGACTTCCTCATGTCTTGACTTACCAATTTATGATGAATATGATGTTGAGCATGTTGAGTTGCCTAGTTGTGATGCCATGTTACATAGGATTTCTTGTGAGAATTCTTTAAGTCACATCATGTTTGACAATGCGCTTGACTTGTCATACGCTATGCATGAGATCAATCATATGTCATATTTGCAATCTCTTCGTAGTGACTATGCATATGCCATCAAGATGAACCCAATTTGCACTTATGGCATAGATGACAAGCCCATGGTTATTGGCATTTGTTTTTCTTGTGATGATATGGATATGCTCCCTTTGAATCATTTATCTCATATGCCATGCCATGACCACCTAGCTTTGGATATGCATTGTTTTGGATGTTGTCCATTTTCTCCATATGATGTTTCCAATATTGCTCATGAGGAGACCCCCATAGTTTCCTCATATATTTTAGGAGATTTTGCTTCATCCTATCCATTGCATGATCCCAATACTTGTGTGCACAATTTGCTCCCCATGAATGAAAATGCTATTGATGTGCCATATAATTGTATGCTCAATTTGCATCCCCATTGTGTCATACACAATAACTATTCTTTCATGATGGATGACATGTTCTTATACCATGCATCAAATTTCTTTGAGCGATGCTTATCTTGTGCTAACTCACACATGCACATACACATCATGATGGATGATGTGTACATTTACCACGTGCACAATTTCTTTGGTTTGTGTCTCTTTTGTGTAGGTACCCATGAATACTTGTCAACCTCACAATCCCATGAGTTGACAAAACGAGCTCTAGAGAGCAATGATGATTTGGGATCCCATGGATTGTCTTTCCCACCGCTCTCTTCACGCAAAGTCTTCGCGCATTTCTTCTACATGTCCCTCACTTGGGTTTGGGTTATTGTCCATTACACATTCTATGCCCATCTTGCCATGTTCACTTTGCATGATATGCCCATTCCTATGCCTTTGCCATGCATTTGTGACCCATGCTTTGCATTACACATGATGATTATTCTAGTACTTGTATGTGTTTTTGCAAGCATGGTGGAGATATTGTTTGTTATTGCCATGATTGCTTTGTGCCCCATGCCTATGATGATACTATGATCTTGCTTTGTGTTCGTGCTTGCAATATGTCATGTGCATTTCCTATGCCTATTATTTTCTCACACGACATGATTGCCATGATTTCTTCTAGTGTGTTGCATCTTTGCTCCACTAGTTTGCACGCCTTGATTACTATGCTTGCCTATGTTGCATCACCAATGATTCATACTTGCTCCTTTCATGCGGTTGATGACTTACATGCTTTGCACATGATTGTTATTGCATCTTGTCATATATCTCCATGTGTTGCCACTCTCATGTTAGCTGATTTGCCATGTATTAAGTGCAACAATGATTCTACTCTTGCTCATCAGATTGCCCCCATAGCATTCTCACATATATTTGGAGATTTTGACATATTTCTTGTGAAGCATGCTTGTCTTACCTCTTTGCACCATATACCTCGTGCCATGAATATTGCCTTGGTTGCATCATATTATTCATGCACTTGTGCTTCTAATGGTTATGTGCAAGAGAAGAGAACCATCATGATGGATGATGTGTTTATCTACCATGCGCATACGTTCTTTGTTTTGTTGTGTGCATGTCTAGGATACTTGGACTTTGTGTCGACTTCCACGTCATGTGACTTGACCATTCGAGCTCTTGAGAGCGAACCACCTTCTACCACGACGATTCTACATCGCACTTGCTTGTACTTCGGTATTGTGAAGGACGCACAAGGATATGCTTTCAAGGTGATATCCTTCTCTTTTGAGAACTCCCAAACCATGATCATGGATATTATGGATCATACTACTTGTGTTGCTTGCCCCATGAGACTTATTGTTCATCTTGGACCACTTGATTACACACATGTTAGAGATCTTGCTTCGACTTGTTATTTTCACTGTTCCATGCATCATGATATATATGCCTTGTTTGTTGCATCCAATTCTTGGATTACTTGCTCCTATCATATGTTTGGTTGCAACAATGTCACTTCTTCACATATGCCATGTCCCATTGCTTGTCACATGATGTACTTGATTGCCTCACACATGATGAACAATTGCTCTTTCTATTGTGTTGAGTGCCATACTATCTTCACTACACCCTATGCACGTTATGCTTGGATTTTCTTACACTTGACCCATGTGTTTAGACACTTCATTTTATTTGGTGTTGTGAATGATTCCTATGCCTACCATAGACCTTTCATTGAGTGCTTTGACCATGTTTGCTATGACTTTGAGGTAGATGCTTATTCTCTTGTCAAACATATTCGCATCTCTACCTCACATTTACATGCTTGTCCCCATGATATCTTTGCTTGTGCTCAATTCATATACTTACATGCTATGTCACAATCCTTTGTCACACCATATGCTTTGCATGATGACGACACTTTTTGGGTGAATCACCGCTTGAATGCTTGGTTTTGCACAAATGCTAACCACATTTGTTTTTCCAAGTGTTTGTTGTCCTTGCTCCTTTTGAAGGAATCCCAAGATGGTGCGACATTGGAGAGTGCACATTTCGAGCTTCAAGATGATGAGAACTTGGTGATAGACCACTCCTACACGGCGACGCCATCTCTTTCCCATGGTGATTTGGATTTCGATCCGAGGTCGGATCTTTCCCAAGGGGAGGGGATGATGCGGAGCATCCTACGGACATCACCATGTCAAGAGTCCATTTGGCAAGTGACACATGCGACATCTACTTCACATACACAAAGGTGAATCATCTCCTTTACACGTGCTCACTTTACCCTCTCGAGGATGGTATGCTACTTGACACTCCTCCCGTGTGCATGCATAGGTATTGTTGGAGCTTCACGGATGTCGAGGAGGAGTGCAAGCGCCAAGGAAAGACTACACCGTCCGCGAGGGAAGCGTGGAAGAGAAGACGGAAGAAAGGAGAAGAAGAAGATGGAGCGGCTGCTGGAACCAGGCCAGACATCCAGACCATTGTCCGGATCATCCGGGCTCAGCCGGATCATCCGGATATCGGCGTCGAAGACACCCGAAGGCCTCACGTGAAGCCGGATCATTCGGGCCCCCTCCCGGATCATCCGGACGATGGTCGGATGATCCGATCATCCGGGCCTTGCCTGCGTGCAATGTATCGGGCCGAGGCCCATGTACCCGTTTCGCCCTCTCACTTACCCCTTTGTGGCCTAGACTATAAATAGACCTCCTCCACCTCTTTTCTAGGGTTAGCAAAGTGATAGCACATTTGATAGAGAGATTTGCTCCTTGTACCACTCTACTCTTGAGAGAGAGAGACTACTACTCCTTATGGAGGTCAAGACCTCCATCTAGGAGAAGATCCTGCGGGATATATCGATCAAGACCCCCTCTTGGGCGGCCCCCTTCAAGACCTCCTCATGGAGATGAACTCTACCTTGTATCTTTCCCTTTGTTGTTCATGTACCTTGTGGATCTTGTGTGCTTGATTGTCTCGTGGATGTGTGATTGGACTTGTTCTTGAGTGTTTCCCCTTGTGAGTTCTCTCAGTTCTTCCCCGTGTTCTTCGTGTTCTTCGAGGGATCTCGCTCCTTTCGTGAAAGATCGGCCGTATGGAGTTCCACTCCACATCACCTTGCCTTCACCATCATACCACTGACTAGCAAGAGCTTGGCAGCATGCTCACAATATAAATGAGAATTTAATTCCTGAGACAAACTTGTTTTCTGACTGATTTCTTGCTTCTGTCCAAACTGTTGCAGACCAGATTCTTGGGATTCACGGCCATAGGTTATCAATTCGCCGTGTCATATCTTGTACCAATGCCGTACCGAGTAAGATTGGATGGCTTATGCGTAAAACCATCCAGAGTATCTTGCTGAGGAAGACTGGGTATCATGCTTCAGAAGCTTCCCCCCTTAAAGACTTACGGGGGAAGGACTCGGTACCTTATGCCGGAAGTTTTTGCGGTTGCTTATTGAAGAAGACAGAGTACCTTGCATGGGAAGTCATCCATGTATCATAGTGAGGAAGATAAATAAATCTTGCCTTGGAAGCTTCTCTAGTAGCTTGCGAGGGAAGACTGGGTTGCTTACACCAGAAGCTTCTCATCGTGATATGCAGACCGATTACCACATACATACCATCTTAATATTTCTACTATTGATTAGTTGTATGAAACGGGTTTGCTGGACTATCCTCCCTTCTGAGTACATGTCCAATTCTTTCTTTCTTCTAGGTATATCATGTTTCAGAATCATCCTCAAAGAAGAATCAAACCTTGCATATGAATCATACCGTTGACTGAGAATATACTGTCGATCTTGCGCAAATTTATCTTCTTGCTGATTTCATCATTACTGCTGTGAGGAGTGCGTACTGAGGTAGACTTGATTATCCATACCGTTGTGAGGAGTGCAAGCTAATGCAAATTTTATTATCAGCATCAAGATCAGATATTCCCCCATTTTACGACAGTCGGCTGAGAATTCCATTCTGTTTAGCTGAGTTTCCAAATACTTAAATTCCTTGCTGACTCTTCGGGTCCAACGTCGGTTGACGAGCAACTTTAATGAGGGGAAAATATGTAACACCGAGGGCCCAAATAAAGAATCATAAGAAACGACGAAAACAAAAACACACAGAGCATACAAATAATATAAATCAAGCAATGTCACATATTACTGCTACTCACAACAATAATATGCATGCACACCTAAGCACACAAATCTCGCAGAAACTTCGGTATTACGGTCTAATATGTTGTGGCGGTGTGCACGAAAATAAAATCCATGTGTGGAGGAATTGGTGTAACCAAGGCTACACCAATCACTGGCTGAACAGCAATCGCAACCAGATGGATACGGAGGCGAGGATGGACTTGGTGAGCAAGTAGCGAGACACAAGGTCATGACCACATCATCATCAAGCGTACAAAAGGGAATCGTACATGTCCAAAGAATGGAATGACGAGGCAATATAGGGGAGGAAAAGCAAGGCTTGCTGGCATTGCCCTTTTCTAATAACAAATAGTAGTAAGGGTTGCTGAAGGGACAAGATGGATGGCACGCTTCGGGATAGAGACAAGTCTATCACCGAAATATTATGGGTGGGTATGGAAAGATACCGATGCGATACCTGAGGATAACTCTTGCGAATGGTGTCTGGAACACTTGGGCATCACTCTTCTGGGACAGAGATGACGCCAAACACCAAAGAGCAGGCATGCTAAGAAGGAGGGTGCAGGTAGTGGATCGAACCCGATGCCACCTACAATCACAAGATTAACTATTAGCGACCAAATAATAATATATATGCATGCTATGCAACAAACAAGTGCACCAAACAAGTGCAACAAACGAACTGGGGCTCTATGCTACCGTTTTCAAACGCTCGCGCGGGCTAGAGCATCCTACAGCCAGACCTGCTCTGATACCAAGCCTGCGGCACCCTGGCTCAGAGAAACCGAAACGCCCCGTATTCCAGCCCATAGATCGAGGAGAAGTCTTCTGGAATATGGCATTGCTTAGCATAGAACAAATTAGCTCTTTATTACAAGCTATAATGATACAAGGGGATTACATCAGCACGACGACACTACGCCTGCCACGGTTGCTCCATGCAAGCAGCAGAACAACACGATGCAGCGGAATAACTCTAGTAGCGGAACAACGACGACGGTGATGAACTCCACTCCACAGGGACTCTGGCTGGAACGCTTATCCTAGCTGACAGACAAGGAATCCACGGCAAACAAGCAATCAAATCCGGCATGACCTACAAACTGGCATGACACGCCACGTCAGTACATTGAATATACTTGCAAGATCACAGCAACCAAAGCAATCAAGACAGACAACAGCATGGCAGTTACAGATTAACAAGGATTAACATGATACTACCAGAATAACATGGCATGAACAACATGATACAACTAGAACATTACGATCATGGCATGAACATATAAACGTGATGACACTATCATGCAACATGATGACGTTATCATGCACCAACTTACTCTGTTCGGGTTACCTCATAACCAACACGGACATCACACGATTATCTCGGGATCCAATCAAGCTTGGTATTCACAATACCGTAGTAATCATTACATGACCACAAGGAGCTTGATCTTTACCCTTGACTCTCGCATAACACCACAAATATCCATCAACTCGCTATCCTCGATACCACGATGATCATCTCACGACCACGACCACAAATATCCATCAACTCGGTATCCTCGATACCACGGTGATCATGTCACGATCACAACCACAAATATCCATCAACTCGTTATCCTCAATACCATGGTTATCATCTCACGATCACAACCAATCTCTTTCTCATCATCGAACCAGGGTTGTTATTAATCAAGTTATTATTATTACTGTTGACCCACACTATGACCAACTATGGACTGGGCCATTATCCGCGGGCGCAGCTATCGATAGATTTAATACACACTCTACAGAGGTTAGCACACTGTACCCACACCACGGAACCCATGGCCTCGCACTCCCATTCGGGTGGACCAACGGTGTTCCGACAAAACCGTCCTACTACCATGACACCCTCCCAGCCACTCCGACCAACTCCCCTTTGGGCTAAGTCATGGGTGGTCCTGTGCCTACCAAAGGCATCAACGGCCACCATCGTCGAGAAACATAAACGGTCCCAAACGGGGACAAGGTACCATAACAACAACAACGGGCACACAAGTCTTATGTACGCCTACCTGATCAAGGTAGCGCGCGCCCATAACCTTCCCTCGTTGGAGGCACCGGTGAGATGCATGAAAATAGACCCAGTTAGGACCTTCCCAAAAGGCAAGCATGGTTGCACTGGTCAGCTCGATATGGTGGCACCATGACTCATCCAACAGTTGTTCAAGTTCAATATAACCCGGTTAAACTTGAATGCAATATGCCGAGCCATAATAAAATAACATGATGCAATTACAATGCATGAGCATGATATAAGCATGGGGTGCGACAACCATATCAACAATGAATCATCTCCAACTAAGCATGGCATAATGACGAGCATGAATATCACAAGTACAACACTACTCATACCATAGCATGACCACTAGCATCAACAATAAATACCATGCATCGTGGAATTGTCACGGCAGATGTCCTCTTGCAAGGACTTAATCGTGGAGCCATCGCAACTAGGAAGCTTAAAGGGGTTAATCGGGACAAAGGACACGCGAGGTTTATACTAGTTCAGCCCCTTGCGGTGAAGGAAGGCCTACGTCTAGTTGGGTTGGTATTGCTTGAGGTTTCGATGACCAGGGAGCGAGATACGCTATGCCCGGCTCTCGATTGGTTGTTTCTTGCCCTAAGCCGCCGGCGGGTCGTCCCCTTATATATGCGGGTTGACGCCCTGCGCCCTACAGAGTCCCAACCGGCTTATAGACAGTGTCTGACTCGGTGACTAGTTAATTCTACGTTATGTTACAAGTCATGCCATCATGGCGGTTTACCACTATGGGCCTTAAGCCGCCTGTGGGCCCTAGAACCTTTATTGAACCGCCATCTTCATGCTTGGTCTTGGGCTTCTTTCTGATGAATCTTCTTTGCGTAACCCGGCCCCTCCTAGATGGCTTACACAAATAGTTATATCCCCAACATTAGGCCCCAGATTGATTTGAACCGGTTCATGTCAATCTTAAAATACCTTAAAAATACGTCTTCTTGTCTTCTGTCAGTGCAAAGGTCGTAACCCGCCATGACGTCGTCTTCTGGATTCATGATAACCCGTCGTGACGTCATCTTCTACTGACTTCATATTTTATTCCGCCATATCCTCAACGGATCTTTGCCTTTACTGACCATCCAAAAAACCGAGGCGTCGGGGCCGCTGGATAATGATGTTTGGCCTCCTCGTTTCTCGCGCCGTCTCAGTCGGCCTTCCCTTATAAATAGATGCGACCTAGGTCTTTTTCATTTCCTTCTCTGCTGCTCAAGCTCCGCCGCCGCCGCCGTCGAACTCCTCGTCTTCACCGACTGTGGCCGCTGCATCACCCTGATTCCGACCAGAAAACGACGGCGACACTCTGCAACTCTTCTGCATCTGTGAGTTCCTCTTTTACCCTTTCTCAGATCTGCATTGAAACTGTTTGAGTTCATCGACGTCCATCGCCGCCCGACGCAAACCTCCATTAGTTCCCACCTCCAATGCCTTGTTTAGATTATAAAAACGACATAAAACTGCTGCGGAAAAGATCCGTGCTTATCCTGTATGAGAATAGATCTCATTTCCCTTGTTTCGGAAGCCCTCCGCGAGTATATGAACTTCTCTGTACTGTCTTAGGTCTAGAAATATTTCCCTTTCCAGAGCATCATTTGATCCGAAATAATGACTGCAACTTGTGAAACCTGTTTGTTCCACACTTAGCCAAAAAACTACATCTGTTGACTCTGTTTCGGCCATAATAGTTCATATGACCGGTTTAAGAAAATACCGGCTGTCAGCACCACTTGCTTCTGGCGACTTAAGAAAATCTTAATTGCCTTAGATACCTGCATCAGTTTAAACATCATTGCATAGTCACCTATATGTCATTAGGCCCCTTCTTAAGCCGCCACCTTGAATAAATTAAAAATGCTCTCCTACGGGTTATGGGTTAACCCGAAATTTTTACTTTGTCATAGGCTCCCACTTACACCATGGCACCTAAGGCTCCCAAGGCCCCTGTGACCTGCAACTGGGTCCCGTCTACTGTCACAGAGAGCAAGCTGTCTGAATTTGTGAAGTCTGGCCATTTGCCTAAGAAGGAGGTCATGTCTTATCGTGCTCCTGATCCATCCGAGGAGAAACCTCATCCCAACGATGGGTAGGTAGTAGTTTATACGGATCATATGAGCCGGGGATTTGCTCCACCCGGTTCAAAATTCTTTAGAGATGTTTTGCACTTTTTTGACTTAAGACCTCAAGACATCGGGCCCAATTCCGTGTCCAATATCTGCAACTTCCAAGTCTTCTGTGAGGTCTATCTTGGAGAGGATCCCAGCCTACTTTTGTTCAGAGAATTGTTCTATTTGAACCGGCAGAATGAGCGTGCCAACGGGCCCAGTCTGGAACTTGGCGGCATATCCATTCAAAGGCGGAGAGACTGTCTGTTCCCTTACGCTGAACTGCCGAGTCATCCGAAGGATTGGAACCAGACATGGTTCTACTGCCAGAACACCTCTCCGGCTGGTGAAAACCCACTGCCCGGCTTTCGCGCATTGCGCCTTGAGTCTACTCACCCGCTGTCGGACAAGTTGACTGCTATTGAACGTTTGCCACTCACCCCCATTATCAAGAAAATCAAAGCTCTTCTGGGAAACGGCTTAGATGGCATCGACCTGGTCCGAGTCTAGGTTGCTTGGAGAATGATTCCGTTAAGCCGCCGCCCCGGCTTAATGTGTAACTACTCAGGCGAGAAAGATGATCCTCAGCGTCATAGTCCCGACGACTTACCCGATGACGTAGTGGAGGCTACCACTCAGTCTTTGTTGAAGGAGGGTACAGTAACCAGTAACGCCTTCGGCTTACTTCTGCAAGAAGAACCCGGCCCCTGCAATAAGTCCCAGTAATTACTTTTTACTATGTTATACTTCATTCTTATTCATAACCTTCTATAACCCTTTACAGGACAATGACAACTTCTGGAAAGTCCAGTATGGCCATGAAGCGGCCAAGCAAGCCAGGGCGTCCAAGAGAGCCAAAAGAAAAACCACGAAGCCTACCACTTCAAGGAAAAGGAAGCCAAGCGCTTCTGAGATGTTCCAACTTGATGACTCTGATGACAATGAGGAAGAGGTAACTTTTCAACTTCCTTTACTCCTTGATCATTATCTTACTAACATTATACCCCTTTCAGGAAGACACGGGCAACAACCAACCCGTCGAGGAAGAGGTAACTATAATCTCCTCCGACTCCGAGCTTCGGCAGCATCAGAAAATTCGAAGAGTAACCCGGAAAGTAAGATTTTCACACCCTTTGGCTTACCAAGACCCTGACTTTCTTTTGAAGCAACAGCAATTTGAGAACCGAAGGCAGACCCGGACTAGCAAGGATGTCGATCTTTCCTCCGGCTTGCCTGACATAACCCGGAAACGTCGGTCTGAGGTTATCTCCGACTTATACCCTTTTTCAACTTTGGCGGGTCTAATCCGTCAACCTCTCAACTTATCTGACTCCAATTACCAGGATACTTCTCCTTCATCCGGCGAGTCCATGCAGTCAAACATGCCGGCTTTTAAAACTGCCCCTGGGTAAAATCAATTTATTTACCTTATGTTTTCCCTTATTCATGTTTATGTGCTTATTCTTCTGTTTTGTCCATTGCGTGCAAGTTAAACCCAAGAAGAAAACAAAGAAAGACACGCCGGCCCAAGACCCTATTATGACTGAACCAGAGCAGACAGACGCCGCTGCCCTCGGCTCTTCCACGCATCAGCCGCCGCCTGAACCGGCTTAAGATATTCCAGCACCAACTTCAGATCCGCCTGCTGAAGATATTCTTGATAATTTCATTAACCCGGAAGCGCCTAGCCCGGCCAAGACGACCGACTTAGAGGTGGAAATACTCAAGACCCAGTTTGTTGAATCGGCCCAGCCCACAGTGCTTGCCAAATGTTCTGCTAAGGAAGAGTTGCTAGAACGCCGTAAGGCCAAGATGGATATCACCAACTATACTCATTTGAGTATTGGAGAGATCGTCTCGTGCTATATCAATCAGGTGTAGAGCAGTCGTGACCTGGAAAATGACATGGTGAAGCAAATACAAAAAAAAATCTAAGGTATGACTTATGCTTCCTTACTTTCAAACACACTTACTGTACCAGCCCCCAAGTCTATTGCTTATGAGTAAATATGTTGTAGACTTCAAAAAATTGTTAGAGCTGCTTGCCAGGCTGAAAGAGAAAATATTTAAACTGGCTGTAGCACAATACCTTTAACTTGTGATACACATTAGCCCCCCAAGTGCTAAGTATCTTTGCTTGCAGAGTGCTTGGGACTTAATATCTAGGCCCGACTTATGTTTATAGAAAGCTTCGGTATACATTAGCCCCCAAGTGCCAAGTACCTTTGCTTGCAAAGTGCTTGGGACTTAATTTTATTTATCATGACCTTGACTATTATTCGGTATCAATGCAGGCCACCATAAGTCAATTTGAGTCGGAGATTGCTGACCTGAAGAGCCGCCTGACAGCACAGGAGCTTGAAATTCAAAACGCCAACTCCAAGTTTGAAATCAGCGTCTCCGAACAAGAGAAGTTGAAGAAGAATTTTGAAGCGGAGAAGAAAGCCTGGGCTGATGAAAAGGCCTTACTGGTGACCCGGGCCGAGACAGCAGAAGCCTCGCTTGCGGAAGTAAACACCGAGCTGTCCGGCTTAAAGCGTCAGATATCTCGGATGGTCTCCGCCATCTTTGGTAACTAACAATACATATGAAAACTTAAACACTGCAAACCTTTATTTGATGAACACCTTAACTCTTACCTCCAGCTCACTTTATGTTTTTAACAATATAGGCCCCATGAGCACCAACCTCAAGCAGAATATGACAATCAAGCTGAAGGCAGTGTATACTCTGGTGGAACAACTTTACGCCGGGTCACAACGTGCTCTGGCCGTTGTGGCTTTATCTAATGACGTTCCTTATCTCCTTCAAGATGTGCTGAAACGGCTTGTTGTGCTCCCTCAGCGGGTTCAAGAGCTAAGGCGGGCATCCGCAAGAGCCGGGGCCATAGCCGCGTTAAGCCGGGCCAAAGTATGGATTCCAGAACTAGAGCCGGCCGACATTGCTCTTGGATACCCGAGTCTGAAGGAAGATGGCACCTTATTCAATGAGGCAGACTTCACCGCCTGTGTGAAAGATATACGCCATGTGGCTACTCTTATTGGTAATGACACTGATCTGACCAAGTATCAGCCGGGTTACGATAGTGAGAACCGGAGGATTCCAACTCCTCATTATCATGAAGTCAGCCTAATTCCTCCAACTCGTAAGCACACCTTCGCCCCTGACGTCAACCCAACTGGTTTAATCGATGATGAAGCTGAGTTTGAAGCCTTGAGTGGCATTGACTGGGCCTCATCAACCTTCCAGGACAGGGCAACCGGCGGACAGGCGGAGAAGGATAACCCGGAATCGTCAAGCCAACCAGAAGAGTGACGACGTCGGATGTCATATGTTTATGTTCTTGCCAAAACAATGCCTCACTATTTAGACTCGGGGAGTCTTGTAATAGAGTAGAGAAACTCGATTTTTGTCATGCCTTCGCGCATGCTTATGGCACTTGATACTTGCATAAGCCGCCATTACTATCGGTTATATTAATCTGTTATGCCTTTACGGAGATTTACCGGTTTCGCCCTGCACATAAGACACACAGAAATCCCTTGGCGACTTATCGCATTAGGGGTCATATAATGCTTTGATAACCCAGAGTATACACCAAACAATTTTAGGAAAGATAACTTATGATTAGACTTAGTAGACATAATCATAATGACATACCTATGATGCTTGCGGTTATCTCTCCGGTTTTTATAACCCAACCCCGGAGGGTAAATTTAACTCCGGAAAATTGATATATAAAGGTTCACCTGGTACTTAGTAACCTGAGGTAACCAATATTAACCTGGAGAATTATGATCCAACCTATTATACTTTGAAGAAGATCTCAATATAACCAAATATTGACACTTATAAAACATGATGAATAATAAACAAAGTTAAAAGGCTTATGATTCGAATACGATCAGTGAACCGTTCCAAAGTGGTTAAGCTAAGATTCGGATACGATCATATACCCCTAGTGGCTGTGGCGATGCCGATCAAATGGGTATCGACAACTATGTTCTCTTTGGTTCGAATACGACCTATGTTTGAACAGGAAGCCCCCAAGTGACCATAAGAGTTGTTTAATGACGCTGATTCGAATACGATCCACGTCAGACCCAAAGAGGTTAAGCTATGATTCAAATATGATCAAGAAGCCCCCAAGTGGGTTTGGCAGTATGCCGATCAAGTGGGTATCGACAGCTATGTTCTCTTTGGTTCGAATACGACCTATGTTTGAACAGGAAGCTCCCAGGTGATCATGGCTAGATTCAGATATGATCATAAGCCGGACCAAAGGAAAAGCCGAATTCAGATATGACCCGCTCCCTCTTGGTTATCTCCACCACATGACAAAGAAGACACATAAACCTTTTTGGGGTGGAAAAAGGGACAGAGGTCCTGCTTTATTACTTTATGTAGTATATACATAACATAAATATATACATATTTAGAGCCGGTGGCTCAAGTATAGTAAGGCCGAAGATGAGCGATATTCCACGGCCGGCGGGTCTCCTCCTCCGACTTACGTGAGTCTTTGTGCTCTCGAACATCAATAAGGTACTATGACCCGTTGTTCAGATTCTTACTGACCACAAAGGGTCCTTCCCAAGGAGGGGACAACTTGTGTATGTCAAATTGATCCTGGATGAGTCGAAGCACTAAGTCGCCTTCTTGAAAGGTCCTGGAACTAACCCGGCGGCTGTGGTAGCGGCGCAGGTCTTGCTGATAAATCGCCGAGCGGGCTATTGCCAAGTCTCGCTCTTCGTCCAATAGGTCAAGTGCATCCCGATGAGCTTTTTCGTTGTCCGCCTCAACATAAGCCGCCACACGGGGTGAGTCATGACGGACGTTACTTGGCAGGACCGCCTCTGCTCCATACACCATAAAGAAAGGTGTGTAACTTGTAGATCTGTTAGGTGTAGTATTGATGCTCCAAAGTACCGAAGGTAACTCCTCCACCCAACAACCCGGCATCCGCTGCAAGGGGACCAAGAACCGGGGCTTGATGCCCTTCAAGATTTCTTGATTAGCTCTTTCTGCTTGACCATTGGATTGAGGATGAGCCACAGCCGAAACATCAAGCCGTATATGCTCTCGTTGACAGAACTCTTCCATAGCTCCTTTGGAGAGGTTAGTGCCATTATCAGTGATGATGCTGTGTGGAAAACCAAAGCGAAATATCACCTTTTTCATGAACTAGACTGCCGTGGCTGCATCACACTTACTGACTGGCTCTGCCTCAACCCACTTTGTAAACTTGTCAACCGCCACCAAAAGGTGCGTCTTTTTATCTTTAGACCTTTTGAAAGGCCCGACCATATCAAGCCCCCAGACTGCGAACGGCCAAGTAATTGGAATCATCCTCAATTCTTGAGCCGGCACATGGGCCCGTCGTGAGAACATCTGACACCCGTCACATTTGCTGACCAGATCTTCTGCATCAGCATGAGCCGTCAGCCAATAAAACCCATGACGGAAAGCCTTGGCGACAAGAGATTTTGAGCCGGCATGATGACCACAATCGCCCTCATGAATCTCGCGGAGTATCTCCTAAGCCTCCGCAGGTGACACGCAACGTTGAAACGCCCCAGTGACGCTGCAGTGATGTAACTCGCCATTAACGATTGTCATGGATTTGGACCGCCGGACGATTTGTCTTGCCAAGGTCTCATCTTCAGGTAGCTCTCCCCGGGTCATATAAGCCAAATAGGGCACTGTACAATCCGGGATAACGTGAAGAGGTTCTACCAACTGTGCCTCTGGGTCTGGCACTGCGATATCTTCTTCTGTATGTAGCTTGACATAAGGATTATGCAAAACGTCAAGAAAGGTGTTAGGTGGTACCGGTTTACGCTGAGATCCAAGCCGGCTTAAGACATCAGCCACCTCATTCTTCCTTCGATCAATGTGTTCCACCACATAACCCTTGAGATACCCAGCTACAGCATCAACTTCATGATGGTAAGCCGCCATGAGGGGATCTTTGGAGTCCCACTTGCCTGACACCTGTTGAGCCACAAGATCTGAGTCTCCTAAGCACCTTACCCGGCTCAAGTTCATCTCCTTGGCCATCCGGAGACCATGGAGTAAGGCCTCGTACTCAGCTGCATTGTTAGTGCAAGGAAACATAAGCCGGAGCACATAACAAAATTTGTCACCTCGAGGGGAAGTTAACACGACTCCAGCCCCCGAACCTTCCAACTGCCTGGACCCATCAAAATGAATTGTCCAATATGTGTTATCAGGCTTCTCCTCAGGTGCCTGTAGCTCTGTCCAATCATTGATAAAATCCACCAAGGCTTGAGATTTAATGGCCGTGCGTGGCACGTACCTCAGACCATGAGGCCCGAGCTCGATGGCCCACTTGGCAACTCGTCCTGTGGCCTCTCTGTTTTGGATGATGTCTCCCAATGGGGCAGAACTTACCACAGTGATAGGGTGACCTTGGAAGTATTGCTTCAGCTTCCGGCTTGCCATGAACACCCCGTAAACAAGCTTCTGCCAATGAGGGTACCTTTGCTTCGACTCGATGAGCACCTCACTGACATAATAAACCGGCCGTTGAACCGGATGCTCCTTACCAGCCTCCTTGCGCTCCACCATGATTGCAACGCTGACAACTCGTGAATTAGCAGCCACATATAACAGTAAAGGCTCTTTGTCAATGGGAGTTGCAAGGGCCGAAGGCTCAGACAACTGTCTCTTCAAATCCTCAAAAGCAGCATTAGCAGCATCACCCCAGATAAAGGTGTCCGCCTTTTTCATCATCTGATACAACGGTAGGGCTTTCTCACCTAGCCAGCTTATGAATCGGCTCAAAGCAGCAACACGACCCGCCAGTCGTTGAACATCATTGATGCACGCCGGCTTAGCCAAAGAGGTAATTGCCTTGATCTTCTCTGGATTAGCTTCAATGCCCCTGTTCGAAACCAGGAATCCCAAAAGCTTACCTGCAGGTACACTAAATACACACTTCTCCGGGTTAAGCATCATTTTATAAACCCGAAGATTATCAAAGGTTTCCTTTAAATCAGATATCAAGGTTTCCTTCTCTCTGGACTTCACCACTATATCATCCACATAAGCATGAACATTGCACCCAATCTGATTGTGGAGACAGTTCAGTACACACCGCTGATAAGTCACCTGGGCACTCTTGAGCCCAAAAGGCATAGACACATAGCAGAAAGCTCCAAACGGAGTGATGAAGGCTATCTTCTCCTGGTCCTTAACTGCCATCTTGATCTGATGATAACCACAGTAAGCATCCAAAAAACTCAAACGTGCACAACCCGCCGTAGCATTAATGATTTGATCAATACGGGGGAGAGCGAAAGGATCAGCCGGACAAGCCTTATTTAAGTCCGTGTAGTCCACACACATCCGCCAGCTGCCATTCTTCTTGAGTACGAGCACCGGGTTAGCCAACCACTCCGGGTGAAAAACTTCAAAGATGAATCCGGCCGCCAAGAGCCATGCGACCTCCTCTCCAATAGCTTTTCGTCTTTCTTCGTTGAATCGACGAAGAAACTGTCTGACCGGCTTATACTTTGGATCAATATTAAGATTGTGCTCAGCGAGTCCCCTCGGTACACCCGGCATGTCAGAAGGTTTCCATGCAAAGATGTCCCGGTTCTCACGGATGAACTCAATGACGCGCTTTCCTATTTAGGATCCAAATTGGCACAGATGCTGAACTGCTTAGATGAGTCACCTGGAGTGAAATCAACAAGCTTGGTCTCAGCAGCCAACTTAAACTTCGTTGCCGGGTCATGTTCTGTGGTTGGCTTCTTGAGGGAAGTCATGTCCACCGGGTCAACGTTATCTTGATAAAATTTGAGTTCCTTCGCTGCGCAGACAGACTCGGCATAAGCCGCGTCACCTTCTTCGCACTCCAGGGCCACCTTTCGACTTCCATGCACAGTGATGGTGCCCTTGTAACCCGGCATCTTGAGTTGTAAATAAACATAACACGGCCGCGCCATGAACCTGGCATAAGCCGGCCGCCCGAACAAAGCGTGATATGGACTCTTCATTTTGACCACCTCAAAGGTTAACTTCTCAGCCCTAGAATCATGCTCGTCTCCAAAGGCCACCTCCAGCTCAATCTTACCGACGGATATGCCGACTTACCAGGCACCACTCCATGGAAAATGGTGTTGGATGTCCTTCAATTTTTGTCAGTTAAACCCATGCGCCGAAAGGTCTCATAATAGAGGATGTTGATGCTGCTACCTCCGTCCATGAGCACCTTAGTGAGAGGATGTTGATGCTGCTACCTCCGTCCATGAGCACCTTAGTGAACTTATATCCACCGACCTGCGGAGCCACCACCAGGGCTAGTTGGCCCGGATTATCAACCCGGGGAGGGTGGTCCTCCCTACTCCAGACAATGGGCTGTTCTGACCACCTCAAGTAACGAGGGACTGCCGGCTCAACAGAATTCACAGCCCTCTTATGAATTTTCTGATCATGCTTGCATAAGCTAGTGGTGAACACGTGGTACTGCCCACTATTCAGCTATTTCGGATGGCTCTGATAACCCAACTGTTGCTGCTGCTGTCCTCCCTGACCAGATTGCTGTTGATTATAGCCGCCTTGATTTCCCTGAAAGCCGGCATTTGAGCCGCCACCCGGGCCATGAAAACCACCGGCTCCTGAGCCGCCACCTGAACCATGATTGCCGTCAAACGTATGGGAGTTCTTGAAAGCCTTCATAATCGCACAATCTTTCCACAAGTGAGTGGCGGGTCGTTCCCGGGTGCCGTGTTTTGGGCAGGGCTCATTGAGTAGCTGCTCAAGGGATGGACCTGATCCGCCAGATCGAGGGGGCGGTTTTCCCTTATGTCTCTGATTGTTACCCTGCGCATTGGCGTTGGCTACAAACTCCGGGTTACCCTCTGCCTTACGCTTATTGCCTCCTTGATTCATCGGGTTATGCTGCTGACTCTTTCCATTGCCGTTCTTTTTTCCCTTCCCTGTCTTTTCCTCGTCAGACGTGGGGTCCTTGGTACTATCAGAATCGGCGTACTTGACCAAAGCCGCCATTAGCGTGCCCATATCATCGCAATCACGCTTGAGGCGCCCCAGTTTCTGTCTCAGCGGTTCAAAGCGGCAATTCTTTTCCAACATGAGGACTGCAGAGCCGGCATCCATCTTGTCAGATGAATGTATAATCTCCTTGACCCGGCGCACCCAATGTGTTGTGGATTCACCCTCCTCTTGCTTACAATTTGTCAAGTCCACAATCGACATAGATTGCTTGCAAGTGTCCTTGAAATTCTGGATGAACCGGGCTTTTAGCTCTGCCCTTGAACTAATGGAGTTGGGAGGTAAACCCTTTAACCAAGACTGGGTTGTTCCATCCAACATCATGGTGAAATACTTAGCCATTGCTGCATCACTGACTTCTAACAGCTCCATGGCCATCTCGTAACTTTCAATCCATGCCCCGGGCTGTAAGTCAGCCGTGTAATTCGGCACCTTTCGAGGTCCCTTGAAATCCTTGGGCAAACGTACATTACGCAGAGCCGGTACCGGACATGGAACACCGCCGGTTCTAGTGGCTACTCCTGCCTCAACGGAAGTCGTCGGGTAAGCCGGCAAGTCCTGTTGGCCGGCCAGCTGAGCCTCTAGCTGAGATGCCCGTTCGTCCTCCTGACGTATCCGATCTTGCACTGGGTTATACCCGCCAGGCTGGTTTCGGCGCTGGGCGTTGCTTGACAAGGCCTCTGACTCCATGTGTCGGATGTAACTCGGGCTCCGGTTTGGACGAGGGGGAGCTAACCAGGGTGGAGGAGTTGAATGGATCTTGTCCCGGCTGTAAGAATAAGTTCCTTGCTGGGCCAAAGCCGTCTGGACAAGTTCTTTGATCCTCCGGGTCTCCACCGCTGTCGGATCATCACCGTCCACTGGGAGAGCCGCCAAACATGCTGATGCTGCGATTAAGTTCTCCATAGGGTTGGAGAAGTGTCCCGGCGGTATTGGCACATAACGGGGCGGTGGCATATTCCCATGAAGCGGCGCCGTCACCTGAGGCTAAACCGCCCCCCGCTCCGGACGTCATAAACTGATTTGCGCCTGGTGGGTTACTTGGGTCGGCCCCGGGTGTAGCAAAGAGATTCTGAGGGTCATAAGTCGGAGGCAAACGGGACTGAGTTTTCTGATGTCTCCTCCTCATTACCTTGTTAGATGCGTTTAAACTCACTGTGAGCTGTAAAGCCTCTGCCTGAAATTGCTATGCCCGTGCATCCAAAGCCGCCCGCTCCATGGCCAATCTAGTATCCTCAGCTGCTAAGGCCTCCTTGGCCCGAGCGACCTCTTCACGAACCCGTGCCACCTCTGCCTCATGCTCATCTTGATTTGCAGGGATGACTGTAGAGGTCAACAGGGCCATAAGCTTATCCATAAGATCCATCAGTATCTGAGCCGGTGGGCGCACAGGACCACCTGTCTCGGCTGCTCCTAGCCCGGACATTATCGCTGCTGAAGTCGTAGAGTTTTTGCCGGGTTGGGTACCAGCCATGAAGACTCCTACCCAGTTTGGCGACTCAGAGGGGTCCGGAATAGTGCTGCCATCGAAACATCCCCCAAGCACACCATCTTGAACTTGATACAGCGAATCTGTTGAGCCGGCGGATGACTCACCGTCAGAGAAGACGACCGTCTCACCATCATCTTTAGATCCTTCAGAGAGTTCACCTTCGTGGATGCAACCCACGAAGGCACGCTTCACGACGGGTTGAGCCCGGGCGGGTTTCGCACGCTGAGCCGTCTCGACGAGGTCGGTGCAGTTGTCCGGCTCAGGGCCCGGCTCACCAACCCGTCCGATGAAGACGTGGATTCCGCCGAAGAGGACCCGGTACCCGTACTCAATTGAGCCGGTGTCGGGGCCCCAGCCTTCGTCATCGATGTAGATCTTGCCGCGACGACTCTTGGTCATCCGGCCGACTGCGTATCCTTTGAGCTCTTCGAAGCTGCCCTTCAAGAACTCAAATCCACCGTGCGCTGGCCCCATGATGGGCGCCAACTTTCATGGAATTGTCACGGCAGATGTCCTCTTGCAAGGACTTAATCGTGGAGCCATCGCAACTAGGAAGCTTAAAGGGGTTAATCGGGACAAAGGACACACGAGGTTTATACTAGTTCAGCCCCTTGCAGTGAAGGAAGGCCTACGTTTAGTTGGGTTGGTATTGCTTGAGGTTTCGATGACCAGGGAGCGAGATACGCTATGCCCGGCTCTCGATTGGTTATTTCTTGCCCTAAGCCGCCGGCGGGTCATCCCCTTATATATGCGGGTTGACGCCCTGCGGCCTACAGAGTCCCGGCCGGCTTATAGACAGTGTCCGGCTCGGTGACTAGTTAATTCTACCTTATGTTACAAGTCATGCCATCATGGCGGTTTACCACTATGGGCCTTAAGCCGCCTGTGGGCCCTACACCCTTTATTGAACCGCCATCTTCATGCTTGGTATTGGGCTTCTTTCTGATGAATCTTCGTTGTGTAACCCGGCCCCTCCTGGACGGCTTACAGAAATAGTTATATCCCCAACACTTAACCAACTAACAGCAAGGAACAATGCATATTAACGGTACTCGGTAACCGATGTTAGTCATGCACCGAAGAACATGACCAACCCAACATGAACTACTATCAAGTATGACCAATATGAAAGTAATACTAGCAGGTAGAACATGATAACATAGTTAAAAAACATAGCATGACGATAATCACCGATCCATAAGCATAACCGAAATAACAATAGCAGTAGCAAAACAAACATACAGTTATTAAAGATTCAAGTTGAAAACCAATGCTACTGCATGGCTATCATGCAAATGGTGGTTGTGGCTTGCCTGGGGATGAAGAAAGCTTCAGGGAGAAGTGCGGTGAAGCCGCGGAAAGATTCGCCGGCAAAGATTCTCTCTTGGAAGGGGCTGATTAGGGCAAGGGGAAAATGGTCATTTCCAGTATGTCAAACCATAGTGAAAATGATACCAACAGAAAGATCTCAACGAGGCGAAGAAGAGAGCGTTGGTTTCACCTCAAACGACGTTACGGTTGCGGAGTTATGAGGTGTTGAACACCAGGGACCAATCTATGAAAGTTTTCATCACCAACGGGTCCCTGAAAGGAAAAACAGAAAGCGCCTTTGTGCCAAACACGTTTTCTGTAAGGGAAAGCACATTTAGGGCTGCAGTAGAGGAAAATACGTTTTCCAGAAGAGAAAACACATTCTTGCCAAACAAGGAAAGGAATACGTTTTCATCAAACGAAAACGCACTCACCAGAAACCGTTTCCACTTGCCACGTGGGATGAGGCGCATGGGGCCCAGGGGCAGGGGGAGGGGGTCGGGCGCACGTCGTCTTCCTCCTCCTCCCACTCCTGTTCTCACGTGAAACGGAGAGGGAGCAGGGGAAGGAGGCGGCAAGGGGCCGGCAAGTTCGGCCGTCTCTGGTGGAGCGGCGACCACCAGCGGGACCAGGGCGGCGAGGGTGTTCCATCCAAAGGGATAATGGCCGCCGGGGAGGCACGGGGAGGAGGGAGAGGTGGCACCAGGAGGAGGACCAGGACGGGTGGACGGTGTTGCTCTCTGGCGAGGGGGCAAGTGGGTGGGGCGACTGAGTGGAACAAGGGGAACTCGATGGACGTGGTGGGAGGAGGAGAGGAGGCTCAGGTTGGCCAAAATCACGCCGAGGCCGAGGCGGCCATGGGGGACGGCGTCGAATAGAGGCGAGATGGGGGCACTCCAGTGGACTAGAGAGGCGAGGGAGGAGTGAATGAGCTGAGGGAGGGGTCGAGGGTCCTATATATAGGTCCGGGGAAGACTCTCGAGCATCGCTAGCGAGCTCGAGTAGTGCTCTAATGGTGGTAAGTGGCTGGGCATCAAACGGGCATGGCGTTTGTAGCTCATTTATGGCGAACCACGATGAGGCATCGACACAGGGCGACGCAGGGCATCACGGGGAAGCTCATGGACAAAGTTTGAGGTCAAGACGAGGAGGGAGGCGACGGGAACAGTGGCCGGGACAAGCCAGAGCACGTGTTTAGCCATGACGCAAGCGTGATCACCACGCGCACTGGAGCAAATAGCTCGTTTTGGCCGGACCAACCATGTCTAGTAGATAAACCTTAGTGCCCTTAGTATAGATGAAGAAATAAATCGGTTAAGGGGCAAAGAAGAGATTTGCACCTAGCTCCAAAACTTTGCAACACCAAGGTGTTTGTGCTGAGGTGTGGAAGATACAAGAGGGGATAGACTTGGGGCTTTGGCATGGTGTGATCAAGCACTAAGATGATCCTCTTCGACAATTTTCAGCTCATTAGTATGGATAAAAGGGTACTTGCTGTAGAAACCACCATAATGGCCAGAATTAGAGATTTGGAAGATGCACTCATATGGAGAGGCAAGTTGGGCTGAAATTGGGCATGGTCCAACTATTTGAGATATGAGGATGCCCAAAAAGTTTCATGCCATTTGGACGTGCCAAAGTTGCACTTGCTTCATATAGCTTTGCTCTGGACAGAAACTTGGAAAAATTGCACAGGGCAGATGGTGTAATGGATTGAGACAAATTTTGGTGGATGTAGTTAATATAGATAGGAGAATGTCCTGGTAATTTCAGCTTAAATTAAGCAATATAAAATATGGTTGCTTCACAAACTGAAAATCTGACTAGAAACTAAGATTTGGAGCTGGGATCACATAGATGAGTTAAATGAGCTCAAATTTGGTGGAGAGTCATGATTTGATCATATGAAGGACCTTGCAAAATTTTAACTCATTTGGATGTGCCTAGCTAGTACTTCCTTCACAATCACTCCCCTCAAACAAGAACTTTGAAAAATTGCTCAGGAATATGTGCTAGGGAAATTAAGTTGAATTTTGGCATGAGGCAATTATTTGGACATGAAAAGGTGTCCAAAAGTTTGGGGTCAATTGGGCAAAGGTAAATGGCACTTGCTTCAGAAATTGCCATTCAGGACAGAATAGGAAAAGAATTAATTGAGCATGATGGAAAAATATGGCCAATGAAATATTTTGCCATATTTGAGAAAGATATGACCCAAATAATTTATGAAAATTATTGGGAATTTTGGGAGTGATAGAAATATAGGTTGCTTCACAACCAAGGGCAAATTGGGTTATTCCTTCAATATAAAAAGGATTATTCCCAAGGAAAAGAATATTGGGGTTTGGTCCAAGATGGAAATGGCATGGTCTTGGGAAGGGCTTGAGGATGACGAGCCACTCTGGAAAGAAAGAGGAGGGCATCTTCTTCAGTTTCCAGACCACAAAGCCACTGAAAAGAAAATTCAAGCAAAAATCTAAGAAAAACAAAAGAAAAAGTAAGGGCCAAAAATCAGGCTGTGACAACAGTCCCCCCCACCCGGCTCCCTCCCCCCCCTCGAACTCTAGCTCACCACCACTGCCAACCCCTGCCGGTCTGCCCATTTCTCCTATCTTAGATAATAAAGTTCATGTTACCAATGATTCCCATACCATCACCCACTCCCCTGAGTTTTTAGATGAGGCCTACAGTGTGCCTCCCCGCCAGATCGACATCCCCTGCTCAGGAATGTCGTAGTCTAAGCTTGACCACGTATCTCAGGGAGCCCGACGAGCGTTTGGCCAAGAAGAGGTTTATCATAGCCTCTCCAGCGGACGTTGGCGAGGTGGCTACCGTTAGCCTCGACCTGTCGATCCCGGAGCAACACCTCGCCGTGTAAGCCGGTGAAGACGTTGACTACGTCGCCATGCCGAAGGCTTCACGTCAGCGGGCTAGCGTATTACTGTATCTCGGGAAAGCTGGCTACGACATCAAGCTCGTCGACAGCGACGGCTTCACGCGGGCCATGTCACAGGTTAAGTGGTCCATCCCCAACACCTCCGGTTCAATCGCCGTCAATCTCTTCGATGGCCCTGCCGTTGATTTCCTCCGCCACACGGTCAAGGATTTGCGATCCTTGTACGCCATTGATCCTTGTACGCCACATGTGAGGCAACATCCTATCAGCAAATCTTACCGTTTCTAGCTTACCAACCCATACCCTTTGTTGTAGTAGCATTTTCCACACGGCGTTTTAACTATGACGTGTTTAATTATTTTAGTTATGCAAAAATGTATTGTTCAATAGTCTATGTGATGTTTAAGTATGAATTTTCCACTTCAGTTTCATGAATGGCTATATTTGGTTCTTTATAGTGAGTAGATGCCTTGTTTATCTGTATTTGGTTGTTAGGTTGGTTGTAGTGAGCATTTTTCCAGTTATCGAGCATATGCCTTGTTTATATGTATTTGGTTCTTAGGTTGGTTGCAGTGAGCATTTTTCCACTTATCAAGCAGATGCCTTGTTTGTCTATATTTGGTTGTTAGGTTGGTTGCAGTGAGCATTTGTCTAGTTTTCAAGCAGATGCCTTGTTTATCTGTATTTGCTTGTTAGGTTGGTTGTAGTGAGCATTTGTCCAGTTTTCAAGTATATGCCCTGTTTATCTGTATTTGCTTGTTAGGTTGGTTACAGTGAGACTCTGTTCAGTTTTCAATGGCTATATTTGGTTGTTATACTTATCATTTATGCCTTGTTTATTTCAGTCATTCACAATGTGATGTTCATTATTTGCAAGTCGGAACTGTGCCGCTCGATTGCATCAATACCAGTTTGAATGGCTATATTGGCTCTAGTATGCCCGGCGTAGTTAACACATGCCCTTTATTTTAGTTTTACACATTTATCCAGTGTGATGTTTAAGCATTACCTATGTTCTATTCATTTTCAACAATACCAGTTTGAATTGCAAAAAATGGTGGTTGTTAAGCCTGTTGTTGGTAACATTGCCTTCCATTTTATATCTGCTTTATCATAATGCTGAAACCAACACATTCAAGCTATCATTTGGAGATGATGTTGTTTACCTTTGCTATATTTATTTGATGTTAAGGTTGTTGTACTTATCATGCCTTTCCACTACTTATGCAGGACAACAATGGGAGTGGCCACCATTTTCCGTCAAGGTTAGTTTCATCCCTCGGCTTGTACTCCCCCCCACCTGTCGTTTCATAATGTAGTGCATATAGATCCAGGCCTGGACACTTGTTAGCTTCTAATATTGACTTGTTGCTTGTAGGTACATATGCCCTTGGCAAGGATCCACGCATCGACCCTTTTTGCGTATGGGGCAATGAGATATTTATGAACAAGCATCTAGTGAGGAAACCGATAAGGATTATTAGCAAAAAGATACGAATGGTGGCAAGAAAATTATTTGTTTATGCTCTATCCAACACAACAGTGAGTTGTAGGATGGTAACTACAAACTCTGCAACCTTCTCTTTTTACTGCCCATAATGAGTTGTTAGACAACAATGTCTGAATATTTTTTGTTCGCAGTGGTTCCTGAAGCAGTTCACTCAAGATTAGCTCACAAAGTGCATGATTGGTGGACACGCAATGAAGGTTAAAGTATTTCATCTAGACGACAATGAGCATCGAGAAGTTGTAATGAAGACAGTGAAGGATGGACGTGCAGCCATCACAAGGGTTAGCCTAGAGTCGTGCGCACATTACGCATGGAGACCTCTCTCTTAACAGTCTTTAGTACAACTGTGGTTCATCATTCTTTACTTGGTTCTTCTTTGGTTCTTTAGTATATGTACCTGTGCATCAAATTATGCATTCGTGGTTGAACCTATATTTGTAATAAACATGGTTGGATATGAAATAAGTGATTGCCTACTTTCAAATTCAAAACATGTGCTTTTTAAATTAGGAATTATGTCGGTGTACTAAAGTAGGGGTACCTAAGTCCCCCGAACTTGTGCACGGGCAGTCGTAGCACCCCGCGGCAAGGCTTGCCAGGCAACCGCCAAAACTCTCCATGGTCCCTTTCTGGGCCATCCAAGAACAAAGTATTTGAGCCAAGGCCCCGGCAGGAGGAGCCTGCCGGGAAGGCCACCCGAAGAGAGCAAGGCCCCGGCAAGAGGAGCTTGCCGGGACGACCGCTCGAAGCACAAGGCCCCGGCAAGAGGAGCTTACCGGGAAGGCCGACCGAGGCACGACAAGATACTTGCTGCGACGCGCCCCGCGTCCCGGCAAGGACCGGTGAGCGACAAGCTCCCGGGCGCGACAAGGCACCGACTGCCGCAAGGCGCTTGCCGCGGCAAGTCACCACCCCGCGCCTGCGCTCCAGCTCATCCACCCACGCGTCGCTCTGGGGCCATTCCAGGCGTACGTGGCGAGAGGCTGTGCAGCCAGGGGCATGCGATGGCGAAGCAACGCTGACAGAGTAGCCATCGTGGCAAACGGTGGCGCTCCTGACGGTCCCCTTTCTGCACCGTCTGGGCGATGCGGACGGGCATTTAATGCCCTTGTCCCCTGCCGTCAGAGTTAGGTATGATAGCACTGTGCAAACAGCTGTACCCAACACAGCGTTTTCTAGTTTTACCCCCGCCTACGTTGCCACCTGTGGGTAACCCCTTGCACATATAAAAGGAGGCCCCATGCGCAATGGAGGGAAGAAAGGAGGCCATTCACGCTCGGTCTCGCCAGCAGCTCGCGTGTACTGTAGCACCACACGCTCCCGAGCAAGAACACAATACCAAACCACAAAGCAGCAGTAGGGTTTTACGCATCCGTGCGGCCCGAAGCTGGGTAAACCCCTTGTGTGCACCGCCTCGATCTGCTCTTCGCGCGACCTCCGCCCCCCGCCGAACCAAGAAAGGGGCTCGGTCCCCATAGGTGTCCGTGGAGGCAGATTTCCCACTGACAAATTAATTAGGGATTACACTGCA
Source organism: Aegilops umbellulata (assembly GCA_032464435.1). Taxonomy (NCBI): domain Eukaryota; kingdom Viridiplantae; phylum Streptophyta; class Magnoliopsida; order Poales; family Poaceae; genus Aegilops; species Aegilops umbellulata. The sequence goes on from CP136057.1 coordinate 291,889,093, forward strand.
CATGGTTTGCGAAAGTGAAACATCTATGATAGTCGTGGAGATCAGACATGTTTGTAGGATCCACTACCTTTGCGATCTATCTCTACTTCACACGCGATCAACCAAGAAAAAACGTGTGTGATTAACAACATCATCGCACACAGTTCTTTCTTATTAAATGTTTGTGATAGTCACCTTATCACACACGCTTCACAATTATGGACTGTTAATGATGGTGTGCGCATCACAAATGTTTGGTCATAGAAGAATGTGTGCGATAGGTCTTCATCCAACGCAGGTACGATGGATGAATCATGTGGGATGTATTCAAGCTTCGCATACAATTTTATAGCGACAACTGTGTGCGCTCTTACATTGAATCGCATACAGTCGAGAAAAAGTAAATGTGTGTGATTGTTTGCTTCTATAATCGTGAACTATTTGTGATGGGTCGTGCATCGTAAATGTAGCACCACAAAATACCGACTACGATGGCAATGCAAGCACAAACGAGTTGTAAGGATGGAACATTTCAGATATTTGAGATATCAGAAATAGTTTAGTAGGGAGAACTATATGCATCAAGGCTCCCTATCCCCGACGGTTTTTGGGTAGTGTGGGAAGGATCCCCCTATTGCAGTCACTCACTTGGTGACGGTTCAAAACGCCGTCGCGGAAAGGGGTTAAAAATCATTTTATAGCACCTCGCTGTACCAGTGTAGGCACTGGGTTAATAGGTTAGTTCCCAAAAATGGTATAAAAGTGCATATAAAGCATACAAGATTTATAATATAATAGCGTGAAACAATAAAAATATTATAGATACATAGGAGACGTATCAGCATCCCCAAGTTTAATTCCTGCTCGCCTTCGAGTAGGTAAATGATAAAAACAGAATTTTTGATGTTGAATGCTACCTAACATGTTTATCATGTAATCTCTTACAATATGAATATTGAGAAACAATGAAGTAATTGATATCAACATATTAATATCTAGGAATACTAGAACATAATCATTACTCTTCAAAATATATGATGCTTAACGAATGTTATCCCTACTCATTGAATTATGTAAGCATGGCATGCCTCAGACTTCCTAACACAAGAACAAATCTTGAGCACCCAAGTGTCAAACCAAGCAATTGTATCATACTTTTTCTCGCTTTAGCATTTTCAACTTCACTCAATACATGAGCTTGAGACATGGACTTAGCACTACAGGTGGAATAGAATATGATGGCAGAGGTTTCTAAGGGAAGACAAAAGTGGAGAAAGTATCGCATTAACTCAGTGGATCATTAGGCAATGGAGAGGCCTTTCAATCAATATCGATGCGAAGAGTAGGGATTGGCGTGCAACGGGTGCACTAGAGCTATAAGTGTATGAAAGCTTGCTACTAAAACTAAGTGGTTGTGCATCCAACTTGCTTGCTCTTGATTACCTCAGGAATTTGAGGAAGCCTTTCATCGGCATATAAAAGCCAAGTTCTATAATGTAAAAAAATCCCACTAGTATTGGAAGATGACAAATCATGGAGACTCTTTATGAAGAACATGATGCTACTTTCAAGCATAAGTGTGGTAAAATGATAGCGGAATTGTCCCTTCTCTCTTTTTCTCTCATTTTTTAGAACAATATAATGAACCTCATCCCCACTTCTTGGAGGAATCATTAGTCTCCATCATTCTTTACCTCACTAGGACAATGCTCTCATAATGATGATCATCACACTTCTTTTTTCTTACAATCCGATAAACTGAAACAACACTGGTGCAGAGACCTTCTATACAAACGGTTTTTAACCCCTTTCCGCGATGGCGTTTGGAACCGTCGCCAAGTGAGTGTGGGTGATAGGGGGGTCCTTCGCACACGACCCAGAAGCCGTCTGGGATAGGCCCTCCTGGCAAACAGGCTGGGGCAGAATGAGATCGTGTGTGATCTGGTGAGGCACCGAATCCCAATCGTTTCCGTCCGTATGTACATTCCACACCGTGAATCAAAGAAAAACATTTTCGTTCGTATGTATATCACACATAATTTTTTGTGTGGAAACGTTTGTGCAAAGTGGCCTAACGCAAATAGTTCTTTGTCGGAAGCCTTGTGTGATTGTTCGTTGATCGAACACGCCTACTTTCTAGAAACCGTGTGGGTTGTTTGAGTTCATCGCCCACGGGGCTGTCTGAGTAACCGTCTGCAATAGAAAACCCCAATAAGCAGGGTAATTAGCCTATTATTGATAATCCATGTTAGTAATCAAATTGATATTTTTTTATAAAACACACCAGATATTTCATATTCGTATAACCGCAACCAGGATTTCATAATCGAATTACATCGGATAGCTTCGGCACTCAGTTACGCCATTACACAACAGCACCAAGTTTCACATGCAACATCGAAAACCTTTGGAAAGTAGCATCATACATGGTAAATAGACAGATGAATCTCATCTGGGAAACTGCAGAAGTGGAAGGCAATTATTAAGCCTTCAGTGATGTTGAATGTCGTTGCAAATTTAGGCCAGTGGCTATGGATAATTGCCCGCCCAACCTTCGTCCTCTTCAGGAAGACTTCAATATTGTACCGTTGGTGTTGAATGAATACCTTCCTTGCCTCTTGATCATGCAGGTGGTTTGAGAGGTAATCATCGGTGAACTGCTTTGAAAATTACTGAAAACAAAGATATGCATAAATCGCTGTTATAAATTTTGAAATGGCGCAAGGGGTAGAAACAAGGTAAAAGAATTAGTACCATCCTATAGTTGACTGATGTCTTTTTCATTGTGCAAACAAAGATCTTGCTGTTATTCGTCGGAAGTTTCTTCATCCTAACAATCTTTCTGAGTTTCTTGACTTGACTAATATTCTTGGACATCTCATTTTCCCATATGCAAAATGGGTCGAACAGTGGGTCTAAGCCTCTGACAACAGGACCTACATGTGCAAGACCAAATTGTAAGAAACCTAAATATTAGAATGATTCCTGCAACTGCACAATAATGTGCTATTAGCAAAAGGACCATGCATGAGCAAACCTCGATGGTAAACCACAGTGTCTCCCATTGTTTCCCTGCAACACACATAAGGAAGATCTTAATCAGGCTAACTGAGAGTTGCCATACTATCAGTAGAATATGTATTGAGTACAGCCAAATTCGATTTATTTCACATGCATAACAATACAAAATTGTACGCACATCAAATGAAAATCAAATTGCATAATTGAACCAAACAGTTAAATGGACAGCAGACCAAATGAACCAAAACAGTTAACCGAGCACGACATTGCAGAATAGAAACATGTACTACAAGATAAGACAGTTAACAAAACAAAGAATGCTTGAGAACAGTACTATGAAATGTAGCAATTGTTGGACCAAACTGTTAACTGAACATTACATTTCAGAGGACCAAACTATTAACTGGACATTACATTTTAGAGGACCAAACTGTTAACTGAACATTAGAATGCATATTAACATTACAGAGGACAAATCACTAGAAGCACTGGCGGTGGCCTCAAGAAAACAACATGAACTATATTTTAAAGTAGACAACCGCGTGGTGGTGGCGGCGGTGGCCTCAAAGACGAGGTGCTCCTCCAAGATCTAGCGGTCGGCATGCATGTCAGCCATAGCAACCTCGTGCATGCGTGCGGCCGCGATTTGCTTCTCCGCTGCCAGATGCTACTGAGCTCCACGTTATACTACATGCAAAATGGCTGTGGGCGGCGCTTAATTGGAGAAGGGGGACAGTGATTTCGGCGAAAGGTGTCGTGCCGTCGGTCGGGGCATGTGGGACGGGGAAGGAGGAGGATAGTGCGGTGGGGTGTAGATTACCTGACCCTATCGACGAGGCCGCGCAGCAAGAAGAAGGGTCGGCGGCAAGGAGGCCGCGCAGCAAGAAGAAGGTTCACCGGCGAGGAGGCAGCGCTGCAAGAGGAAGGCTCGCCGGCGAGGAGGCGGCCGAGGGAGTCCTGGATTAAGGGGTCCTCGGGGGTCTGACCTGTTGGACATGGTCCGGATTGATGGGCCGTGAAGATACAAGACAGAAGACTCTTTCCCGTGTCCGGATGGGACTCTCCTTGGGGTGGATAGCAAGCTTGGCGTTCGGATATGAAGATTCCTTTCTCGGTAACCGACTTTGTACAACCCTAGTCCCCTTCGGTGTCTATATAAACCAGAGGCTTTAGTCCGTAGAGGCAATCATAATCACATAGGCTAGACTTTTAGGGTTTTAGCCATTACGATCTCGTGGTAGACCAACTCTTGTAATACTCATATTCATCAAGATCAATCAAGTAGGAAGTAGGGTATTACCTCCATAGAGAGGGCCCGAACCTGGAACATCGTGTCCACTGTCTCCTGTTACCATCAACCTTAGACGCACAGTTCGGGACCCCCTATCCGAGATCCGCCGGTTTTGACATCGACATTGGTGCTTTCATTGAGAGTTCTGCTCTGACGTTGAAGAAACGATTGATGGCTCGCCTTGTTATCAAGGAAAGTATCACCTCCGGAGGAGCCCTGGCCTCAGGCCAAACCCTCCTGCTGGTGCGGATAAATAGTTCCTTATAGTCAAGCGGACCCACGCTACTACTCTGTTCCTTGACCTTCTCCCTAGATGGGAGAAGGGTTTCCCCTCTGGTCCTTGGCTTCCAGGGCATGGGAGGGGCGAGAGCCCCTCCAAGATTGGATATGTCTCCATGTCTCTCTTTGTTTCTGCGTTCCCTGATTCTGCCCTTTCACCGTTTCTTAAATTTCCAGAGATCCGTAACTCCGATTGGGATGAAATTTGGACACGATTTTTATCCGGATATTGGCTTTCTTCCGTCAATAGAAGGGCACAAACAGCCTTACGGAGTGGCCACGAGGGCACAGGGCGCACCTGACCCCCTGGGTGCGCCCCTCACCCTCGTGGGCCCCTCGGGCATCGTCTCGCGTTGATTCCACTTCCTAAAATTCACATATATTCCAAACAAAATCTCCATCAGTTTTTATCTCTTGTGGACTCCGTTTGATATGGATTTTTTGCGAAACAAAAAACATGCAATAAACATGAACTAGCACTGGGCACTGGATCAATATGTTAGTCCCAAAAATAGTATAAAAAGTTGCCAAAAGTATGTAAAAGTTGTAGAATATTGGCATGGAATAGTAAAAACTTACAGATAGGACGGAGACGTATCAGCATCCCCAAGATTAATTCCTGCTCGTCCTCGTGTAGGTAAATGATAGAAAAAGATAATTTTTGATGTGGAATGCTACCTAGGATAATCTTGATCATGTAATCTAATCATGGCATGAATATTAAGACACGAGTGATTCAAAGCAATAGTCTATCATTTGACATTAAGACGATAATACTTCAAGCATACTAATAAAGTAATCATGTCTTTTTCAAAATAACATGGCCAAAGAAAGCTTATCCCTACAAAATCATATAGTCTGGCTATGCTCCATCTTCACCCCACAAAATATTCAAATCATGCACAACCCCAATGACAAGCCAAGCAATTGTTTCATACTTTTGATGTGCTCAAACCTTTTCAACTTTCATGCAATACATGGGCATGAGCCATGGATATAACACTATAGGTGGAATAGAATATGATGATGGAGGTTGTGTGGAGAAGACAAAAAAGGGATAAAGTCTCACATCGACGCGGCTAATCAACGGGCTATGGAGATGCCCGTCAATTGATGTCAATGCGAGGATTAGGGATTGCCATGCAACGGATGCACTAGAGCTATAAGTGTATGCAAGCTCAAACTGAAACTAAGTGGGTGTGCATCCAACTTGCTTGCTCATGAAGACCTAGGGCATTTGAGGAAGCCCATCGTTGGAATATACAAGCCAATTTCTATAATGAAAATTCCCACTAGTATATGAAAGTGATAACTCAAGAGACTCTCTATATGAAGAACATGGTGCTACTCTGAAGCACAAGTGTGGTAAAAGGATAGTAAGATTGTCCCTTATCTCTTTTCTCTCTTTTTTTTATTTTTTTCTACTCTTTTTTTAGGATTCTTTGGCCTCTCTTTTTTTTGGGTGGGGGGGGCTTCTCTGGCCACTTTTATTTTGATAAACTCACATGGGACAATGTTCTAATAATGATGATCATCACGCTTTTATTTACTTACAACTCAATATTACAACTTGATACTAGAACAAAGATATGACTCTATATGAATGCCTCCGGCGGTGTACCGGGATGTGCAATGATCTAGCGTAGCAATGACTTCAAAAAACGGACAAGCCATGAAAACATCATGCTAGCTATCTTACGATCATGCAAAGCAATATGACAATAAATGCTCAAGTCATGTATATGATGATGATGGAAGTTGCATGGCAATATATCTCGGAATGGCTATGGAAATGCCATGATAGGTAGGTATGGTGGCTGTTTTGAGGAATATATAAGGAGGCTTATGTGTGATAGAGCGTATCGCATCACGGGGTTTGGATGCACCAGCGAAGTTTGCACCAACTCTTGAGGTGAGAAAGGGCAATGCACGGTACCGAAGACGATAGCAATGATGGAAGGGTGAGAGTGCGTATAATCCATGGACTCAACATTAGTCATAAAGAACTCACATACTTATTGAAAAATCTATTAGTCATCAAAACAAAGTACTACGCGCATGCTCCTAGGGGGATAGATTGGTAGGAAAAGAGCATCGCTCATCCTCGACCGCCACTCATAAGGAAGACAATGAATAAATACCTCATGCTCCAACTTCGTTACATAATGGTTCACCATACGTGCATGCTACGGGAATCACAAACTTCAACACAAGTATTTCTACAATCCACAACTACCCACTAGCATGACTCTAATATCACCATCTTTATATCGCAAAACTATTGCAATGAATCAAACATATCATATTCAGTGATCTACAAGTTTTATGTAGGATTTTATGACTAACCATGTGAATGACCAATTCCTGTCATCTCTCTAAATAGATATAAGTGAAGCAAGAGAGTTCAATTCTTTCTACAAAAGATATGTGCTACCTCTTGAGCATTGCGTTGGTTTTTCCTTGAAGAGGAAAGGGTGATGCAGTAAAGCAGCGTAAGTATTTCCCTCGGTTTTTGAGAACCAAGGTATCAATCCAGTAGGAGGCCACGCACGAGTCCCTCGCACCTACACAAACAAATAAAATCCTCGCAACCAACGCAATAAAGGGGTGTCAATCCCTTCGCGGTCACTTACGAAAGTGACATCTGATAGATATGATAAGATAATATTTTTGGTATTTTTATGATAAACATGCAAAGTAAATAAGGCAAAATAAACGGCGTCAGAAATAGCTTGTTGTTGGGAGATTAATATGATGGAAAATAGACTCGGGGACCATAGGTTTCACTAGTGGCTTCTCTCGAGAGCATAAGTATTACGGTGGGTAAAAAAATTACTATTGAGCAATTGACAGAATTGAGCATAGTTATGAGAATATCTAGGTATGATCATGTATATAGGCATCATGTCCGCAACAAGTAGACCGACTCCTACCTGCATCTATTACTATTACTCCACACATCGACCGCTATCCAGCATGCATCTAGAGTATTAAGTTCAAAATAACAGAGTAACGCTTTAAGTAAGATGACATGATGTAGAGGGATAAACTCATGCAATATGATATAAACCCCATCTTGTTATCCTCGATGGCAAAAATACAATACGTGCCTTGCTGCCCCTGCTGTCACTGGGAAAGTACACCGCAAGATTGAACCCAAAGCTAAGCACTTCTCCCGTTGCAAGAAAGATCAATCTAGTAGGCCAAACCAAACTGATAATTCGAAGAGACTTGCAAAGATAACCAAACATACATAAAAGAATTCAGAGAAGATTCAAATATTGTTCATAGATAAACTTGATCATAAACTCATCGGTCTCAACAAACACACTACAAAAGAAGATTACATCGAATAGATCTGCACGAGAATCATGGAGAACTTTGTATTGAGATCCAAAGAGAGAGAAGAAGCCATCTAGCTAATAACTATGGACCCGAAGGTATGAGGTAAACTACTCACACATCATCGGAGAGGTAATGGTGTTGATGTAGAAGCCCTCCGTGATCGATGCCCCTCCGGCGGAGCTCCGGAAAAGGCTCCAAGATGGGATCTCACGGGTACAGAAGGTTCCGGTGGTGGAATTAGGTTTATGGCTCTGTATCTGGTAGTTTGGGGGTACGTAGGTATATATAGGAGGAAGAAGTACGTCGGTGGAGCAACATGGGCCCCATGAGGGTGGAGGGCACGCCCAGGGGGGTAGGCGCGCCCTCCTACCTCGTGCCTTCCTGGTAGCTTTCTTGACGTAGGGTCCAAGTCCTCTGGATAACGTTCGTTCCAAAAGTCACGTTCCCGAAGGTTTCATTCCGTTTGGACTCCGTTTGATATTCTTTTTCTGCGAAACTCTGAAATAGTCAAAAAAACAGCAATTCTGGGCTGGGCCTTCGGTTGATAGGTTAGTCCCAAAAATAATATAAAAGTGTATAATAAATCCCATTAATGTCCAAAACAGAATATAATATAGCATGGAACAATAAAAAATTATAGATACATTGGAGACGTATCAAGCATCCCCAAGCTTAATTCCTGCTCGTCCTCGAGTAGGTAAATGATAAAAATAGAATTTTTGATCTGGAATGCTACTTGGCATAATTTCAATGTAATTCTCTTAATTGTGGTATGAATATTCAGATCCGAAAGACTCAAGACAAAAGTTTAATATTGACATAAAAATAATAATACTTCAAGCATACTAACTAAGCAATTATGTCTTCTCAAAATAACATGGCCAAAGAAAGTTATCCCTACAAAATCATATAGTCTGGCTATGCTCTATCTTCACCACACAAAGTATTTAAATCATGCACAACCCCGATGACAAGCCAAGCAATTGTTTCATACTTTTTATGTTCTCAAACTTTTTCAATCTTCACGCAATACATGAGTGTGAGCCATGGACATAGCACTATATGTGGAATAGAATGGTGGTTGTGGAGAAGATAAAAAGGAGAAGATAGTCTCACATCAACTAGGCGTATCAACGAGCTATGGAGATGCCCATTAATAGATATCAATGTGAGTGAGTAGGGATTGCCATGCAACGGATGCACTAGAGCTATAAGTATATGAAAGCTCAACAAAAGGAACTAAGTGGGTGTGCATCCAACTCGCTTGCTCACGAAGACCTAGGGCATTTTGAGGAAGCCCATCATTGGAATATACAAGCCAAGTTCTATAATGTAAACTTTCCCACTAGTATATGAAAGTGATATCATAGGAGAGTCTCTATCATGAAGATCATGGTGCTACTTAGAAGCACAAGTGTGGTAAAAGGATAGTAACATTGTCCCTTCTCTCTTTTTCTCTCATTTTTCATTTAGACCTTTTCTCTTTTTTTATGGCCTCTCTCTTTTTTTTAGTCCGGAGTCTCATCCTGACTTGTGGGGGAATCATAGTCTCCATCATCCTTTCCTCACTTGGGACAATGCTCTAAAAAATGGTGATCATCACACTTTTATTTACTTACAACTCAACAATTACAACTCAATACTTAGAACAAAATATGACTCTATGTGAAGGCCTCCGACGGTATACCGGGATATGCAACGAATCAAGAGTGACATGTATGAAAGAATTATGAAAGGTGGCTTTGCCACAAATACAATGTCAACTACATGATCATGCAAAGCAATATGACAATGATGGAGCGTGTCATAATAAACAGAACGGTGGTAAGTTGCATGGCAATATATCCCGGAATGGCTATGGAAATGCCATGATAGGTAGGTATGGTGGCTGTTTTGAGGAAGGTATATGGTGGGTGTATGATACCGGCGAAAAGTGCGTGGTATTAGAGAGGCTAGCAATGGTGGAAGGAAGAAAGTGCGTATAATCCATGGACTCAACATTAGTCATAAAGAACTCATATACTTATTACAAAAAATTACAAGTTATCAAAGCAAAGTATTACACGCATGCTCCTAGGGGGATAGATTGGTAGGAAAAGACCATCGCTCGTCCCCGACCGCCACTCATAAGGAAGACAATCAATAAATAAATCATGCTCCGACTTCATCACATAACGGTTCACCACGTGCATGCTATGGGAATCACAAACTTTAACACAAGTATTTCTAAAATTCAAAACTACTCAACTAGCATGACTCTAATATCACCATCGTCATATCTCAAAACAATTATCTAGTATCAAACTTCTCATAGTATTCAACACACTCATAAGATTTTTTTTACTAATCTTGAATGCCTATCATAATTAAAGCAAATTACCATGCTATTTTGTAGGACTTTCAAAATAATCTAGGTGAAGCATGAGAGAGCAATAGTTTCTATAAAACAAATCCACCACCGTGCTCTAAAAGATATAAGTGAAGCACTAGGGCAAAAACTATATAACTCAAAAGATATAAGTGAAGCACATAGAGTATTCTAACAAATTCCGAATAATGTGTGTCTCTCTCAAAAGGTGTGTACAGCAAGGATGATTGTGTCAAACTAACAAATAAATACTCAAATAATACGAGACGCTCCAAGCAAAACACATATCATGTGGTGAATAAAAATATAGCTCCAAGTAAAGTTACCGGTGGAAGTAGATGAAAGAGGGGATGCCTTCCGGGGCATCCCCAAGCTTTGGCTTTTAGGTGTCCTTAGATTATCTTGGGGTTCCATGGGCATCCCCAAGCTTAGGCTCTTGTGACTCCTTGTTCCATAATCCATCAAATCTTTTACCCAAAACTTGAAAACTTCACAACACAAAACTTAAAGAAAATCTCGTGAGCTCCGTTAGCGAAAGAAAACAAAACACCACTTCAAGGTACTCTAATGAACTCATTCTTTATTTATATTGGTGTTAAACTTACTGTATTCCAACTTATCTATGGTTTATAAACTATTTTACTAGCCATAGATTCATCAAAATAAGCAAACAACACACGAAAAACAGAATCTGTCAAAAACAGAACAGTCTGTAGTAATCTGTAACTAACACAAACTTATGGAACTCCAAAAATTCAGCCAAAATAGGAGGACCTATTCAATTTGTTTATTGATCATCATAAATTGGAATCAATATTTTATCACGTTCTGGCGATTTTTAACAATTACTTTCGTGAGCAGAAAGTTTCTGGAATTTTCAGCAAGATCAAATAACTATCATCCAAGAAGATCCTATAGGTTAAACTTGGCACAAACACTAATTAAAACATAAAAACACATCTAACCAGAGGCTAGATCAAATATTTATTCCTAAACAGAGCAAAAAGCAAAAAAAACTAAAAATAAAATTGGGTTGCCTCCCAACAAGCGCTATCATTTAACGCCCCTAGCTAGGCATAAGATTTCAATGATGCTCACATGAAAGACAAGAATTGAAGCACAAATAGAGCATCATGTAGCATGTGAAAAACACATCTAAGTCTAACATACTTCCTATGCATAGGCATCTCATACGTAAACAAATTATCAAGACAAGCAAAAACTAGCATATACAAGGAAGCGGAAAGAAACAATAGCAATCTCAACATAACGAGAGGTGATTTAGTAACATGAAAATTTCCACAACCATGTTTTCCTATCTCATAATAATTTCATGTAGGATCATAAGAAAATTCAACAATATAGCTATCACAAAACATATTCTTAACACGATCCACATGTATAAAAAGTTGACACTCTTCCAAAATAGTGGGATTGACATTAACTAAAGTCATGACCTCTCCAAACCCACTTTTAATATTATTGCAAACATTATTATCAATATCATATTCATCATGGGGCTTAAATAAATTTTCAAGATCGTAAGAAGAATCAGCCCAATCATGATCATTGTAACAAGTAGTAGACATAGCAAAACTAGCAACCCCAAGCTTAGGATTTTGCATATTATTAGCACGATCGACATCAAGAGAATTTATAGTAAAATCATTGCAATCATGCTTTTTATTCAAGGAGCTATCGTGAATCTCTTCATAAATTTCTTCATCACAATTTTCAGATTTACGAATTTCAAGCAATACCTCATAAAGATAATCTAGTGCACTCAAATCACTAGAAATTGGTTCGTCATAATTGGATCTCTTAAAAAGATTAGCAAGGGGATGAGGATCCATATCAATAGATTTTTAGCAAGCAAAGATGCAAGCACATAGAAGGCACATGACAACACAAGCAAACGAAAAAGACGAGTGGAAGAGAGAGGGCGAATATGAAAGTGCGTTATATCGACTAGAGGGGGGTGAATAGGCGATTTTTATGAAATTCTTCACTGAGGAATTTGCACGTGAGGAAATTCCTTAGCGAAGAACTACTAGCAGCGGAATAAGTACTCAGAAGTAAACATAGCAGATTACATGCATGGTCATCATGATGAAATGAAGACAAACACAGAGTACAGAAAGCGCAAACACAGGATAGCACAATATGAAGACAAACAGACTGAAGAAATTGAACTGAGGAAATTGAGAAAGTCTTCTGTCAAAGTCTTCAAACATAGATATGAACAAACACACAACACAGTAATGAGGAAATGAAAGTGTTGAGGAAATAGAACCAGTAAGCTTGGTGAAGACAATGATTTGGTAGACCAGTTCCAACTGCTGTCTTAGTTGTACATCTGGTTGGAGCGGCTGAGTATTTAGACTCGAGGACACCTAGTTCCGGACACACAGTCCTCACCGTATTCTCCTTGAGCTAAGGACACACAGTCCTCGCCCAATCACTCGTGGTAAGTCTTCAGGTGACTTCCAAACCTTCACAGACTTGGTCACTCGGCGATCCACAATTCCTCTTGGATGCTCTAGACCTTAACGCCTAACCGTCTGGAAGAAGCACAGTCTTCAAAGGTAACAAGCGTCGGATCCACGCATGATCAATCTCTTCAGTGATGCTCAATCACTTTGGGTTCGTAGGTGTTTTGGGTTTGGGTTTGGATTTTCCTCACTTGATGATTTTCGCTCAAAGTCCTCGGAGGATGGGTTGCTCTCAAATGACAAGTGTCAAGTTCTCGTGGAGCAGCCAACCAGCTAGTGGTTGTAGGGGGCGGCTATTTATAGCCTAGGGAGCAGCCCGACATGATAAGACATAAATGCCCTTCAATGATATGACCGTTGGATGGACAAGATATTTTGGGACAGCTGGCGCGTAGCACAACAACGGTCGGAAATTTGAGGTACAAATTCCTCAGGGCTATCATGTTCCTCACAGTGTAGGCAATTCGCACTGGCGAATTCCTAACTCCTTAGTCAGAGCAAAGTCCTCAGTGACCAGAAGAACTGCGTCTCTGTCACTGAAGAAATTGACTGAACTGTATGAGATTTCCAATGGCTTCACTCGAAGGGATTGGTAGGTGTAGGATTTGAGATGAGCATCACTTGGAAAATTGCTCCTTAGTATTTCCTCGACCCCCTTTAACAGTACGGTGCTTCCTATGACTCAAGAAGGAGAAAACGAAACTACGAAAACAAAAGTCTTCACGCTTCATATTCCTCGAATGATAACCAAGTCTTCAAGGCCACACCAATTTCTTCACTTTCAAAGTCTTCAGAAAGTCTTCAAAATATCAAAGTCTTCAGATGAAGAACTTCATTTTTAGGGGTCGACTTTCTCTATAAATATCAAACTCCTCATAGACTTATAGACCTGTGTACACTCATAAACACATTAGATACTTAACCTATAAGTCTTCAATACACAAAAATCACTAAGGGGCACTAGATGCACTTACAATCTCCCCCTTTTTGGTGATTGATGACAACATAGGTTAAGCTTTCAACGGGGATAAATATATGAAGCGTAAATACTGATATTGAGGAATTTGATTGCAAAATATAGAAGAACTCCCCCTGAAGATGTTCATAGTGAGGAATTTTCTTTTGAAGCAATGCACACTTGAAGAGTTGAATCATGGAGATCTCCCCCTATATCTTGTAATTCATACACGCATTTGACATATAATATGAAGAATTTGAAATGCATGATGAAATATGGTGCCTGATGTAATTCAGCATGCGTGCGATAATATTAACGAGGAATAAGCATGCAGAATAGCGCATCAAAGTATCAAAGCATAGTGCAACAAAAGTATCAGCGCACCATCGGACTTAAGATTACAGCTCGATCCAATAAAAGTTTCGGAAGAACGAGAGTTGTAACTTAAAAAACGCCCTTATTATAGACCCGCTTGAAGACTAACTCAGATTTCTCCCCCTTTGTCATCAAATGACCAAAAGGATCGAAACTGAGGACTAACACCCCTGAAGATATTCAAGTTGATGAAGGAGCGCCAGCGTTGTTGGGGTCGGTCGTTGAAGTAGGGCCTGCTGCAGTGTCGTCCAAATCTTCATTTTCATCAGTCTCACGCGATGAAGAATATGAGCTGGCCACCAGAGAAGGAACCTTGACCTTCTTGTATTTCTTCGGAGGAGGTGCAAACCAGTCAAAGTCTTCTTTGAGACCCATTTTCTCCAAGTCTTCAGCACTGTACACTTCAGACAGAACAGCCCAGGTGCGGTTGAGGGTTTCATGAAGGTAGTAATGGTCTTTCTTCACTGCATTGTGTGTGGAAGTCATTGTCGGTGTCAAAACCGGTGGATCTCGGGTAGGGGGTCCCGAACTGTGCGTCAAGGTCGGATGGTAACAGGAGACAAGGGACACTTTATTTTACCCAGGTTCAGGCCCTCTCAATGGAGGTAAAACCCTACTCCTGCTAGATTAATATTGATGATATGGGTAGTACAAGAGTGGATCTACCACGAGATCAAGGAGGCTAAACCCTAGAAGCTAGCCTATGGTATGATTGTGTATGATGATGGTTGTCCTACGGACTACAACCCTCCGGTTTATATAGACACCGGATAGGGTTAGGGTTACACAGAGTCGATTACAATGGTAGGAGATCTCGAATATCCGCACACCTAGCTTGCCTTACACGCCAAGAAAAGATCCATCCGGACACGGGACGAAGTCTTCAACTTTGTATCTTCATAGTCCTGGAGTCCGGCTGAAGGTATAGTTCGGCTATCCGAACACCCCCTAATCCAGGACTCCCTCAGTAGCCCCTGAACCAGGCTTCAATGACGACGAGTCCGGCGCGCAGATTGTCTTCGGCATTGCAAGGCGGGTTCCTCCTCCAAATTTTTCAAGAAGATTATAAACACCACAAAATAGTGTCCGGCTTTGCAAAATAAATTTCCACACATTGCCATACAGAGAATAATATTAACACAAATCAAATCTGCTGACGTATCCCGCAGTGCGTCATAACACTGCGGCCAAGCCTTCTGTATAAGTTGTTTTCATTGTTCCACCTCAGCACGTATAGCGAGGCGGTTTCCTTGGCATGTCTTGTCGAAGCAGAGATTGTGTGCCCCCCTCTAACGGGATTCTCATTAATACGGACGTGGGTAACCGAACCACGCCATTTACCGCGGCGTTTGGGAGGCAAGCGAGTTTTATTAGGTAGGTGAGGACGCCTAACCGTACCTGCTTATATAAAGGGATAAGGATTCACCTTTTTAACCTACGCCTTCTTCCTCCTTTGCCAATCCATCTCTCGCGCACTCAAGCTCCAGCGCCCAAGTCCGCTCTTCTTCCTCAACCTTCTCCAACAATGTGCGGAGCGGGAGGCAAGTGGATGGTCTCCTCCGTTACGGAGGCTCAAGTAAAAAGGCTAAGGAAAGCCGGATACTTGTGCAAGGATATCCCGCATCGGCTTCCTGATAAGGGGCAGCTTCTTCCTACCCCAAGGACCCATGAGAGGGTAGTTTTTCTCCCCCACTTCCTCCGCGGACTGGGCTTTCCACTTCACCCATTTGTCCGGGGGCTCATGTTCTACTATGGCCTGGATTTCCACGATTTGGCCCCGAACTTCGTTCTCAACATCTCGGCGTTTATCGTCATGTGTGAGGCCTTTCTCCGCGTCCGCCCCCACTTTGGCCTCTGGCTCAAGACCTTCAACGTCAAGCCCAAGGTGGTGTCCGGCACCCAGGCGGAGTGCGGAGGCGCTATGGTTGGCAAGATAGCCAACGTCCTCTGGTTCGATGGCTCCCTCGTGGAGTCCCTAAAGGGGTGGCGGGCTGGGTGGTTTTACATCACCGAGCCCCGCGATCCGAAATGGGTCGCGGCCCCTGAGTTCAGATCCGGACCCCCCACGCGGCTCATGTCCTGGAAAGAGACAGGCCTGTCGTGGGGCAACGAGGAAGAAGTGACTGGGTTGCAAACATGCATCCAGTCCCTGGTGAACAAGCCAATCCGGCTCGCCAACATAGTCCAGGTCATGCTCGTTCGCCTGATCCTCCCGTGCCAAGAACGGGATTTTACATTGTGGGAATTCGACCCGGCGCAGCACCAGACCCTCAGTAGGCTCTTCGACACGACGTATGAAGACGTCTGGAAGGTGCTAACCAAAGGCGCCGAGTCCCCCACATCCGCCTCCGAGGATCGCGGATACAGCTCGCAGCGTATCGCCGGCGAGGTAAGCTATCTATACCTTTGACAGGTTCGTTAAGCTCTTCTTCATAGATTATCTCTATGCGGGATCTAAACCCCCTTTTACCTTTGACAGGCTTGCCTGGAGATATCCGGACCGATTAACTGTCCGGCCCCTCTGCCCGAAGACCCGGCCCCAGCTCTCTTGGTGAAGCTAATGGCTCCGGCACCTTACGTGGTGCCGGAGAGGAAGGCCAAGAAGAAGAAAACCACCGGGACTCGAAAAAGTTCCCGCAACATGGTGGTGTCGGACTCGTCATCCAACGAGTCCGCAACGCCCTCCTCTCGCGAAAACGAGGAGGAGGAACAAGGAAGCTCTCCCCCTCCAGCGAGGGGAGAAAAGGAGAAGAAGGCCGCCCCAATAGGGGAGGCCGAGGGGTCAAGGAAAAGGAAGACCCCTCCGCCGGACTACTCCCACGACGCCGAAGAGGGCGGAGAGGAGTGGCCGGACAGGACCAAGCGTCCGGCGAAATTGTAAGTATTTGAACACCAGAGTAGCTCATGATACCCTTTTTTTAGTGTGCGGCTTTCCCTGATATCGCACGTATTTTATGCAGCCCGCCCCGGGCCGAACTCGACGACTCGTCGAGCGGCTCCCTGGATTCGTCGGACGTGAACTCTGTTCCGCCCGCGATCTCCCCCCGCGGGGTGGACGACACCGAAGTGGCGCCCCGCCAAGCTTCAGGGCAGGAGGAGATGGTCCTGGAAGAGCCACAAGGCAATCCTCCGGACCCCAGGAGTGAAGGGGATGAAACCCCCCAGGGCTCCAAGTCCGGCTTTGTGCCGGACACCGCCCCGGACTCGACAGTCCTGGTCCGCGGCGGGCGAACTCCTTCCAAGAGGAGTAAGCCATCTGAGCCGGCGGCCTCCGTCCAACCGGAGGCGCCGGACAATTTGCTGGAGGTGCTTGAGGGCGCCGCCATCGACGAGGAGCACCGTACTGTTATGAGTACGGTGATCCAAAGGATTCAGTCCGCCAAGAGCGGACTGAATGAAGCTTGCGCTAGCCTTCTAACAGGCTTCGAGGTAAGTAAAAAATGTGCCAATTTATTTACCGCATAGACAGTAGCCCCTGATGCTCTGTTCGGTGTTCGAAAAGAAAAGCCGGATAGAGGATCTAATAATTTTTGCAGGAGTCTAACAAAAAAGGTCAAATATGCGTATGCAGGCTTCACTGCTGTCCACCGCCGCACTGACTGCGCAGGTGGATGTCCTGAAACAGGACCTCGGGCGGACCGAGCAAGAGCTCGACCTTGCCAAACGGTAGCTCGAGGAGAAGGAAGGTAAGAAATACCTAAAAAAAGAAGAAAAAGGTGCCTATAGAGAGGCTCGATTGCAGAAAGAAATAATAGGATTGTACTGCTTATTGTAGGGGCCACAACCGAGGTGACAGCCCTGAAGCAGGCGCTGGCTGAGGCCGAGAAGAAAACGGCCGAGGAGCGCGCCGAGCGAGAGAGGCTTGGGGTTCAGGTCGGCGAGGTGCAGCAAGAGCTGCAAACTCTCATGAAAAACATGAGGGTTTGGAGCATGAGGCGAAAGCGCAAGCATCCGAGCTCGCGTCGGCCCTCGAGACCGCCAAGAGTGCCAAGGCCGAAGCCCAAAAGGCCCTCCAAGAGTTGGAGGATGTGAAAAAGATAGCAACGGGTAAGGCATTCTCAATGCAGAGTAGGAATATAAAAGTAAACTACCTATTACTTACCCGAATCCGGAGTTCTACAGGGGCCTTCGCCGATCTTCCCCGCAGTGTATCCGACGCCGCCGCATTCTACCGAGCTAAAGAGGGCAGCTCGACGGAGAGTGTGTTCTGGTCTCAGTATTCTGAGGCCGGACACACCGTGCCCTTAAGCGATCAGCTAAAACAGCTGGTCGAGCTCCACAAGGAGGCCGAACAGGCCATGAAGGGCTTACTAATTTGGCTGTGGCCTGGAGAGGCCCTGCCTGGGAGCTATTTCTGGCTGATGCGGTGGCTAGTGGAGGACTGTCCACGGCTTGAAATCATCAAGCGCTCCGTCTGCATTGAAGGTGCCCGGAGGGCCCTTGCCCGTGTAAGGGTACACTGGGGTAAGCTGGACGGAGAGAAGCTGGTGAAGGACGGGCCACCGCAGGGGAAGGAGCATCGTAAGCCCGAGAACTACTACAAGGACGTTCTTGTCGGAGCCCGCCTTGTCGTGGATGAATGTACTAAAGATGTAGTATTTGAATGAACTCGCTCGTTTGTATCCTATGCGCTGAAAACTTGTTCATATGCGCTAAGCAATGCTTGTTTAATTTAAAATATTATTTTCTGTGCGGCCGTTTATCAAAAATTGAGAGATGGCGAGTCGTCGGCTTCTGCCCTCATGCCACTAGTGCTAGGGTGTTCGGGATAACCTGAGGGCTCTTGTTCCCATAGTTGGGTCCTTCGAGGGAGGCGCTCAGCACAGCGAACCAGGCAATCGGACTATAATGCTTGAACACTCTCACTTAGCCATAGAACGTTATAATTTTAAATTTCGGCGAAGCCCCTAGTTCGGAAGGCCGAATTCGGGGTGCTATCCACGCCTTTGGCCGGACATAGCCAGCTCCTCGCTCAAAGCGGCATAAGCCTTTAAGGACTCGAAAAACCTCTTGAACAGCGACCGGTCTCGCGCCTTATCATGACAGTCTATTTTAGCTTTCTCCACTGAGGTGCTCAACCCACCTAATCTGGGGCACAATCGCAGTGGTTCTCCTAGTGATACCTTAGCCGATAGAGCGGAACGTAAGGTACCAAAACATAGGAGCCGGGCAAACCCAACATGTGACCAAAATCATGACTCGGAGCCGATGCATATAGTGCTATAAATTCGGGGTGCCGCACTTGTGGAAGTGTACTGACTTCTCACACCAGATAAAAGGGTAATGAAGCCCCTGGCGTGGTTTGCCGTACCATGGTGTACGGGTGCGATCATGTTATATCATAAACACATATATTCAAAGGGGACAATGCAAAAAATAGATAAAAAGCTATGCATTGTTTTATAAAGAGGCTATTTATCAAAACCGAACGATACAAGTAGTGCGATAAGCAAAGAAGATACTAGACTATTTAACATGTCCTGACCAGGCACAGGCCGCGGAATTAGAAACAAATATATCGCTCGAAATAGAGACCACCTGAGAGTTCCGGAATGCGTCGTAGATTTGTCTACTTTCCTGGATCTTGCATCGTCTGTGCGGCAACGCTGCCGAACAGGTTGTCCAGAGTATGGAGTCCTGAAATTAAAAAAGAAAAAATCCGGCAGCCCCTAGTACGTTTGACGCCGTGTTGTAGGCATGCCGTTAATGTGCCCCTCCCCCTGTGCCCATGGAATTTTAAGGGCGTAATTGTGTACTCGAGGTACTTGCTCCGCTGTGTTGCGATGGCTGGGGTCGGGGCCGTATTGCTACGCTTGCTCTGATCGTGCCAGGTGGTCTTGTTGCAGGTTACTCCGGGCGCGCTTTGCATTGTCCGGTTTTTTAACGGCCGGACTGGGGAGCTGCCTTGAAAGGCTGCTTTGTACTTCCGCTGCGAGGGCCGCCGTGTGCTCTTCCGTACGGATGGAGCGTTCTGTGTTTCCGCTGACCGTAATTACTCCTCGAGGGCCTGGCATCTTGAGTTTGAGATATGCGTAGTGCGGCACCGCATTGAATTTAGCGAATGCGGTTCGTCCGAGCCGGGCATGATAGCCACTGCAGAACGGCACTATATCGAAGATTAACTCTTCGCTTCGGAAGTTATCCGGAGATCCGAAGACCACATCAAGTGTTATCGATCCTGTGCAATTGGCCTCTACACCTGGTATGACGCCTTTAAAGGTCGTCCTTGTGGGCTTGATCCTTGATGGATCTATGCCCATTTTCCGCACTGTATCCTGATAAAGCAGGTTCAGGCTACTGCCGCCGTCCATGAGGACTCTTGTGAGATGAAATCCGTCCACGATTGGGTCGAGGACCAGTGCGGCAAAACCGCCATGACAGATGCTAGTGGGGTGGTCCCTTTGATCCAAAGTGATCGGGCAGGAGGACCATGGGTTAAACTTTGGGGCGACTGGCTCCATCGCGTATACGTCCAGTAGCGCACGCTTCCTCTCCCGCTTGGGAATGTGCGTCGCGTATATCATGTTCACCGTCCGCACTTGTGGGGGAAACCCTTTCTGTCCATTGTTGTTCAGCGGCCTGGGCTCCTCCTCGTCGTCGCTATTCAGCCCCTTGTCCTTGTGTTCGGCTCTTAACTTGCCTGCCTGCTTGAACACCCAACAATCCCTGTTGGTGTGATTGGCTGGCCTTTCGGGGGTGCCATGAATTTGGCATGAGCGATCGAGTATCCGGTCCAAACTGGACGGCCCATGGGTATTCTTTTTAAATGGCTTTTTCCGCTGACCGGATTTATAGACTCTGAATCCGGCATTGACTACCATATCCTCATTGCTGTCGCTGTTAACACGGCGCTTTTGATTATTTTGACGTGACCTGCCACTTTTGTCCTTGGTATCCAAATTACCGGGCTTCTTTGATAGGTTGTTGCTGCGAGCCAGCCAGCTATCTTCGCCCGCGCAAAAGCGGGTCATGAGTGTCGTGAGGGCTGCCACGGTTTTCGGCTTTTCCTGTCCCAGGTGCCGGGCAAGCCACTCGTCATGGATGTTATGTTTGAAGGCTGCTAGGGCCTCTGCGTCCGGACAATCGACTATCTGATTTTTCTTTGTTAGGAACCGTGTCCAGAATTGCCCGGCCGATTCTTCTGGCTGCTGAATTATGTGGCTTAGGTCGTCGGCATCCGGTGGCCGCACATAGGTCCCCTGAAAGTTGTCGAGGAATGAGGCTTCCAGGTCCTCCCAAGAACCGATTGAGTCCGCTGGTAGGCTGTTAAGCCAGTGTCGGGCTGGCCCTTTAGGCTTGAGGGGTAGGTATTTGATGGCGTGCAGATCATCGCCACGTGCCATGTGGATGTGAAGGAGATAATCCTCAATCCATACTGCCGGATCTGTCGTACCATCGTACGACTCGATATTGACGGGTTTAAAACCCTCTGGGATTTTATGATCCATTACTTCGTCTGTGAAGCACAGTGGGTGTGCGGCGTCCCTGTACTGGGCTATGTCACGACGCAGCTCGGAAGAGCTGTGCCTGCTGTGTTCGGCCCGGCCGGATTTATTGTGTCCGGAGTGACGATCATCACGTGTCGTCGGGCGTCCGCGCGATCCATAGATCGACCTTGTTTGCTTTGCTTTATCCTCCAGTACGTCTCGCAGGTCTGGCTCGTTTTCCCGTGCCTTATTCGAGCGGCACCGGGGCATGGCTTGCTGAAAGGCTCGACATGCCTCTCTGTCGCGGCCACGGGGTGGTCGGTCTGCCATGTCATATGCTTCCCCCTCTGATTGGGGTAGCGGCCTGCGCTTAGGATAAATTTTGGAGGGGCGCACGAGTTCATACTCTTTGGCCGCAAGGACTTCTGTCCATCTATCAGCTAGCAGATCTTGATCAGCTCTTAACTGTTGCTGCTTTTTCTTTTGGTTGTTGGCCGTGGCTAGAAGCCTGCGTTGAAAACGCTCTTGTTCGGCGGGGTCTGATGGTACGACGAATTCGTCGTCGTCGAGGCTTGCCTCGTCTTCGGAGGGAGGCATGTAGTTATCATCCTCAACCTCTTGTTCTGCCGCTCTCTCCTGAGGTCTGGCTTTTCCATCTTCCTGCGCCGAATCTTGCTTGTTCTGGTGCTCTTCGGCGCTGTGGCAGGATTTAGAGCGGCGCCGTTGGCGCCGACGTTTTTGCGGTTTTTTCGATGTGTCGTCTTCCGCTGCTCCATCGCCATCCGCATCCTTTGGAGCATCCACCATATATATGTCATATGACGAGGTGGCGGTCCAGCGCCCTACAGGTGTTGGTTCTTGTTCGTCTCCTCCTTCGTCGTCCATACCGTCGAAGTCTTCGGAGCCGAAGTCAAGCATGTCGGTTAAATCGTCGACAGTGGGTATTAAGTGGGTGGTGGGTGGGCTTTGAATTTCTTCGTTGTCCGAATCCCAACCTCGCAGACCATAGTCCGGCCTGGGCTCTCCTGATAAAGAGAGAGACTTGAGAGAATTCTGGATATCACCGAAAGGTGAGCACTGAAAGATGTCCGCGGCGGTGAACTCCATTACAGGCGCCCAATCAGATTCGATCGGCGGGGGCGCAGAAGGCTCGGAGTTTGGAGAAGAGTCCGGCTCCTTGGAGTCCTGGGCCGTGCGGAGTACGGGGCTGGCGTTCGGCTCGATCGCCTTTGAGATTGCAGCCCCCGAGGTGACGTCCAACCGTTCATCCTCAGGGAACGCAGCGGGCTCCGAGTCAAAGATCGGGGCCGGAGCGTGTGCGGCCTCCAGGGTGCTATTCGAAGGCAGAGCTATATCGTGCCCCTCGAAATAGCGTGGCGCGCTTGGCTATGGCTCGAATCCGTCGAAGATCAAGTCTCCGCGGATATCAGCCGTGTAGTTTAAGCTTCCAAACCTGACTTGATGGCCAGGGGCGTAGCTTTTGATCTGCTCCAGATGACCAAGCGAATTGGCCCGCAGAGCGAAGCCGCCGAAGACGAAGATCTGTCCGGGGAGGAAAGTCTCACCCTGGACCTCGTCGTTGTTGATGATCAAAGGAGCCATCGGGCCTAAAAGCGACGACACAGAGGAACTCTCAATGAAAGCACCAATGTTGGTGTCAAAACCGGCGGATCTCAGGTAGGGGGTCCCGAACTGTGCGTCAAGGTCGGATGGTAACAGGAGACAAGGGACACTTTTTTTTACCCAGGTTCGGGCCCTCTCGATGGAGGTAAAACCCTACTCCTGCTAGATTAATATTGATGATATGGGTAGTACAAGAGTGGATCTACCACGAGATCAAGGAGGCTAAACCCTAGAAGCTAGCCTATGGTATGATTGTGTATGATGATGGTTGTCCTACGGACTACAACCCTCCGGTTTATATAGACACCGGATAGGGTTAGGGTTACACAGAGTCGGTTACAATGGTAGGAGATCTCGAATATCCGCACACCTAGCTTGCCTTCCACGCCAAGAAAAGATCCTTCCGGACACGGGACGAAGTCTTCAACTTTGTATCTTCATAGTCCTGGAGTCCGGCTGAAGGTATAGTTTGGCTATCCGAACACCCCCTAATCCAGGACTCCCTCAGTCATGTTGTGAAGAATTGAACCAAACTGATGCTTGACCCATTTGTGATTGCAATCAACCTTTTGATGAAGACTGAGGAGTAACTCATGGTCAGTCATCACCCTGGGTGCTGTGGCTTGAGGATTTGGCTTGGCAGTGTTGGCAGCAGAGTCATGTGTGGCAGAGTCATCATTGGTGGAATAAGAAGCAGCCTTGTGAAATTGTCCATCCAATGGACGAATGCCTTCATCTATCACATCAGTGGCCTTGCCCTTTTCTTCAGCTGAGGAAAATGTCCGTTTGAGGACTTCAATGGGAGGCAAGTAGCTGCAGTGGTTGAGAGTTTCAGCTTTGTAGTTGAGTGAAGACCTTGTCCTGATGAATTTCATTATCCAAGGTGCATAAGGCTTCAGCTCAAATGGTGACATAGCAATGTTGGCCAGAGTCCTCATGAAGAAATCATGGAAGTTGACGGGAATGCCATGAATGATGTTGAAAAGCAGATTCTTCATGATGCCAACGACTTCTTCACCAGTCGAGTCGTGGCCTTTGATGGGACTCATTGTCTTCGTCAGAATGCGATAGACAGTCCTTGGCACATACAACAATTCCTTGACAAGGAATGTGGTTCTAGGAGCTTGCCCTGGCTTCAAAGGCTTCATCAGCACTTGCATATAGTGATTTGAAAGCTCAGGTTCGTTGTACACACAACGTGCATCTTCAGTGGGTGGACTCAGAGGAAGGACTCAAAGCAATTCAGATGCTGGGGCCTTATGATGTGTGTTTTCAGTCATCCAGTCCAGAACCCATGAATTGACATCTTCAGAGTTGCCGGTGATGTGCAACGTTGCATAGAATTGAAGAATAAGTTCTTCATTCCAATCGCATATATCTATGCAGAAGTTGAGCAGTCCAGCATCGTGAAGAACACTGAGGACTGGCGTGAAGCACGGCAAAGACTCCATATCCACGTGAGGAAAAAAATGTAATGCGGGAGATAAGGGTTTGTGATGGGTACTTGGTATGTTGACTTTTGCGTAGACTCCCCGGCAACGGCTCCAGAAATCCTTCTTG
The DNA here is from genome assembly GCA_032464435.1 of Aegilops umbellulata. Lineage (NCBI taxonomy): Eukaryota > Viridiplantae > Streptophyta > Magnoliopsida > Poales > Poaceae > Aegilops > Aegilops umbellulata. The sequence continues at coordinate 291,913,811 of CP136057.1, forward strand.
CTACCTCTTGAGCACTACGTTGGTTTTCCCTTGAAGAGGAAAGGGTGATGCAGTAAAGCAGCATAAGTATTTTCCTCAAGTTTTGAGAACCACGGTATCAATCCAGTAGGAGGCCACGCACGAGTCCCTCGCACCTACAAAAACAAATAAAATCCTTGCAACCAACGCAATAAAGGGGTTGTCAATCCCTTCACGGTCACTTATGAAAGTGAGATCTGATAGATATGATAAGATAATATTTTTGGTATTTTTATGATAAAGATGCAAAGTAAAGAAAGCAAAATAAACGGCGCCAGAAATAGCTTGTTGTTGGGAGATTAATATGATGGAAAATAGACCCGGGGGCCATAGGTTTCACTAGTGGCTTCTCTCGAGAGCATAAGTATTACGGTGGGTAAACAAATTACTGTTGAGCAATTGACAGAATTGAGTATAGTTATGAGAATATCTAGGTATGATCATATATATAGGCATCACGTCTGCGACAAGTAGACCGACTCCTGCCTGCATCTACTACTATTACTCCACACATCGACCGCTATCCAGCATGCATCTCGAGTATTAAGTTCAAAAGAACAGAGTAACGCTTTAAGTAAGATGACATGATGTAGAGGGATAAACTCATGCAATATGATATAAACCCCATCTTGTTATCCTCGATGGCAACAATACAATACGTGCCTTGCTGCCCCTGCTGTCATTGGGAAAGGACACCGCAAGATTGAACCCAAAGCTAAGCACTTCTCCCATTGCAAGAAAGATCAATCTAGTAGGCCAAACCAAACTAATAATTCGAAGAGACTTGCTTAGATAACCAATCATACATAAAAGAATTCAGAGAAGATTCAAATATTGTTCATAGATAAACTTGATCATAAACCCACAATTCATCGGTCTCAACAAACACACCGCAAAAGAAGATTACATCGAATAGATCTCCACGAGAATCATGGAGAACTTTGTATTGAGATCCAAAGAGAGAGAAGAAGCCATCTAGCTAATAACTATGGACCCTAAGGTATGAGGTAAACTACTCACACATCATCGGAGAGGCTATGGTGTTGATGTAGAAGCCCTCCGTGATCGATGCCCCCTCCGGTGGAGCTCTAGAAAAGGCCCCAAGATGGCATCTCACAGGTACAGAAGGTTGTGGCGGTGGAATTAGGTTTTTGGCTCCGTATCTGGTAGTTTGGGGGTACGTAGGTATATATAGGAGGAAGAAGTACGTCGGTGGAGCAACATGGGCCCCACGAGGGTGGAGGGCGCGCCCTGGGGGTAGGCGCGCCCCCTACCTCGTGCCTTCCTGGTAGCTTTCTTGACGTAGGGTCCAAGTCCTCTGGATCACATTCGTTCCAAAAATCACATTCCCGAAGGTTTCATTCCGTTTGGACTCCGTTTGATATTCTTTTTCTGTGAAACTCTGAAATAGGCAAAAAACATCAATTCTGGGCTGGGCCTCCGGTTAATAGGTTAGTCCCAAAATTAATATAAAAGCGTATAATAAAGCCCATTAATGTCCAAAACAGAATATAATATACCATGGAACAATAAAAAATTATAGATACGTTGGAGACGTATAAATGTGCCCGTGCTCTAACATATAAGTGAAGCAAAAGAGCATTCTACAAATGGTGGTTTTCTATGTGTGGGGAAACATGCAATCCATACTTCAAATGATATAAGTGAAGCACATGAAGCATTCTAAAAAGCCATACTCAAAAGATATAAGTGAAGTGCAATGATCATTCTATAAATCAACCAAGGGCTATCTCATACAAGCATGGTGCATCAAAGAAAAGTGAAAACTAAATGCAAAAGACGCTCCAAGATTTGCACATATCACATGAACGAAATGAAACAAAAAACATACCAATACTTCCCCAAGCTTAGACACTTCCGGGGCATCCCCAAGCTTAGACACTTGAGTCTCCTTGAATATTTACTTGGGGTGCCTTGGGCATCCCCAAGCTTGAGCTCTTGCCTCTCCTCCTTCTCCTCATATCGAGACCTCCTCGATCTTTGATCACTTCATCCACACAAAACTCAACAGAAAGCTCGGTCAGATCCGTTAGTATAATAAAGCAAATCACTACTCTAATGTTGTTGCAAACCAATTCATATTTTGTTTTTGCATTGGAGCTACTATAATATGACTTTTTCCATGGCTTAATCCACTGATAGAAATCGATAGTTTCATCAAAACAAGCAAACAATGCATCAAAAACAGAATCTGTCTTAAACAGGACAGTCTGTAGTAATCTGAACATTCACCATACCTATGGTACTCCAAAAATTCTGAAAAATTAGGAAAAATAAACAATTTGTAAAGAAAGACAGTGCAAAAAGTTTCAGAACCGTTTGACGTTCCAGTAAAAAAATGTAAAAACGCGCACTACAACCAAAGTTTTTGTTTTGTACCGCACAAACCAACAAGCAATGTAAACATCCTAAAGGCAAATCTTGGCACATTATTTTTATGATACAATGGATTTGTACTTTATAAAAGCACTCAACAGAAATAAATGACTCTCTAAAATTTCCGGGTTGTCTACCTGGCAGCACTTTCTTTAAAGCCATTAAGCTAGGCATATAGTGCTCAAGTAATGGATCCACCCGGATCCCAAGGTGTATCAAAGCCAATTTTAATTAACAATGATTGGTGATTTAGTAGTGAGCACAAAGTAACATATATCATGCAATAACAAAGTCTAACTCTCTTCCTATGCATCAGCATGTCATAAAAGAACAATTCATGCACACAAAGTAAAGGCCAATACATAGCATAAGCAGTTTCTTGCAATTTTATCGTGTTGGAAACATAGAGAGGCGGAGATGTAGTTCCTCTCTCAAAATAATTGCAAGTAGGAGCAGCAAGCACATGCATATTATATCTATCAAAATCATCATGTGTAGTAGTAAAACGCAACCCATCAATATAATCCTTAATAAGGGTAAACTTCTCCGATATAGTGTAGTTGGGAGATTTCAAAAAGATAATAGGACTATCATGTGTGGGTGCAATAGCAACCATTTCATGTTTAACATAAAGAACTATAGCAAGTTCATCTCCATAAGCATTCATATTGGCATCTTGGCCACAAGCATAGCAAGCATCATCAAAAAGGGATATTTCAAAAGAATCAACGGGATCATAACAATCATCATAGCATTCATCCTTCGGTAAGAATGAAGGGACATTAAATAATGTATGAGTTAGAGAGTTACTCTCATTAGAAGGCGGGCACGGGTAGCTAATCCGATCTTCCTCCTTTTGTTCTTCGCTCTCCTCATCATCTTTTTCTTCCAATGAGCTCACAGTTTCATCAATTTCTTCTTCCATAGACTCCTGCAAAATATTAGTCTCTTCTTGGACAGCGGAGGAGTCCTCAATATATGGTTTAACATAGGCATTAGAAGCATAATTATCATAGCAATATTTAAGTATGGGAAAATTTCCAGATTTGTAAAGAGTAGCATTATACGTTTCAATCAAATAAGCAATTTCATAAGCACCCTTAAAAGCAACACATTATTCAATTCGTTGAACATCATAGTAATTATAAACACACTTAGTATACGAAGATATGATTCCATTATCACTAAACAAACATTGGTAGGGAAGGTGTTTCTTAGGGTCTTCAGAACAACAAGTAAAATAATATATTTCACATAAATTCCAAGCATAGCACTGTAAACGATGAATTTGATCCAGTAAAAGTTTCCCTTTTTGAGATAAGCGGTGTTGCACATAACAAGCATGCTCATCTAAAGATTTGCCCTCAACTAAGCTAGTTTGGGTTTCAGCACGAGCACAAAGGGATCAGAGATGATCCAAGTAAAAAGCTTCAGGAGTGTGATCGATTTTGAGTGGTTCTTCAACCTTTGGTTTAGTAGGTACAACTAATTTCTTTGGTATTTCGTGTTCCATATCCATAACTAAAGATAGAGAACAACTTAGAACAGAAAATAAAAACTACTTAGTGATAAAGCAAACAAGCACACACGAGAATAGTCACCCCATGCTATAACTCCCCGGCAACGGCCCCAGAAAAAGGTCCTGATAACCCACAAGTATAGGGGATCAATTGTAGCCTCTTTCTATAAGTAAGAGTGTCAAACCCAACGAGGAGCTAAAGGTAGAAAAAATATCCCCTCAAGTTCTATCGACCACCGATACAACTCTACGCACGCTTAACGTTCGCTTTACCTAAAACAAGTATGAAACTAGAAGTACTTTGTAGGTGTTGTTATATAGGTTTGCAAGAATATAAAGAGCATGCAAATAAAAACTAGGGGCTGTTTAGGTAAAGAAGCAATAAAGTTAGTATAGCGAGTGTGGAAAAGTGGTGGTAGGAGTTGCGAAATTGTCCCTAAGCAATTGACTACTTTACTAGACCAATAGCAAGTTTTATGTGGGAGCGGCCACTGCTAGCATGTCATCCCTGACTTGGAATTCTATGCACTTATGATTGGAACTATTAGCAAGCATCCGCAACTACTAACGTTGATTAAGGTAAACCCCAACCATAGCATTAAGACATATTGCTCCCCCTTCAATCCCGTATGCATCAATTTCTATGCTAGGTTGAAGCTTCTGTCACTCTTGCCCTCCAATACATAGTCGTATCAACATACAACTAACCCTATGGTGTGATCCACGCGCGCGCTCATATGATGGGCACCAAAGGGCAGCAACATAACCACAAGCTAATTAAACCAATCATAGCAATTCACCAATTATCGATAGGACAACGAAAATCTACTCAGACATCATAGGATGGCAACACATCATTGGATAATAATATGAAGCATAAAGCACCATGTTCAAGTAGAGGGTACAACGGGTTGCGGGAGAGTGGACCACTGTAGATAGATGGGGGAAGGTGATGAAGATGTTGGTGAAGATGACAGAGATGTTGGTGTAGATTGCGCTGACGATGATGGCCCGGTGGTGTTCCGGCGCCACCGTAAGAGAGGGGGATAGAGCCCCCCTTCTTTTTCTTCTTCTTCTTCCTTGACCTTCTCCCTAGATGGGAGAAGGGTTTCCCCTCTGGTCCTTGGCTTCCATGGCATGGGAGGGGCGAGAGCCCCTCCTTGATTGGGTCTGTCTCTCTGTCTCTCTCTGTTTCTGTGTTCCCTGATTCTGCCCTTTCACCGTTTCTATTCACAGAGATCCGTAACTCGGATTGGGCTGAAATTTGGACATGATTTTTATCTGGATATTGGATTCTTGCAGCGAAAGAAGGGCACCAACCGCTTGACGGAGTGGCCACGAGGTCCCAAGGTGCACCTAACCCCCTGGGGCGCGCCCCTCACCCTTGTGGGCCCCTCGGGCATCGTCTCGCGTTGATTCCACTTCCCAAAATTCACATATATTCCAAAAAAATCTCCGTCAGTTTTTATCCTGTTTGGACTCCGTTTGATATGGATTTATTGCGAAACAAAAAACATGCAACAAACAGGAATTTGCACTGGGCACTGGATCAATATGTTAGTCCCAAAAATAGTATAAAAAGTTGCCAAAAGTATGTAAAAGTTGTAGAATATTGGCATGGAACAATAAAAAGTTATAGATACGATGGAGACATATCAAGACGTGATCTCAGTATTCTGCAATAATTGCCCGGAAGAAGGAATCCTCAACACTATCAACCGCCGTCGCGTATTACACTTCGCTGACTTGGCGACCATAGTACAGAAGTACTGCGCAATGGGAAGCGCCTGGAAAACTCAGGCAGCTCATTGGGAACCACCGGTTTTTGCTCAACCCCTCGTCCGGGCAAAAAGGACGCACCCTCGCGGGGCACCCAACCAAACAGTAAAGAAATCTAAGCCCATTACGGGGCGCGGGACCCTTCTAGAGGGATGGCTCGATAGGCAATGCAAAATACACAAAACACCGGATACCATACCAACCCACAGCCTTAGAGCATGGTGGATACTCCGGCAAGTGGCCAAGAGCAGCAAGGATATCCTCACCAAAAATACCCCAGAGCAACACCCCCAGAAGATGAAGACCTCAGCGTACTGACAGTCTTCGAGACCTTCGCTTCAAACAATCGGCGCAAAAGGGCCTTCCGCGACCTCACCGAAGTCTGCCAAGTTGCAGCAATAAACCCCTGGAACGACACGGCCATAACTTTCAATGCCAGTGAAGAACCGAAATTCTGGACAATCCGGGCACCAGCTGCCTTGGTCCTCAATCCAATTGTGGACGGTTTTCGGCCCACCAAAGTGCTCATGGACGGCGGTAGCGGACTAAACCTCATCTACGAGGATACACTCAACAAAATGGAAATAGACAGGAGCCGCATCAAGCAAAGTAGCACGACCTTCCAATGAATCATTCCCAGTCGAGAGGCACGATGTGCGGGAAAAATCACGCTCGATGTGGTATCCGGCATGCCGGAGAATTATCGGTCCGAAGAGATAACCTTCCAAGTGGCCCCTTTCAACAGTGGATATCACGCCCTATTGGGGCGAGATGCATTTACACGCTTCCAAGCTATACCTCATTACAGGTACATGAAGCTCAAAATGCTCGGGACCAATGGCGTTATCACTCTTGCCAGTGATCCGGACATATCACTCCGTGCCAAAAACAAAACTACATCACTGGCCCTTGAGGCACTGTCCGAAGCCCTCGCGGTCAAAGTATTAACCGCACTACGCTCCATGGTGGATAGGGACGACGTAATCCTGGACAAGTGACCCAAATCCACCTCCTTTAAACCAGCAGATGAAATAGTCAAATTTCAGGTCCACCCGATGGACACCAAGAGGACAGCATCCATCGGGGCACAGCTGGACCCAACGATCGACGCCACGCTATGAGAGTTCCTGCGTGAGAACTAGGACATATTCGCTTGGCACCCTTCTGATATGCCAGGAATCCCACGCAGGTTGGCCGAACACATCCTCAATATATTGAAGGGATATAAACCGGTCAAGCAGACACTGTGGCGCTTTTCCGAACCCAAACGACAAGCTATGGGGGAGGAGCTAGCCAAGTTACTCGAGGGTGGATACATCAGAGAAATAAAACACCCGGACTGGCTAGCAAACTTGGTGATGGTACCAAAGAAAGATAAATCCTGGTACCAAAGAAGGATAAATCCTGGTACCAAAGAAGGATAAATCCTGGTAAAGCTTCCTGACAAATCTGATGCGGATTGTCTTCATCATCATGTTTATGAGTGGAAATACCACTCTGTTAGGTTCTCTAAGGTTGACGAGATGGTGATGGTGCAGGTAGACACCTCTCACGAAGTCCATGGCCTAGTCAGTTATGCGGGGTTCATCCCGTAGGTCGGTGGCAAGAAATAATCTGCAGAGTTTAATTAGTGCAGCTTTGCTTGTCTGTAGTAAGTATATTGTTCAGTACTTGATTTGTGTGTGTGTGAACCCTGTATTGTTTAGTACTGCTGCTTTTGGTGTGTGGTGGGTCCTGAGAACAGTCTATGTTAATGTATGTCCACTCAATTCAGTCTATATATTTTGAAGTATCCATATCATCTTTTTTGTGAGGACGGTTTATCAATTATGGTTACACTCCAATATCTGTATGCATTGTAGGGTTTATCGCACCCACCGGGATTTCCAGTCCCATGGATGTTCGGTCCATACAATTTGTCATGACCTTTGGATTGTCCTGCTTGTGGGAGTAGGCGGGGGCCCTGCATGCCATGCGTGGTTGGACGATCAATCTTCTGTTTAGTACTTCAACATAGTGATTTCCTGGTAAGGATTCACTCGTGTCACATCAAGTAAATCTTATTGATTTACTGTCTAAATCTTATTGATTTAATGTCATGTTTTCTTACTTTTGCTGCAATTTTACGATGCAGGTTTTTGCATGTGACATTCATCACAGAATAAACCATTTGGTTTGCTCTACGATGGTTATTTTTGCAGGTTTCACTTCTTATGTCGTGTCAGTAATGAAGGCACTGTCCGTCACTTATATTACTGGAAGCAATTGGATCTGTCTATTGTCTGAGTACAAGATGAAGCCCTATGATGAACTACAGTTTGGTTTAACAAACACGCCACAATTAGTCCTTCTCGTGTTTAAAAGAAATGAAGAAAAAGACTGGATCACAGTCACGGAGCCTAGTCAAATTAGAAAGCTGATCATAGCAGACCAGACACGATCGTTGCTGTCTCGCACATCGGTATCACCTTCAGCAATGGATCGAACACCGACACCTTCTTCGACGACACTTGCTCTAGCACTGACAGCGGTAGCAGCTCAGTCTGATCCAGTTGAGGATTGGGCGCCGACTATGTCAGCAGATCAGGCTGATCTACCGGAGGATCGGGCATTGACACCGGCACCTACTCCGACACTAGCACCAGCTCTACAAGGAGCACCATCTTCGGCAGCAGCGGCGACACTACCAGTCGCATCGGCACGGGCACCAGCAACGGCTCCAGCACCTGCACCAACACTTGCACTTGCATCTGCTCCGACCCGTGCAGCGGCAACGGAACCTTCAGTTGCACCAGCAACAGACTGGCTGCAGTTCGCACTGCATATACCAAAGTCCTTACAAAAACCAACATCTCCACCTCATGGTAAGCATTGGCCTCCCAAGTGCTTCGTTCTTTTTTCTTTCCATGATGTTTCACATGATTCACTATGTTAATCTAACTATTTGTGTATGTCTTCTTGTTTGCAAACAGAGAATTCCTAGAGCAACGAAGGAGTCGTTCAACAATCCGCGCGACCATGCACTAGTAGAAAAAGGACCTAATGTGATATACATTAGTCCCTGTTCGATTTTGGCCCAGTACTAATGGTATAATTAGTCCCGGTTCGAACGACTATGCATTAATGCCAGTTCATGTTGAACCTTTAGTACCGGTTCGTGCCACGAACCGGTACTAAAGGGGTGGTGGCAGGCTGGCGTCAGGCGGGGGCCCCATGATCCCCTTTAGTCCCAGTTCGTGACACAAACCGGTACTAAAGGTAGCTAAAGGGCTACCTTTAGTACCGGTTTGTGCCACGAACCGGGACTAAAGGGGTCTGACCTATAGTCCTGGTTGGAGACACAAACCGGGACTATAGGGCAATTTTCAAACTCTACCCCCCCCCCCCCCCGATGTATCGCCATTTCAATTTTGAAAAAAAAATGATAAAAAAATCAAAAAATAAAATTCTTCGAGATGTGGTTATATTACATGTAGTAGTTAGGAAAATTAATAAACTTAAATTTGGACATGTTTTGCAAAAAAGTGTTATGAAAAAGTAAAACGGCTATAACTTTTGCATACAATGTTGGAAAAAAACGTATAATATATCAAAATGTTCAGCACGAAAATCTGCATCCGATTTTGACCGCCTATGGCATGTTTGCAATTTTTTAGAATCCTCATATTCCAAAAGGAAAAAAAGGATATGCTCAAATTTCATTTTTTTATTTTTCGTTAAATCTGGTCAAACTATGGTCAAACTACTTATTCAAGAAGTATTAATGTTACTACATAATTATTCAAGAATATTAGTGTTACTAAATAATTATTTCAATTTTTTGAATTTTGGTCAAATCTGGTCAAACTATGGTCAAACTATGGTCAAACTATGGTCAAACTTATTCAAGAAATATTAGTGTTACTAAATAATTAATGTTTTTTAGAATAATAGTTTCAAACTCAAATGGTGAATGCTCAAGCTAAACTGCTGAGGGTTAATAGGATTGACAGCTTACATTTGTGAGGAAAACAACAAATGCAGACTTGGAAAGTAGGGGGAATAGAACTCCGAAGTTAAGCGTGCTCAGGCTGGAGGAGTGCGAGGATGGGTGACCGGCCAGGAAGTTAGATGATTTGGAATGAGTGATCCACACTTGAGCAGTTAAGAGGGGTGATTAGAGACTACATCATCAAATAATTCAGAAAATTGAAAATCGAAAAAAAAGAAAAAAATTCCAAAATTTTCAAAAAAAAAAACCTTTAGTACCGGTTGGTAACACCAACCTGTACTAAAGGTCCCCCATACCATGGTGCGAGCTCACGCCACGTGGTGGGTCTTTAGTGGCGGTTCGTGCCGAACCGGTACTAAAGGGGGGCCTTTAGTCTCCATCCTTTAGTGCCGGTTGCGGAACCGGCACTAAGGGCCCTTAAAAACCGGTAATAAAGCTCCGTTTCTACTAGTGATGGCCAAGTTTCTCTTACCATGCGCAGCCTTGGTGTGAATGAACCTACTCAATATACCGTAAGTACAAAGGATGGTCGCATGATGATTGATGCTAAAGGACGGTCAAGGTTCAAATCTAAATCATACCTTGCGGTAGGGGATGATGTCAAAATCAAACTTTGTCGGCAAGGAGAGCTGGTCCAAATCAACTTTGAAATTCATCTGTAGCAGCACGCAACTGCCGAACTGATGTATCCTCCAAGAGATTTTGATGTAATAATCTGGCATGGTGAAACAAGTGTCCTGTGTGTAAGTTGTACGACAATATTATTTATCATGTAGTATATTGTTGATAGAATTGCAACTCTGATTACTGGTTAGGAACTGTCATTCAATTTCATTCTAACAGCTGTTGTGCTTTATTCAATTTTGTGTATTCGCCTTGCGACAACATCTAAAAACCAATGTCATACTGATCGCTTGCAATATGAAAAGCGATGAGTTAGAAGACATGGGCCACCAAACATGCAGGCCCACTCGCATGTGGCCCTAAGTCTAGAACCATGAGCCTGTCTGAGTATTATATTCTCAGCTGAACCCCCATATTATGTTATACTAGCAAGATAACATCAAGATTGCACATAACATCAAGATGCATTTGTATGAGTAGTTTATCTTGTGAGAGAAAAGGATGAACGAGGGAAGGCCTTATTTGTAAATGTGGAGAGGTGTGTGGGTACCTTTTTGCAAAATTGCCATAGTTTCCTTCCTATCCGTCAGATATAAATTGGACGGCCTATATTGTAGGATGGAAGGCACACCATCATCACCAACTCAGTTTTCTATAATTATGTTATATATATTCCCCTTGATTTTTCTTATGTATAAAGTTGTGACATAAAATATTCTTATATTTCTTACAGAGGGAGTATCTCTCTGTCAAAAGTATATTTATGTGTAACTAGTTACTCCTGCCTTTCTACTTCATTTCGCTAACATGTGGGGCATCCGGCAACGGGGTCCACGTGCCATGCACCAAATTAGAGTGCACAACTTCACGGTAGACTCACCCCGGTCGCAGCGCCGCAGTAATGCCCAGTGAGCCGTCAAATCACAAAAAAACCCACCTTTCCTACTTTAGTAGTAAGCTAGACGAACGAAGAAACAATATTTCACTAGGCCTAAATCCCCTTCTCCCTCGTCTGCTTGTTCAGAGAAAACCCCCTCTCGGCGATTGCATAGGTGTTTCTCATGGAGAACCAGGTACGAATTCTTCATACATCCCCAATAAATCCAAGTCCCTTGGTCATGGGTAATCCTAGGATGGCAGCCACCGCCGTTGATGCATTTTTCTTCCTACTGAATCTAGTGTGTTTCATTTGCAGTGCCCAAAGTGTGAGGACCCTACAGGTTTCTGCACTCTCGGCGAGACGCCACACTTGTTCTTTCTCATCCTAACACGTGATTTTAAAACGCGCACAGTATGTTCCTAGAATCCTCTTCTCTATCCGGGAGGGTGGATTTTTTTGAACACGTTGTCGACTAATTTGGAAATTTGGATTGCTATATTTGGATAAAAGGTACTAGTACCACGGTCAACACTGACGTGAAAGAGGAAATTATTTCTAGATTTGGATAAGGAATACATTGTGTTCTCATATGATTTTTCCTGCAGTGCATTCCTTGCTCTGACAGAACACATGTCCTCAAGATGCTCGGCCTTGACATAACTGAATACACCAGTTTAATGGTCACATTGAAGACAAGCCATGGATATAAGTTCCGAGTTGGGTTCATGAACCAAGAAGAATGCTGCTTTTTTTATGGATGAACTTCGATAAACTTTCTCAAGTGTTACAGACTAAAAGTTGGCGCACGAATGTTGATGGAAATAGCAGAACTTGGTCTCATCTTCACTGTGATCTTCCACCCCGACGTCATTCCAATTGTTTATCCATGTTAGTTTTGTATCTAGCTCTTGCTTGTTGCCTCGATTACTTCTTAATCCACCTATTCTGTCTAACTAATCACATTTTAACTTTAGAAGTAGCAACGAATATCTCACGAAGATGCTACTTCTAACTAATATTTATTATAATTGGTGGCACGTGTAGGTTTTTTCAAAGTTAAGAAGGCTACTTGTTTGTTATTCTATAAGAACTCGACTATTACTGATGGCACTGAAGTTGACTGGGACGACATCCACAAGTTCCTACACTTTATTGATCGTCTTGAGGTCCTTGTGGGGCGTTTCAATGGTGGAAGGCCACATGGGAAATGTGTGCCACTGCTACACTCGTTGAATAGGTCCAACTGTGTCAAGAAACTTATGGTACGAGTTGTTTTCTGTTATATATGTTGTTCATAAACTCTTGCTTATACACATTTTTACAATTGTGATCTTCTTGAAACAAAAACTGCCCAGTTCTATTGTTCCTATACAGATGCCTGACCATGGCCGGGTCAGACTTGCACTTGGTCACAACATGACGTTTATGTCGACCTACTCCATTCCCCTTCGAGGTGAAAAGATACTTATTCATGGGTGGTCTCAAATAAAGAAGGCATGTCCATCTTGGAGAATAGGACAGAAGGTTATGTTCATGCTTTTCCCTGGCTCTAAACCAAATATCATGTTCATTGACCGCATTGCGAGATGAAGCCACTTTCAGAAGGTTGTGGATGCGTGGGGTCGCGCCCGGGCCTTGTCCTGGGGCTTGGCGGCCTCACCCTTTGTTAATTGTAGGCAAAGTAGCACTGTTCAAGGTGTGCTTTGTCCGGTTGAACCTGTATAAGTACTCATACTGCTTTCAGCTATGGTTGTTAAGTGCCCCAGCTGGTTTCAGTTAAGGTTGTTAAGTACTCCTGCTGCTTTTACAGTCTGTCATGTTTCTTCAGTCCTGTCTTCCTCCAGCCGCCAAAACCAAACCAGCGCGGGCGGGGCCGCCTGCTTCCGCCTCCCACGGCTAGCTGCACCTCAGCGCACGCATCGCCGCCCCACCATCTCCTAAATCGTTAATGCTGATGTCCGAGGCCTCACTGTCGTCCTCCGCGCACTTTGGTGTGCTCACCGCGGCGCCGCCCTCTCATGTTGTCAACATGCTCAACAAACGTGAGGAATCGGGAGAGGACTGTACGTGGAGAGGATGATAGTACGGTCCCACCATGTCCATGGTCGTACGCAAGGAAGTTCCTCATTTTTTGTTATATATACTCCATTGTCAGCGTATGGAAAAAGAAAATGCTTCCTCCTAGTGGTTCCCTGACATTTGGGACCCACGACATTGTCAACGTATATAGTCAATAGACAAGAGAACACCACAGGATCGCCTGACACCTGGGATGTAGCTGCTCGAGTTGTATTTTTTTTGTTATTGTTGAGATGGAGCAGGGTTTCAACTAGGTTGTGGCCCGTCTAGCCCAGGCTTATATTTTATGTTCACCACATGACCAGTCCAACTATTTTTTCTTTGTGAAAATGAGCCCAGTTTATTTTTTCTGAAGAATACCCAATCCAGGCCTACTTATTTTTCTACGCCTTGATGGGCTGCAACTCTTTCAAGATGCCTGCAAATCTTCAAAGTAATATGAAATGGGCTGTAAATATAAAAAAATAGATGACAAATTGGCAATTACTTTATAATTTCTGAATTTTTCACATTTTTAGATTCCAATTTCACTGGGCTTTAACCTAATTTAAATATATCTCCAAAGTACTTTAAATCTGGCTCGACATTTCGATATTAAAAATAGTTTGGAACCCACAGAAATATGCAAAAAATCGTTTAAATTTTTAACCCTGGCCCTGGCCAGCAAAAAACGGACGGCAATAAATTGCATAAGAAGTTGCAATGAGCTATAAATTATGTAAAAAAATAGGGAATGGTCTGACTTGTGGACCTATTAAGTTGACGCGTATGCAAGATTTTTTTACTTATTATATACGTCAACAAAAGATTCTAGCAGATGTAACCATTGGATGTCAATCCAACGGGCGTCGTGTTTCTTCAATCTCTGATCTTCTTGCTCCAGCAGCCAAATCCAGCGCCGGCGAGACTGCCTGCTCCCGCCTCCCGTGGCCAGCTGTGCTGCCGCGCAGGCCTCACCACCCGCTACTACTCCCACCACTGGCCAGGCCATCCCTGTACTCACCCACATCTCTCCACTACTGTGGCTTCGCTGCCTCCGGGTCATTCCCTACGTGGGTCTCTCCGTCGTCCGTCGCGCTGGTGTTCTCGACACGGTGTGGTCAACATTGTCAACAAACGACAACATCGGAAGAGGGATGTACATGGAGAGGCTGACAATTGGGACCCGCATGGTCCATGGCCGCACGCAAGCAAGTACCTCCTTATTATGCCAAATAGAATGAATACCCCAATGACAGCTCGGACCCACCAGCAATATCTTCGCACGCAAGGAAGTGCCTCCTTATTACACACAAAAAAGATTACTCCCCCTGCTAGCTGGGACCCACCATAGTGGGAGGCTGACTTGTGGGCCTACTAAGTTGACGCGGACGGGGGGCTTTGTCAACTTAGTCAACAAACGATTCTATCACCAGTGACCGTTGGATTGTTAACATCCAATGGTCGTCCTGCTTCTTCAACCTCTGATTTTCTTGCTCTAGCCGTCCAAACCACCGGGTGCTCTTGCCTCTCATGGCCGGCTGTGCTGCCACGGAGGCCTCACCGCTCACTACTACTCCCATCGCTGGCTAGGCCATCCCTCTACTCACCCACACCCCCTGTTATTCTGTGATGACGGCAGCCTCACACTGTACGTGAACCAGACAACCCTCATACTCCTCTCCAGGTGGGCATCCACTACCGCATCTTCCCCGACTCCGCGTCGTCCCCTTCCTAGGCCTCGCCGTCATCCACCGCCTTGGTGTTCTCGGCGTGGCATGGTCAATGTGGTCAAGGAACGAGTTCCATCGGAAGAGTACTATACGTGGAGTGGCTGACAGCTGGGTCCACAGCCGCAGCAAGGAAGTGCAACCTTATTACGCGCAAAATAATGACTCTTCCACCTAACAGCAGGGACCCACCGGACGGGCCACCGTGTTTCACAAAAAAATGTTTCCCTGACTGCTGGGACCCACCAGCTACATCTTCGCACGCAAGGAAGTGCCTCCTTATCCTCCCTGACAGTCGGGACCCACCTGGTCGAAGCGTACGTAGTGTTGTCATTCTGGTCGTGAACGTGTACGTACATACTGGTCGATCGGTCTGTCTGGAGGCTCCAGCGATGAACCGTGGCCGAGTAAGGAAGGGCACGTGTCGTAGTAGAGGAGCGGACGTAGCATGTCACGCAGTCCCGTTAATATCGTGTACACGTATGTATAGCCAGGGTGGAAGAAAGTAAATGCGGCCATGTACGTACATACGGGCGGGGTCTCAAACGCCTACTCGTGCATACGTGCGGCTAGGGCTCATGTACATGGAGAGGCAGTGACGGCGTCCTGTTCATCAGCAGCCAACTGGCTGGGTCGAAACGGAGGAAACAATGTCATGTTCACCGGGAGCCAAGTGACTAGGTCGGAACGTGTCCTGTTCATCGGGAGGCAACATACTAGGTTTGAATGGGTCGTGTTCAATGGGAGCCTACTGGCTTGGACGGAACAGCCGGAACGGGGTATGGCATACCGCAAAATGGAGGAAAACGGCCTTGTGTTCGACCGCGTATGGTCGAAACGGGGTCCTGTTCATCGGGGAGGGTCTAGCGTACCGTAAAATGGAGGAAACGAACTTGTGTTTGAGCTCCTATGGTCGAAACGGGTGTTGTTCATCAAGAGGGGTGTGGCGTACCGCAAAACGGAGGAAACAACCTTGTGTTGGAGTGCCTACGGTCGAAAGGGGGGTCCTTTTTATCAAGAGGGGCATGGCGTACCGCAAAATGAGACTCCACGGGCTACTGTTCATCCACGGTCTACGGCCTCGCTCCAGCCTCCACGGGCTACTGTTCATCCACCGTCGACCTCCTCCAGCCTCCACCTGCGACTGTTCATCCACGGTGTCTCCCTCCGCCCTCCATGAGCTATTGTTCATCCACGGGCTCCTGTTCATCCAGCCTCCACCGCTCCACTGCCTACTATTCAACTAGCCCTCTCCACGGGGTCCTGTTCAACCACCCCTCCATGGGCTACTATTCATCCACCCTCCACCGGCTACTGTTCAGCCAGCCCTCCACAGGGTCCTGTTCATCCAACCCTCCACGGGGTCTTGTTCATCCACCCCCAATCGGCTCGATCGGCAACGGCCTCTACTACCACGGGGTCCTGTTCATCCAACCCCCATCAGGAACTGTTCATCCAACCCCCCAACAACACTCACCGTTCATCTAGAGGCCGCAGGTTCGATCGGCTTCAGTTATCAGCCAAATTGATTGATCGCTTGGGTTCAGTAACGCGTAGCCTACAGTGCAATCGCTCGGGTTCAGTAGGAGTGAACGTGGAAATCACGACACTTTGTAGCAACATGGATATCACGACACAACATAAAAATAGCAAGCATAGCATGATGGAGCAAGCACCATGGTTCATTACACGCCCCAACAGGGCCTTCTCCCTTTGTTCAATGCAGGAAAAAGGAAAAAGCAAAAGCAAGCCGCGCGACTACAACGTCACCTGAGGCCTGGCTCTAGCAGCGCCCGAGCTTAGTCGGAGTCTTCCTCCTGCTTCACCGAGGCGCGTCGGCGATGTAGCTCGTCGCCCTCCTGAAAGCACAAGTGCTCCCATGGTGATTTTGGTAATTAATGTCAACATATCTCTTGTTGGACTAATATTTTCATCTAGTATATTTCAGATGAGTTCAGCAGTGGAGTGGCATGGGCAAAAGGATATGGAACCCCTTCAAGAAGCTAGGGACAAAGATTGGCAAAAGCTCAAGACTCTACATTTTCATTTTAGTGATCCAAGATCACATTGAGTCCATAGGAAAAGCCAAAACTATTAAAAGGGGAAGAGGTGTTGCTTAATGGCTTGCTTGCTCAAAGTGCTTAGTGATATGCTCCAAAGCCCTCAACCACTTTCTCATTTCCACATATGTCCTAAACCTAATGTCAAACTCGGCCCCACCAATTTGATCTATCCAGCGCGACTGAGTTCACTTGACATAGCCACTGCCAGAAACCCTAATCAGTTCGATCTCACCAATGGGATCTCGGTCTCACCGAGCTGGGCTTGCAAACTCTCTATTGCATGTTGCAACTATTTCGGTCTCACCGAGATATGCAATCGGCCCCACCGAGTTTGCTTGACCAACTCTCTGTTTTGCTTATTACCAAAATCGGTCACACCAAGTTTGTGTAATCGGTCAAACAGAGTTGAGGTTTTACCCTAACCCTAGCACATCAATCCCACCGAGTTCATCATACCGGTCCCACCAAAAATCCTAACGTTCACATTTCGAATAAAATTGGTCTGACCGAGTTTCTCGATTCGGTCCCACCGAGTTTGATGAATTGTGTGTAATGGCTAGATTTGTGTGGAGGCTATATATACCCCTCCAGCCATCCTTCATTCATGGAGAGAGCAATCAGAACATGCCTACACTTCCAATATTCATTTTCTGAGAGAGAACCACCTACTCATGTGTTGAGACCAAGATATTCCAATCCCACCACAAGAATCTTGATCTCTAGCCTTCCCCAAGTTTCTTTCCACTCAAATCATCTTTCCACCATATCCGAATCTGTGAGAGAGAGTTGAGTGTTGGGGAGACTACCATTTGAAGCACAAGAGCAAGGAGTTCATCATCAACACACCATCTATTACATTTTGGAGAGTGGTGTCTCCTAGATTGGTTAGGTGTCACTTGGGAGCCTCCGTCAAGATTGTGGAGTTGAACCAAGGAGTTTGTAAGGGCAAGGAGATCGCCTACTTCGTGAAGATCTACACAAGTGAGGCAAGTCCTTCGTGGGCGACGACCATGGTGGGATAGACAAGGTTGCTTCTTTGTGGACCCTTCGTGGGTGGAGCCCTCCGTGGACTCGCGCAACCGTTATCCTTCATGGGTTGAAGTCTCGATCAACATGGATGTACGATAGCACCACTTATCAGAACCACCCAAAAATCTCCGTGTTTGCAATTGCATTTGCATACTCCAATCCCATCCCTTTACTTTCTTGCAAGTTACATGCTTTACTTTCCGCTGTCCATATACTCTTGCCATGCTTTCTTGAAATGTATTGTGAATGTTTAAACTTGTGCTAAAACTCCACGTTAACTTGAAGAAATTAAAAACTGCTACTTTTCTTTGTTGAGGGTCTAATCACCCCCCTCTCTAGAGACCTCTTCTTGATCCTTTCAATTGATATCAGAGCATTGGTCTTTGTTGCTTTGGTTTAATCACCATTGGAGGAAGATAGATGAGTCTACATTGGGGAGTCTTAGACGTAGAGTGCCCATACTTGATGGAGAGTTCTTTCATGAGTGGAAAATGAGATGTTTGAGATTTTCACTGAATATCACTTGAACAAGTACATTACTAGACCTTGTGCACCCCTTGTTGATCCTTTGCATCCTACCCTTGATGAGTCTATTGACATGATTCTCAACCTTAGAACTGTCAATCTTATTACTAGAGGTTTGCCTAGAAATTTGTTTGGTTGCTTGCCTACTCTTGATTGTGCCTACACTATATGGAGATTTCTTGAGGAACGATTTCCAAACAATTCCTTGCAAAACTGAGATGAGATTCTTCACAAGTCTATTGCTTTGAGTAAGATGAATTCCAATGATCCTAAGTTTGGTGATTGTTTATTTGAGCTTTGTGACCTCATGTGTGCCAAAGGAGATGCTGGAATCATTAGCAATATCATCTCCGAGGCCATTAGAATTCATAAAGATGAGCATTGTGATGATCATTTATCTAATGAATCACTCTCTCTAGGAATTTATCAATCACAAGACGATGTTGAACATGGATACTATGATGAGGATGATGATAGTGACTTTGATCTTGATGAGTCTATGAGACACTTTGGTCTTATGGCCAATCTTCGCGGCTACATGGCTGTAGGAAAGGAATGGGTTCTTGATAGTGGATGTACCGATCACATGACCGGAGACAAGGATATGTACCGTGAGCTTGCTGAAAACAACGGACCTCAAAAGTATGTCACCTTTGGTGATAACTCAAAGGGTAAGGTGGTTGGCCTTGGGAAGGTGGTAATCTCACATGATAGCTCCATACAAAATGTTATGCTCGTTGAATATCTTGGCTATAATTTACTTTCCGTATCTAGACTTGCTGACTTTGGTTTCGATGTCCTATTTACTGAAGTAGATTGCCAAGTGTTTCATAGAGATAATCATAAAATGGTCTTTACTGGTATACGTAGAGGTGATCTATACATTGTTTATTTCACTAAAAAGGCTCAACCTAGAACTTGCTTAATTGCTAAATCTTCTAAAGGATGGTTGTGGCATAGAAGGTTAGGTCATGTGGGCATGCGAAATCTTGATAAGCTTATTAAAGGTGATCATATCCTTGGAGTAAAAGATGTTATATTTGACAAGGATATATTGTGCAGTGCTTGTCAAGCAGGAAAACAGGTTGGAGGAAGCCACCCCATGAAGAACATCATGACCACAAGAACACCGCTCGAGCCACTTCATATGGATCTCTTTGATCCCAACGCCTATAAAAGTCTCGGTGGAAACTCATTTGGTCTAGTAATAGTCGATGATTTTTCAAGATTTACGTGGGTGTTCTTTCTTGATGATAAATCGTAGGTCCAAAATATCTTCAAGAACTTCACTAGGAAGGCCCAAAATCAATTTGAAGTGGAGATAAAGAAGGTTCACAGCGACAACGGAACGGAGTTCAAGAACACAAATGTGGATACCTTTCTTGACGAAGAAGGGATTTCAAACGAGTTCTCGGCTACGTACACACCTCAACAAAATGGAGTTGTTGAGAGGAAGAACCGAACTCTTATTGAGATGGTGAGAATGATGCTTGATGAGTACAAGATGCCAAAACACTTTTGGGCGGAAGCGGTTGAGACAGCTTGTCATGCAACAAATCTTCTATATCTTCACAAGCTACTCGGCAAGACGGCATACGAGCTTCTCACCGGTAACAAACCCCAAGTTGGATACTTTCGAGTACTCTGCTCAAAGTGTTATATTCTTGACAAGCATCGTCGTTCCAAATTTCCTCCTAAATCTCATGAGGGTTTCCTACTCGATCATGGCTCAAACTCTTACACTTACCGTGTCTACAACAATTTCACCCAAAAGGTTAAAGACACGGTAGATGTGAAGTTTGATGAATCTAACATCTCGCAAGTAGAGCAATTGCCAATTGATGTAGGAGACAAAGACCCTTCGGAAGCAATCCAAGAATTGTCTACTAGGAAGATTCGTCCAACAGAGGTGAAGGAGAGTACCTCATTCATCCAAGTGGAAGCTTCTACCTCACGACAAGGTGAACCAAGAGTTGACACGGAGGCATCCACAAGTGGGACACGCCAAGATGAAGAAAACAAGGAAGTACACCAAGATGAACCTCATGAACCTCCTTCTCCACCTCGACAAGAGAACGACAATGTCAACAACGAAGAAGGCCAAGAGGAAGAACAAGATGATGAAAAAGATGTTCCACCCTGACCCAAACAAAAGCTCTCATGAGTTCGAGTAAGAGTCTCAAGAGACCACCCCACCGAAAAAAATCTTCAATGATATCCAAACCAGGAGAATCACTCGCTCTAAAACTCCTTTGGCTAATTTTTGTGAACATTATTCATTCATCTCTAGCATTGAACCTATGAAGGTTGAAGAACATTGGAAGATCCGGATTGGATAAATGCCATGCATGAAGAGCTACACAACTTTGAGAGGAACCAAGTGTGGACATTTGTCGAGAAGTCGACAACAACCACAACAACATCGGTACCAAATGGGTGTTTCGCGACATGCAAGACGAAGATGGACAAGTCATTCGCGACAAAGCACGTCTCGTCGCCTAAGGCTACACTCAAGTCGAAGGTATGGACTATGGTGAGACATACGCTCCCGTTGCTAGACTTGAGTCCATCTGCATCTTACTTGCCTATGCTAATCGCCATGATATTACCTTGTACCAAATGGACACTAAAAGTGCTTTTCTAAATGGTGAAATTGAGGAGGAAGTTTATGTTAAACAACCTCTCGGCTTTGTTAATCCTAAGAAACCCGATCATGTTTACAAACTTCAGAAAGCTCTTTATGGTCTTAAACAAGCTCCTAGAGCATGGTATAAATGCTTGACCAAGTTCCTTATTAAAAAGGCTTTGAGATTGGAAAAATTGATTCTACTCTTTTTACTAAAAGGGTTAATGGTGAATTATTTGTGTGACAAATTTGTGCTGATGATATCATGTTTGGTTCGACTAACCCTCATTTTAGTGAAAAGTTTGGAAAGCTAATGTCGGAGAAGTTTGAGATGTCTATGATGAGCGAACTCAAGCTCTTTCTTGGTTTGCAAATCAAGCAAACTAAGGAGGGTACATTTGTTTCTCAAACAAAGTATACCAAGGACTTATTCAAGAAGTTCAACATGCAAGAAAGCAAAGGTATGAAAACTCCCATGCCTACTAGTGGACATCTTGACTTGACTAAGAATGGCAAACCCGTTGACCAAAAGGTTTACCACTCTATGATTGGTTCATTGTTATATCTATGTGCCGCCTATCCTGATATTATGCTAAGTGTGTGCATGTGTGCACGATATCATGCGGCCCCCAAAGAATGTCACCTTAAGGTTGTGAAAAGGATAGTGTGATACTTAATTCACACACCAAATTTTGGCATTTGGTATCCTAAGAGGTCTTCCTTTGATCTTGTTGGCTACTCCGACTCGGACTATGCCGGTGACAAGGTTGATAGAAAGTCCACTTCGGGTACTTGTCAATTTCTTGGTAGATCTCTTGTGTCTTGGTCCTCCAAGAAACAAAAGTCGGTATCCTTATCCACCGCCAAAGCGGAATACATTGCCACCAGTTCATGTTGTGCTCATTTACTTTGGATGACCCAAACTCTTAAAGATTATGGCATATATGTGAAACATGTTCCATTGCTTTGTGACAATGGAAGTGCTATTAAGATTGCTCACAATCTTGTGTAACATTCTTGAACTAAGCATATTGAAGTTCATCATCATTTCATTCCAGATCATGTTGCTAAAGGGTACATTGATCTTAAGCATGTTCGTACCGATAAGCAATTGGCGGATATATTCACCAAACCACTTGATGAGAAAGTATTTTGCCGTTTGAGATGTGAATTGAACATCATTGATGCCTCAAACTTGGAGTGGAAACTCCATTAGGATACATGCAAGGCATGAGCCTTTGACTAATCCTTGATATTTCTCTTATGAAGATGATCATATGTCTTGGATATATATTTGCACCCTTGCATGCTATCTAACCCTTGTAGATACTTGGATGAATCTAAATATATGAGATTGCAAATCACTCACATCTTGAGCAATCTCTACATCACCAAGTCTCTACAATATGGTGGTTG
The DNA here is from genome assembly GCA_032464435.1 of Aegilops umbellulata. Lineage (NCBI taxonomy): Eukaryota > Viridiplantae > Streptophyta > Magnoliopsida > Poales > Poaceae > Aegilops > Aegilops umbellulata. The sequence goes on from CP136057.1 coordinate 291,936,466, forward strand.
AAGACAAGGAAGCTTGAAACCTTTCAACATATCCTTTGACAATTTCTTTATATCAAATTTCATTTCATATCAAATTTCATGATTGTCATTTTGGATACACAAGTGCTCTTCCTTGCAATACTAACCCATGCATGTAGATGAACTCAAACTACAAGAGTTGCTCTCAGCCATTGATGAGCTACATCAACCTTGAGCATCCCACACAAGTTCAACTACATGATCAAGATCAACACCACCACCCAAGGTATCTTATTCCATCTTAGAGAAGCTTACCCCAAGTCATGGGTCAAAGCATCTCAACAAGATGCGAATACATCAAAATGCTTAAACGAAAAATGGTAACCCCATTTTGAGCTTAAACGATGAGTATGACCTACAATCAAGTGTTCTCACTTGACTCCTCAGTCAATATACTCTAACATAGGTGACTTTGTCGCTGACCAATTCTAGATGAAGTTCTCTAGTGTTTTTCCGAGTTCTTGCATGTGTTGTTCTCCTTCTTTAATAAAAAAACTTCATCTAGATTTCTTTTTCTTTTTCTCTGTTATGTTCTGCATTCCCTACATCCAATTCATTGCAAATCTTTCAGTTAATTCCTTGCAAACCTTTGTGAGATCTTATTTGCCTAAGTGAGCTCAGATGACAATTGTTCTCTCACTGTGTTGAACTCGGACTCACTGGTTTGTTTATTTTTGCTAAACTGAACCATCTCGGTGCCACCAAAGAAAACAAGTCGGTGTTACCGATTTCAATGCTGAGGAGAAACTTTGCCATTTGCATCCTACATATTTGTTCCAGCTCCACTCAATGATCCTTTTCCTCTACCTGCATCACATTCTATATGCTGCTTTATTTGTTATGTGAATCAAGGACCAAACCTATTCGACTCACATGCCAGAAGAACCCTTCTTGGAAATTGATGTCAAAGGGGGAGAGAGAGATCACATCAAAGGTCAATCACATCAAAGGGGGAGAGAGACCCTATCGGAAGGAAAGATTACTTAGTCTTCCCAGATGCTTGGTATTCGAAGAGGAGATAACTCACATGTCTTTAAGAGGGGAAAAGACATGTTATGATTGTTTTATTCTGATTTTCTTGTTTTGCTATGATTTTGTTTTCCGTACCTTCTCCCAGTACCCCATATAAGATTCAGGGGGATAAAGACATCTAGGGGAAGGAAATCTTTACTCTTCGGGGACATGTTTATATCCAATAGAGTACCTAGTGCTCACTCACTACATGTCATCCCAATCTTGGTACCCTTGTGGTTTCTCCAATTGCTTTGTCCTGTAGGTATTCGTGTGTTATCTAACCTTGTTTACTCAGGTTCAGCTATTCCAAAGCCACCTCAAGACCACAAGGTAAGTATATGCATCACACTCATGTGCATGATGATCTCTTGCTGATGTACATATTGTTTGCAAGAAGGACTCATGAACATGAAGGTATATTTCATGTATCTACATCCTTTGCTCTGATGCATATAGCCAAGATACATGTAACTCATTGCTTGCTCTGTCATGCTTATGCATTCACATGATCTTACATTCCATATTTACATGATTGCATACATGTAGGGGGAGCTTATGCATGTTACATGTCCTTCCAAAGCTTTACTTGTTATTCTTCATATCTTTATCTAAAGCTTATATATATGTTGTCATCAATTACGAAAAAGGGGGATATTGAAAGCACAAGTGCTCCCTGGGTGATTTTGGTAATTAATGTCAACATATCTCTTGTTGGACTAATATTTTCATCTAGTATATTTCAGACGAGTTCAGCAGTGGAGTGGCATGTACAATAGGATGTGGAACCCCTTCAAGAAGCTAAGGACATAGATTGGCAAAAGCTCAAGACCCTACATTTTCATTTTAGTGATCGAAGATCACATTGAGTCCATAGGAAAAGCCAAAACTATTAAAAGGGGATGAGGTGTTGCTTAGTGGCTTGCTTGCTCAAAGTGCTTAGTGATATGCTCCAAAGCCCTCAACCACTTTCTCATTTCCACATATGTCCTAAACCTAAAGCCAAACTCGGCCCCCGATTTGATCTATCCGGTGCCACAGAGTTCACTTGACATAGCCACTGCCAGAAACCCTAATCAGTTCGATCTCACCGATGGGATCTCGGTCTCACCGAGATGGCCTTGCAAACTATGTGTTGCCTGTTGCAACTGTTTCGGTCTCACCGAGATATGCAATCGGTCCCACCAAGTTTTCTTGACCAACTCTTTGTTTTGCTTATTACCAAAATCAGTCTCACCGAGTTTGTGTAATCAGTCAAACTGAGTTGAGGTTTTACCCTAACCCTAGCACAACGGTCCCACCGAGTTGATCATATCGTTCCCACTAAAAATCCAAACATTCACATTTCGAATCAAATCGGTCTAACTGAGTTTCTCGACTTGGTCCCACCGAGTTTGGTGAATTGTGTGTAACGGCTAGATTTTGTGTGGAGGCTATATATACCCCTCCACCCTTCCTTCATTCATGGAGAGAGCCATCAGAACATGCCTACACTTCCAGCATTCATTTTCTGAGAGAGAACCACCTACTCATGTGTTGAGACCAAGATATTCCAATCCAACCACAAGAATCTTGATTTCTAGCCTTCCCCAAGTTGCTTTCCACTCAAATCATCTTTCCACCAAATCCAAATCTGTGAGAGAGAGTTGAGTGTTGGGGAGACTATCATTTGAAGCACAAGAGCAAGGAGTTCACAATTAACACACCATTTATTACCTTTTGGAGAGTGGTGTCTCCTAGGTTGGTTAGGTGTCACTTGGAAGCCTCCGTGAAGATTGTGGAGTTGAACCAAGGAGTTTGTAAGGGCAAGGAGATCGCCTACTTCGTGAAGATCTATCCAAGTGAGGCAAGTCCTTCGTGGGCGACGGCCATGGTGGGATAGACAAGGTTGCTTCTTCATGGACCCTACATGGGTGGAGCCCTCCGTGGACTCGCGCAGCCGTTGCCCTTCATGGGTTGAAGTCTCCATCAACGTGGATGTACGATAGCACCACCTATCGGTACCACGCCAAAAATCTCCGTGTCTCCAATTGCGTTTGCATACTCTAATACCATCCCTTTACTATCTTGCAAGTTGCATGCTTTACTTTCCACTGCCCATATACTCTTTCCATGCTTGCTCGAAATGTATTGTGAATGTTTAAACTTGTGCTAAAACTCCACCTTAACTTGAAGAAATTAAAAACTGCTACTTTTCTTTGTTGAGGGTCTAATCACCCCCTCTAGACACCTCTTCCCGATCCTATCAATTGGTATCAGAACATTGGCCTCCATTGCTTTTGGTTAATCACCATTGGAGGAAGATCGATGAGTCTATGTTGGGGAGTCTTAGACGTAGAGTGCCCATACTTGAAGGAGAGTTCTTTCATGAGTGAAAAAAATGAGATGCTTGAGATGTTCAATGAATATCACTTGAACAAGTACATTACTAGCCCTTGTGCACCCCTTGTTGATCCTTTGCACCCTACCCTTGATGAGTCTATTGACATGATTCGCAACCTTAGAACTTTCATTCTTGACAGCACCGGTCGCGGGAAGAAGCTCTGTTGCGGCTGTTGGAGGCAACGCCGGCCGTCGAAGGAGCGCGCTTGAGCCCCCGAGGGGCCGCCGCCGGAGCTTTCGAGGCCACCCATGGACTTTCTTGGGCGACGGCGAGCCTGACCCCTCCTTGGGGCCCTTCGCCATCGTGGAAAACCTATTCATCGGCACCATGGGTGCTGCGGCGAGACGGAGAGACAAAAAGGAGGAAGAGGGAGCAAGCACGAGAAGATGGAGAAGAGAAGGGGGTCCCCCCATTTATAACCAGAGGGAGGCGAACCGCCGGCCTCCATGATCCCTCGGTAATGATGATCTTTTTGCATGTAGCAGGCTCTTGTCAAGTCGAGCAGTTGCCAAGGCTGCGTGGGGAAGTGGAGACGCCCACGTCCCATCAAGCACCACGCGTTGACCGGGTCCGCAGGCGGTTGGGGCCCATTGTGCTTTTCCCTTGCCCTTTGGCTTCGCCTCAAAGGCAAGTCCGAGGGTGCCTTGGGCCCGGGGGCTACTGTCGGCATTCTGGGAACCGGGGTAGCCAGACTTGCCTGCCTGCGACCCACAGCATGGCTCCATCAGCGGCCTGGTATGGCCCATCTTCAGCATCAACAACACAAGACCCTCGCGAGGGGCCAAGCCTCGCGAGGCGAACAACGCCAAGACCACTAGAAGGAGTGGCCTCCTTAGGCTGGCTCCTGAGGAGCGAAGATTCCTATGCAAGCGCCTACCTCGTGAGGTTAAGGTGACGCAAGCCATGAAGACCAAGGCTAGGGAAGACCAAGGCTAGGCGGGCGATAACGGGCGCAGTACAGCAGGTTTGCTCTTTGGTGCTAAAAAGGCAAGCGCGGGTATGGAGTCCCGAGGAATCAACCAAAGGTTTCCATTTCCGTGCTACGAGACCAGGACCGCCAGGACAGCAGGACGAAGGTCATCGCCGAGCCCACCACGACCAGAAGCTTTGCAGGCGAAGACCACCTTTCATCGGGATAAGATGTACTATTTGTCTCCCTTCAAACTTGGCCATTGTGGGATCCCTTCCTGCCTTCATTTTGGGTAAAGAGGACCTAGGTCACTATAAATATAGCCTAGCCACCACCATAGAAGGGGGACGAAAAAGAGGAGACCATCCTCACCCTCACCAGCTCACACAAGCACAAGAACACACCTCCTGAGGTTGTTCTTCTTGTGTACCTATTCATCCTCAGCCCACCTCGAGCCTAATCCACCACAAAGCAAGAGTAGGGTCTTACACCGCAAGGTGGCCCGAACCTTGGTAAACTGCCTTGTCCCCTTCCTTTCCTGTTCATCGAGCTAGACCTTTAGTTTGATGAGTTGGCAGACTGGGGAGATTGAGTTCATCACACGCACCCCAGAGTTCGAATCTTTCTTGGGTCTGCGGAGCCCTGAATCCGGCAGGAGCCAGTCGCTGGGATGGCGTGGTAATGAGGTGATGGCAGGAACGGGCCAATGACTCCATTCGGAGCATTGGGTAGGCCAGTTTGCTCCGAGGGCGTTGCATGTCCTGCGACCACACCCATGGTGGGGGCGGCCATAGGATTGCGATTCGCCTCGGGATGAACGTCACCGCCGTGGCTATGCCCCTCGGTCAGGCCGGGAGGGACAAAAGGAATAATCTCTCTACCCGTACCTCCCGGAGCATGGTCGTCGGGATGTTGTTGGTGCTGAACTTCTCCGGTGCCTCCTGCTCTTGCTACGGCCATGGGGGAGGTGGTGACAACGCCCGCTGCACTGACCACGTCTCCTGCAGCGCCACATCCTCATGCACCTCCGCATTCCCCATGGCGTCGGCGGTCACGGGCGGCGGGGCCTTCTTGGTGGACGGGTGAGCTAGGGCACCGGACTTCTTCTTGGGCGCCATAGTCGATGGAGCCATCGATGTTTATGCTCTAGGGTTCGCACAAGTGATCCCCCTACCTGGCATGCCAAAGATGTCATGGGAAACCACGGCCGCCTATGGGGCCATGAGCCCCTTTTGGTTCGGCGAGGGGATGGGCACGTTGTACAAAGAGCGAAGAAGCGTAACACAGCATGACAGAGATCATGCGGGTAGTTTTTACCCAGGTTCGGGCCGCCGCAAGGCGTAAAACCCTACTCCTGCTTTGGTGGATTGATGGTGGAAAATGGTGGAAAAATGCAGCGCTCTTGCCTGGCAAGGTTGCCTCAGGGCGAGAGTGGGTACGCGCGTATGAACGTGCGGGGGTCCGAATCCTTTCTACGGTTGCCATGGGCCTCCTTTTATAGATCAAGGGGTCACCAAAGTGGCAAATCAATCTTTACATAATGATTAGATAGCAAACAGTGCTATCATACCTAACTCTGCAGGTTGACAGAACGCATTAAATGCACCGCTCAGTGTCACATCACAGCTTACCCAGCAGGCCCTGGCGGGCTGTTTTGCCAGCTTCGCGCCTGCTTGCTTGACACGTCTCAGGACGGGTGTCGCTTGGAGGTATTTTCTATAGGAAGTGGCTACCATGTGGCAGGGAGCAGCCACTTAGTCACTTAGGAGCTTGACACCGCACTGATCGATGACGTGTGTCGCTGTGAGGTGTTGTGGTGGAGTGGTTTGCCTCTGTGAGCCCCGGCAGGCCTGCCGGGGCGATCTTGGAGGCTCGCTTACGGCATAACCCCAACCTCGCCAGGCTCGCCTGCCCGGCAAAGGAGGTTCCTCTCGTAGTGGTTTCTTGTCTCTCTGGCTAGTCTTGGTCTTCTTGATCTACACATTGGTCCTTTGAAGAACTGATGCCCCGTGCTTTGATCTGATCTTGGTGCTATAACCTTGTCCTTGGGCATGTGCACAGTCTGGGCAACGGACCCAGGGTTTGTTGCACCGACAGTGCGTCTGGCCGCATGCTCGGTGTCTATGTACCGTGTACTCGTTTGCAACCAACCAGCCCTTTTCAAGACACCCTGCATGCTGATGCCCGATCCTCGCAGGTGGCCCAGACACAGACTTGACGATCCTATGGAAGTTTCTACCGTGCCCCTCGACATGCTACCACTACTCTCCCACCTATCCTTCATGCGCGACCACTACTGGGCGGGCATGAAGGCCAACTGGATCATCCTCATCCACTAATCCGGTAGTCCGTGGCGTCTCGTGGATATCTACACCCAGCAAGAGATCACCCTTCCATCGTTGGATACCGCCGGCATCGAGCCTTGCGGCCCGCCGAACACTCGTGCCTACTATGCACAAGACGCATCGAGCTTTTGGTACGACCTCCGCTTGCTGAAGGTTGAAATATGCGAAGTGCCCACACCATGAGAAAACTACATGGATTACAATCTCATTGCCTTGTTTGACGGGGGATTAGTCTATCTGGAATCCGGTCACTATACATGGTTATGGCTCATCATCAATCCTGTTGACCCTCCATTTCCGTCTGACGCTATAGTGCACGATGGCATCGTTTACGCGTTCGACGCACAGATTGGCGGCATATACTGGTGGAATTTATCGTTGTGTAATTGTTCTATCTCATCTCATCTTTACCTTATGAATACGACCGCCTGTTGATTGTTAGAAATTGAGAATAGATAGTATGTCTATAACCACGTCATGGCTATATGTTCCTCTCATTTCCTAGTTTTTATGACCACACATGTTATTGTTAGAGTTGATATGAGAACAATTGGCATCTAACGGTTGTTAGAATAGATATTATGAGTATAACCTCATGATTGCTAAATGTTACTCTCATTTCCAAGATTTTAATTACCACGCATGTTATTGTGAGAGTTGATATGAGAACAGTAGTAACTGCTATGGTAGAATATGAGTAGGCCATGGCATAGATGTTTTCCTCTCATTTTTACATGATGTTTGAATCATGACATATTGCTAGAATATGAAAGCCATTGGCTCATTTTTTAAACTTAGGGTATGATTATGACCACAGTATTGCAATTCTCTGGCTATAATGTGTGTCGCTGTTATAATAATCTTAATTCCACACATACTATGAACATGATTGTATATTTTTGTCCTTTTGGTGTCCAATTTGATTTCTTCCAGCAGACGCAAATGTGTTGGCCTTCATAATTCCAGGACCTGGAAATATACAAGTCAATGGGCGGTGGTTTATCGCTCGTTCAACTGACGGTGGGCATTTGATGCTCATTCACACGTACCAAATTGACCAAACCATTTCATCAAACCACATGCAGTAAATGCCTGGGGCGTTCACAACTTTGATGGCTATGGCTGCTTCGTGTTCGAGAAAGATCCAAGCTCTGTTGGGCCAAGCGTATTCAACTGGAGGCGGGTTTACAACCTCGGCAATCACTCCATGTTCCCCGGGCTCAATTATCCGATCATCCAACCAATCATCGATCATATCACCGGCGATGATTACAGTGCTATGCAACTTCCATTCGCCAGGGGGAACTGTGTTTACACATCGTACCATGGGTTTCATGAATCACCATATCCAGAGATTCGTCGACACAGCTTGTTGCTAGATGATCTTTAGTGTGTGAAAGGCATCAAGCTTCCAAGCAATGAATGGCTATTGCAAACCCGACATGCGGTGATGTGGTTCATGCCCACAGCAAATATGCATAACTTGATTCATAGTGACATCTAGACTAAGCCATGTATCCTGCTGCTGTAGCATGACCCTCTTTTGTTGGATATTATGTACTGTAGTTAGTTTGAAGGATAGATACCTTTATATATATATATATATATATATATATATATACATATATATATATATATATATATATATATATCAGTTAGGCTTCAAGTGCGTACTTGTTGGTGAAAGTGTTTTCCAATGGGAATTATATTTTGTATTAATCATGTAGCCTACAAAGTTTGTCACACAGCCTTGTAACTTCGTACTCCATTTCTAAATTTGTAGTACTAGCAGTCCTCTATACGGTATATTGCGCTACTCATACTACTACCACCCTCCTGGTTTATTGGTCCCCTTTGTAGTTTGTGTCAAATTTTGACCATAAATTTAACTAACTAAATGTTGATGCATGTCACAAAAAATTATATCGTTAGATTCGTATTTGAATATAGTTTCCAATGGTATAATTTTTGGTAACATGCATTGACATTTTGTTAGTTAAACATATGGTTAAAATGTGACAGTACGACTAGTAAGTAGTATAGTAGTACTAGTATACGTCCGTCCAATTATTCATCATGTCCTCACATTGAATTGACATGACAACGCGCTGCGTGTGAGGTGACACAAGAGTCCGGCGGTGTGTTTGGTTCACCAAAGTGAGCCTCACCCCTCTCGTAGTACAACAACACTCTCCCATTCTCTACAAAATCACTCTCCCATTCTCTCCCGGTCTCCCCGCCTCCCAGCCGCCACCTTATTCCAATCCAATTGGTACGATGAGCGATGAGCTACTAGAGTTGTAATACTTGATTGCAAGTAGGCAAAAGGAAGATGCTGAGAAAATTAATCTCAACAAGGATGCTCTTTAAGCTAGGCAGATGAAGGAAGGAACCAGTGAGGCCGCTCCTGTGAGTATTCGTCCCGTCACCCTATATGATGGTTTCGATCTTTATGGGGGTTTTCAAGTCTTTAGAGTATGCATGTAGTAATGAAGCCGAGACCCCAGTTTGTTCGAGTATTGTGGACTCCAGATTTGGAGTAGCACTTATCTGTCAAAATCTTTAATCATTTACTTAAACAGTTGATTGATCATACATTGAGTACCATTTAACTGGAATTAACCGATGCAAGACGAAGAAGGACTGGCCGGTGTTGCCGGCTGGCGTCAAGTTCGATCCCATGGTTCAGGAGCTGATCGAGCACCTTGAGGCCAAGTTGAGTGCTAACAGCGCGAGATCTCGCCCTCTCATTGATTTGTTCATACCAACCATCGACAGCAAGCATGACATATGCTACACCCATCCTGAGAAACTTCCAGGTGAGACACCGATCGTCCGTCTACTTGCACAAATATATTCCATTGTTTATACCTCTATTTTTCTTTTTAGACGCAGACCTAATGAAGAAATTACAATTTGACAGTTAATAAAAAGTGAAGCAAGTGACCGCAACATGCCAAAGATATTTTGAAAATGCCAACTACGTACTCTAAAACTTGTATTCGCTAATACTGCATGTATCACACTGAGTGGCCTAAGGAAGCATTTCTTCTAGCGTGACTCTAGGGTGTTCAAAAGGGGCACACAGACGCGTTGCAATATACAGCTGGAGTGCGCCATGCACGCGGTGTGGCACAAGACGGGCAATACCTTGCCGGTGATGGTGAACGGCCGACAGACGGGCAGCAAAATGGTTCTGGTGCCGCACACTAACAAGAACTTCGACCAACAAAGGACCAACTTGGTGATGCACCAGTACCACCTCGGGGACCTGGAGGAAGAGAAATAACGGGAGCAAGATTTTCTACCAGACGAACACTAGGGCCAGGACTAAAAAGATTATAAGTTAGTTTGGTATTGGTACTTGTTCTACCTGGTTGTCTGCAAGTTGGTATTGTTGTTAATGATCTTTCGGTATGAACTTGGCATTTGCTTCCAACCATCATGTCGAGGGTCGATGTGGATATAAAGCTGAATCATTTATTTCGAAACAAATTTTCAGGCACGTGACATTTTTATGGGTAGCATAAGCACCTGCCATTCGAATTCCCAGTTCTCCAAAAAAATTACATCTTCGAGTACGCACGGGATCCATCCGATTTCACAGGTTGATAGTTGGACGCATCACATCAGGACTGGGCTGTGGCATGCCAAGCCCAGGTTTAAATTGTTAAAAGAGAGGAGCGATGGATTTGGGTCTTCGAGAACAGTTAAGTGTCGTGACCTCGATCGCGTGAAGCGCCTCCCATGGACTAAAAAAGGCCTAGTCAGTTATTATTAGTTGAAATATGTAAAATATTCCATAATAAAAATAAATATGTGAAATGCAATGAATTTAGTCCGGTTTCATTGAATATCGTCCGATTTGCATGAAATTTGTCCGTAGAACCACAAGAAGGTTGTCCATACAGAGCCTAACCGTACGGAACCGGCAGGTCCATGGCCGTACGCAAGCAAGTGCATGCACTTATTATCATGATGGAAAAACAATGCTGACGTCTGAGAAGGTGAAACCCATGAAATTTTCAACGTAGTTAATAAATGAGAGAATTCTACAACTACAGACTGATAACTGGGATCCAGCAGGTATATTGTTTTTTCACGTCGAGCAACTATCAACTGGTTCTAGACAGCCCAGACTTGGTTTTGTTTTTAACAGGCCCAGCCCATGACGACAATGGGGCACAAAGATCCAACAGGTATCTACTAGTCTCTGGCCCGCTAACCTTAGTCTCTCTTAGAACATCCGCAGGCAATATTTTACTGAAGAAAACTCACAACCCAGTTTTATTTTCCTCTAAAAACGCCATGTCCTACTTCCGTTTTCTGATCTCTACCTATAGTTTTACTAGTTCATACATATATTATTATATTGAAAATACGTAAAGTTTCCTTTTCATCTTTACTTCCTTATTTTTTGTTTTGTTTTCCCTCCCAGCGCTGATTTTTTACCACTGGTTTTCCCTAAAACCAACTCAATTATCCCACGTCTTATTAGCCTACAAAAATAAAAAATATTTTATTTGGAAAATTAGCAAGTTCTTAAAAAATAAATGTTTATCATTTTTGGATTAAAACAGTTCGGACTCCACCGAAATATGCAAAATTAGGTTGAACATTTTAACCGTGGTCCTGGGCGGAAAGTGGTCTGTAATAAATTCCTTAAGAATTAGAAAATGGGCTGCAAATTATTAAATAAATAGCAAATGGGCTCTATGTTGCCTGCCATAGATTTGGAGGCTGACTTGTGGGCCTACTAAGTTCATGCGTACACAAGGTTTCTCAAAAAAAAAGAAACTTAGTCAAAAATTGACTCTACCAGCGTCAGACCGTTAGAATTTAATCTAACGACATTCGTGCTTCTTCAGTCTCTGATCTTCTTGCTCCAGCCGCCCAAACTAGCACCACCGGAACCTCCTGATACTGCCTCCAGTGGCTGTTTGTGATGTTGGGTAGGCCTAACGGACCCACCCTACTCGCATCCCTGGCCTGGCCATCCCTCTACTCACACACACCCCCTATTATTCCTCGGCGATGACAGCCTCACACTATAGTCGAACCAGTAAACCCTTGTACCCCCTCCACGTGGGAAATAACCGCCGAGTCTTCCTCGGCTCGGGTCGTTCCCTTACTTGGCCTCGTCATCTTCCACCGCCTTGGTGCTCTCGGCACGGTGTGGTCAACGTGGTCAACAAACGACATCCATCAGAAGAGGACTGTACGTGGAGAGGTCGACAACTGGGTCCACGGCGGTGAAGTGCCTCCTTTTTTGCGAGTATGAAGTGCCTCCTTATTACGCACAAAACATTGATTCCTCCACCTGACAGCGGGGACCCACCGCAAGGGCCTTCGTATTTCGCAAACAAAACATACCCCACACTGACGGCTAGGACCCACTAGCTATATCTTCGCACGCAAGGAATTGCCTCCTTATTACACGCAAAAAAATGATTCCCCCCCCCCCTATCTCAAACCCACCAGATTTGGAGGCTGACTTGTGGGCCTATTAAGTTGGAGAAGATGCATGGCTTTCTCAACGTAGTCAATATAAATGATTCTAGTTGTAGTGACCGTACGATGTTAATCCAATGGTCGTGTGTTGGCGTGGAAGCACGATCACCTATGGGGCAGGGGTATCCCTTTGTGGTTCGCCAAGGGACAGTCACATTGCACAAAGAGCAGAAACATCAAGGGCAGCGCAGCGATGGACAACTCTCTTTTACCCAGGTTCGGGCCGCTTTGAAGCGTAAAACCCTACTCCTGCTATGGTGGATTGATCTGGAGGAACACAAAGACACGACATGCTCTAGCCCAACAAGGGTGCCTCGGTGGGAGTAGCGTGTACAAGTGTTGGGGGATCTAAAATTCCAACCCTTTGCTAGGTTGTCTCAGACCTCCTTTTATAGCTTAAGGGGTGACCACATTGGCAAAACAGTCATTTGGATGTGATTAGATAGCTAACTGTGCTATCATACCTAATTCTAGAGTTAGGACAAAGTGCATTAAATGCACAGCTAGGTGTCGTGCTGAAGTTGAAGCACGGCAAGCTTGTCGCGCCACTTACCCATCTTCTCCTTATTAGCATGACACACCATCTGGACGGGTGTCAATAAAGCTAATATCTTACCCACCATGCTGCCACGTGCCTGCCAGGATCCACTGCTATCTCTTGAGCACTGTGTTGGATTTCCTTGAAGAGGAAAGGTGATACAACACAGTAGCGTAAGTATTTCCCTCAGTTTTTGAGAACCAAGGTATCAATCCAGTAGGAGGCTATGCGCGAGTCCCTCGTGCCTGCACAAAGCAAATAACTCCTCGCAACCAATGCGATAAGGGGTTGTCAATCCCTTCAATGTCACTTACGAGAGTGAGATCTGATAGATATGATAGGATAATATTTTTGGTATTTTTGTGGTAAAGATGCAAAGTAAAATAAAAGCAAAGTAAAAAAGCAAAGGCAGTAATAAAGTGTTGGAAGATTAATATGATGAAGATAGACCCGGGGGCTATAGGTTTCACTAGTGGCTTCTCTCAAGAGCATAAGTATTTTACGGTGGGTGAATGAATTACTATTGAGCAATTGATAGAAGTGAGCATAGTAATGAGAATATCTAGGTATGATCATGTATATAGGCATCACGTCCGAGACAAGTAGACCGACTCCTGCCTGCATCTACTACTATTACTCCACTCATCGACCGCTATCCAGCATGCATCTAGAGTATTAAGTTCAAGAAAACAGAGTAACACCTTAAGCAAGATGACATGATGTAGAGGGATAAATTCATGCAATATGATAAAAACCCCATCTTCTTATCCTCGATGGCAACAATAAAATACGTGCCTTGCTGCCCCTACTGCCACTCGGAAAGGACACCGCAAGATTGAACCCAAAGCTAAGCACTTCTCCCATTGCAAGAAAGATCAATATAGTAAGCCAAACCAAACTGATAATTCGAAGAGACTTGCAAACATAACCAATCGTACATAAAAGAATTCAAAGAAGATTCAAATATTGTTCATAGATAATCTTGATCATAAACCCACAATTCATCGGTCTCAACAAACACACCGCAAAAAGAAGATTACATCGAATAGATCTCCACGAGAGAGGGGGAGAACATTGTATTGAGATCGAAAAAGAGAGAAGAAGCCATCTAGCTACTAACTATGGACCCAAAGGTCTGAGGTGAACTACTCACACTTCATCGGAGAGGCTATGGGGATGATGTAGAAGCCCTCCGTGATGGATGCCCCCTCCGGCGGAGCTCCGGAACAGGCCCCAAGATGGGATCTCGTGGGTACAGAGGGTTGCGGCGGTGGAATTAGGTTTTTGGCTCCGTATCTGATCGTTTGGGGTACGTAGGTATATATAGGAGGAAGGAGTACGTCGATGGAGCAACAGGGGGCCCACGAGGGTGGAGGGCGCGCCCTGGGGGGTGCCCCCTACCTCGTTCCCTCCTCCTTCATTTCTTGACGTAGGGTCCAAGTCTCCTGGATCATATTCGGTGAGAAAATCACGTTCCCGAAGGTTTCATTCCGTTTGGACTCGGTTTGATATTCTGTTTCTTCGAAACTCTGAAATAGGCAAAAAAACAGCAATTCTGGGCCGGGCCTCCGGTTAATAGGTTAGTCCCAAAAATAATATGAAAGTGGAAAATAAAGCCCAATATTGTCCAAAACAGTAGATAATATAGCATGGAGCAATCAAAAATTATAGATACGTTGGAGACGTATCAGGCATCCCCAAGCTTAATTTCTGCTCGTCCTCGAGTAGGTAAATGATAAAAACAGAATTTTTGATGCGGAGTGCTACTTGGCATAATTTCAATGTAATTCTTCTTAATTGTGGTATGAATATTCAGATCCAAAAGATTCAAGACAAAAGTTTAATATAGACATAAAAATAATAATACTTCAATCATACTAACAAAGCAATCATGTCTTCTCAAAATAACATGGCCAAAGAAAGTTATCCCTACAAAATCATATAGTCTGGCTATGCTCTATCTTCACCACACAAAGTATTTAAATCATGCACAAACCCGATGACAAGCCAAGCAATTGTTTCATAATTTTGACATTCTCAAACTTTTTCAATCTTCACGCAATACATGAGCGTGAGCCATGGATATAGCACTATATGTGGAATAGAATGATGGTTGTGGAGAATACAAAAAGGGGAAGATAGTCTCACATCAACTAGGCGTATCAACGGGCTATGGAGATGCCTATCAATAGATATCAATGTGAGTGAGTAGGGATTGCCATGCAACAGATGCACTAGAGCTATAAGTATGTGAAAGCTCAACAAAAGAAACTAAGTGGGTGTGCATCCAACTCGCTTGCTCATGAAGACCTAGGGCATTTTGAGGAAGCCCATCATTGGAATATACAAGCCAAGTTCTATAATGAAAAATTCCCACTAGTATATGAAAGTGACAAAATGAGAGACTCTCTATCATGAAGATCATGGTGCTACTTTGAAGCACAAGTGTGGTAAAAGGATAGTAACATTGTCCCTTCTCTCTTTTTCTCTCATTTTTATTTGGGCCTTTTCTCCTTTTTTATGGCCTTTTTTTTGTCCGGAGCCTCATCCCGACTTGTGGGGGAATCATAGTCTCCATCGTCCTTTTCCTCACTTGGGACAATGCTCTAATAATGATGATCATCACACTTTTATTTTGTTACAACTCAACAATTACAACTTAATACTTAGAACAAAATATGACTCGATATGAATGCCTCCGGCGGTGTACCGGGATATGCAATGAATCAAGAGTGACATGTATGAAAGAATTATGAATAGTGGCTTTGCCACAAATACGATGTCAACTACATGATCATGCTAAGCAATATGACAATGATGGAGCATGTCATAATAAACAGAACGGTGGAAAGTTGCATGGCAATATATCTCGGAATGGCTATGGAAATGCCATGATAGGTAGGTATGGTGGCTGTTTTGAGGAAGGTATATGGTGGGTGTATGATACCACCGAAAAGTGCGTGGTATTAGAGAGGCTAGCAATGGTGGGAGGAAGAAAAGTGCGTATAATCCATGGACTCAACATTAGTCATAAAGAACTCATATACTTATTGCAAAAATCTACAAGTTATTAAAGCAAAGTATTACACGCATGCTCCTAGGGGGATAGATTGGTAGGAAAAGACCATCGCTCGTCCCCGACCGCCACTCATAAGGAAGACAATCAATGAATAAATCGTGCTCCGACTACATCACATAACGGTTCACCATACGTGCATGCTACAGGAATCACAAATTCTAACACAAGTATTTCTCAAATTCACAACTACTCAACTAGCATGACTCTAATATCACCATCTTCATATCTCAAAACAATTATCAAGCATCAAAACTTTTCTTAGTATTCAACGCACTCAAAAGAAAGTTTTACAAATCTTGAATACCAAGCATATTACGATTATTAAACAAATTACCATGCTATTTAAGACTCTCAAAATAATCCAAGTGAAGCATGAGATATCAACAGTTTCTATAAAACAAATCCACCACCGTGCTCTAAAAGATATAAGTGAAGCACTAGAGCAAAACTATATAGCTCAAAAGATATAAGTGAAGCACATAGAGTATTCTAACAAATTCCAATTCATGTATGACTGTCTCAAAATGTGTGTAGAGCAAGGATGATTGTGGTAAAGTAAAAATCAAAGACTCAAATCATACAAGACGCTCCAAGCAAAACACATATCATGTGGTGAATAAAAATATAGCTCCAAGTAAAGTTACCGATGGAAGTAGACGAAAGAGGGGATGCCTTCCGAGGAATCCCCAAGCTTTGAGTTTTTGGAGTCCTTAGATTATATTGGGGGTGCCATGGGCATCTCCAAGCTTAGGCTCTTGCCCTTCCTTGTTCCATAATCCATCAAAAGATTTCACTCAAAACTTGAAAACTTCACAACACAAAACTAAAGAGAAATCTCGTGAGCTCCGCTAGCGAAAGAAAACAAAAGACCACTTCAAGGTACTGTAATGAACTCATTCTTTATTTATATGGGTGTTAAACCTACTGTATTACAACTTATCTATGGTTTATAAACTATTTTACTAGCCATAGATTCATCAAAATAAGCAAACAACACATGAAAAATAGAATCTATCAAAAACAGAACAGTCTGTAGTAATCTGTAACTAACGCAAATTTCAGGAACTCCAAAAAATCTACCAAAATAGGACAACCTAGGAAATTTGTTTATTTATCAGCAGCAACTAGAATCAGTATTTTATCACGTTCTGGTAATTTTTAACAATTGTTTTGTGAACAGAAAGTTTCTGGAAATTACAGCAAGATCAAATAACTATCATCCAAGAAGATCCTATAGGTTTAACTTGGCACAAACACTAATTAAAACATAAAAACACATCTAACCAGAGGCTATATCAAAGATTTATTCCCCAAAAAGTGCTATCGTTTACCGCCCCTAGCTAGGCATAAAAGCAAGGATAGATCTAGGTATTGCCATCTTTGGTAGGCAATCCATAAGTGGCTCTCATAATAGATTCATATGGTAATTTTATTTTCTTTCTAGGGAAGTGTTCCATGCCTTTCTTTAATGGAAATTGGAATCTAATATTCCCTTCCTTCATATAAATAATTGCACCAACCGTTCTAAGGAAAGGCCTACCAAGAATAATAGAACATGAAGGATTGCAATCTATATCAAGAACGATAAAATCTACAGGCACATAATTCCTATTTGCAACAATAAGAACATCATTAATCCTTCCCATAGGTTTTTTAATAGTGGAATCCGCAAGGTGCAAGTTTAGAGAGCAATCATCAAAATCACAGAAATCTAGCACATCGCACAAAGCTTTGGGAATAGTGGAAACACTAGCACCCAAATCAGATAAAGCATAGAATTCATGATCCTTAATCTTAATTTTAATAGTTGGTTCCCACTCATCATAAAGTTTTCTAGGGATAGAAACTTCCAACTCAAGCTTTTCTTCATAAGATTGCATCAAGGCATCAATGATATGTTTGGTAAAGGCTTTATTTTGACTATAAGCATGAGGAGAATTTAGCACGGATTGCAACAAGGAAATACAATCAATCAAAGAGCAACTTTCATAATTAAATTCCTTGAAATCCAAAATAGTGGGTTTAGCAACATCTAGGGCTTTGATTTCTTCAATCCCACTTTTATCAAATTTAGCATCAAGATCTAAAAACTCCGAATTCTTGGAACGCCTCCTAGGTAATGGTGGATCATACTCAGTCCCATCATTATCAAGATTCATATTGCAAAACAAAGATTTAATAGGGGACACATCAATAACTTTTAGATCTTCATCTTTGTTTTCATAGAAATTGTAAGAACACGCTTTAATAAAGGCATCTTTCGTAGCACGCATCCTAGCGGTTCTTTTTTTGCACTCATCAATGGAAATTCTCATGGCTTTGAGAGACTCACTGATATCATGCTTAGGAGGAATAGATCTAAGCTTGAATCAACATCAAGAGAAATTCTATCAAACGTTCCTAGCCAATTCATCAACTTTAAGCAATTTCTCTTCAAGCAAAGTATTAAAATTCTTTTGCGAATTCATAAACTCTTTAACTAGTCTCAAATTCAGAGGGCATCTTATTAAACTTTCCATAAGAGTTGTTGTAGGAATTTCCATAATTATTAGAAGGATTACTAGGATAAGGCCTAGGATTAAAGTTCCCTCTATATGCGTTGTTACCAAAATTATTCCTACCAACAAAATTCACATCCATAGATTCATTATTATTCTCAATCAAAGTAGACAAAGGCATATCATTAGGATCAGAAGAAACACTCTTAGTAGCAAATAATTTCATAAGTTCATCCATCTTTCCACTCAAAACATTAATTTCTTCTATCGCATGCACTTTTTTATTAGTAGATCTTTCAGTGTGCCATTGAGAATAATTAATCATAATATTATCTAGGAGTTTAGTGGCTTCTCCTAAAGTGATTTCCATAAAAGTGCCTCCCGCGGCCGAATCCAAAAGATTTCTAGAAGCAAAATTCAATCCGACATAAATTTTTTGTATAATCATCCACAAGTTTAAACCATGAGTAGAGCAATTACGTATCATTAATTTCATCCTCTCCCAAGCTTGTGCAAAATGTTCATGATCAAGTTGCTTAAAATTCATAATATCGTTTGTAAGAGAGATGATCTTAGCGGGAGGAAAATACTTAGAGATAAAAGCATCTTTGCACTTGTTCCAAGAATCAATACTATTTTTAGGCAAATATGAAAACCAAGCTTTAGCACGATCTCTAAGTGAAAAAGGAAATAGCTTCAATTTAAAAATATCATTATCAACATCTTTCTTCTTTTGCATATCACACAAATCAACGAAGCTATTTAGATGAGTAGCGGCATCTTCACTAGGAAGGCCGGCGAATTGATATTTCATGACAAGATTCAACAAAGCAGTATTGATTTCACAAGATTCAGTGTTGGTAAGAGGAGCAATCGGAGTGCTAAGGAAATCGTTATTGTTGGTATTGGTAAAGTCACACAATTTGGTATTATCTTGAGCCATCATGACAAACAAGCAATCCAACACACGAGCAAACAAAAGGGAAGCGAAAAAGAGGCGAACGGTAAAGAGAGGGCGAATAAAACGGCAAGGGTGAAGTGGGGGAGAGGAAAACGAGAGGCAAATGGCAAATAATGTAATGCGGGAGATAAGGGTTTGTGATGGGTATTTGGTATGTTGACTTTTGCGTAGACTCCCCGACAACGGTGCTAGAAATTCTTCTTGCTACCTCTTGAGCACTGCGTTGGATTTCCTTGAAGAGGAAAGGTGATGCAGCACAGTAGCGTAAGTACTTCCCTCAGTTTTTGAGAACCGAGGTATCAATCTAGTAGCAGGCTATGTGCGAGTCCCTCGTACCTGCACAAAGAAAATAACTCCTTGCAACCAACGCGATAAGGGGTTGTCAATCCCTTCACGGTCACTTACGAGAGTGAGATCTGATGGATATGATGGGATAATATTTTTGGTATTTTGTTTGGTAAAGATGCAAAGTAAAATAAAAGCAAAGTAAAAAAGCAAAGGCAATAATAAAGTGTTGGAAGATTAATATGATGAAGATAGACCCGGGGGCCATAGGTTCCACTAGTCGCTTCTCTCAAGAGCATAAGTATTTTACGGTGGGTGAATGAATTACTATTGAGCAATTGACAAAATTGAGCATAGTTATGAGAATATCTAGGTATGATCATGTATATAGGCATCACGTCTGAGACAAGTAGACCAACTCCTGCCTGCATCTACTACTATTACTCCACTCATCGACCGCTATCCAGCATGCATCTAGAGTATTAAGTTCAAGAAAACAGGCCTTAAGCAAGATGACATGATGTAGAGCGATAAATTCATGCAATATGATAAAAACCCATCTTGTTATCCTCGATGGCAACAATATAATACGTGCCTTGCTGCCCCTACCGTCACTCGGAAAGGACACAGCAAGATTGAACCCAAAGCTAAGCACTTCTCCCATTGCAAGAAAGATCAATCTAGTAGGCCAAACCAAACTGATAATTCGAAGAGATTTGCAAAGATAACCAATCATACATAAAAGAATTCAGAGAAGATTCAAATATTGTTCATAGATAATCTTGATCATAAACCCACAATTCATCGATCTCAACAAACACACCGCAAAAAGAAGATTACATCGAATAGATCTCCACGAGAGAGGGGGAAAACATTGTATTGAGATCGAGAAAGAGAGAAGAAGTCATCTAGCTACTAAATATGGACCTGATCTGAGGTAAACTACTCACACTTCATCGGAGAGGCTATGGTGATGATGTAGAAGCCCTCCGTGATGGATGCCCCCCTCCGGCGGAGCTCCGGAACAGGCCCTAAGATGGGATCTCGTGGGTACAGAAGGTTGCGACAGTGGAATTAGGTTTTTGGCACCGTATCTAATCGTTTGGGGGTACATAGGTATATATAGGAGGAAGGAGTACGTCGGTGGAGCAACAGGGGGCCCACGAGGGTGGAGGGCGTGCCCCCTACCTCGTGCCCTCCTCCTTCCTTTCTTGACGTAGGGTCCAAGTCTCCTGGATCATATTCGGTGAGAAAATCACGTTCCCGAAGGTTTCATTCCGTTTGGACTCCGTTTGATATTCCATTTCTTCGAAACTCTGAAATAGGCAAAAAAAACATCAATTCTGGGTTGGGCCTCCAGTTAATAAGTTAGTCCCAAAAATAATATAAAAGTGGAAAATAAAGCCCAATATTGTCCAAAACAGTAGGTAATATAGCATGGAGCAATCAAAAATTATAGATACGTTGGAGACGTATCATCCACCTAGTTACTTGATAGCTTGACACCGCACTGATTAATGCCTTGGGTATCATGAGCTGGAGCAGTGGCGTCTTGGTGAAGGCCTACCGGCAAGGAGCCTGGCAGGTTCTGAGCTTGACGGCCCCGGAAACCTTGCCGAGGCGAACTGGTCTTGCCCATCAAGTGCAGCTTCTACCCGGCCAGGCTCTCCTGCACGGCAAGGGAGGCTTCTCCTAAGGTGATCTCCTGTCGACTTGATCTTCTTAATGCTCTCCTTGATCTCATGAAGAGCGGTTTCTCTAGCTTGCCGTCCTGTCTTAGCACTGAGGTATGGTCGACATCACGCGTGTGTGTGAGTCCGGGTGGCAAACATGAATGTTTGTTGCACCGACAGGAGCCCCCAGGCCTGGTCTATACATGCCGTCGGGCATCGTTGGGGCGGGCCCAAACAATGCACATGCTCACATACTGACCTTGATGTGCCGGGTGCCCGTGTTTTTGAGGTTTCCTTTGCTTCTTCATTATCCTAGAATTGAGTTTACCTCTGGGTCTCCCACGAGACAAGTAAGACACAAACGACGTAGGTTCACCCATGTAGTGGGCCAGAGGACGCCCATGTTCACGGCGGTCAATTAGGGTGCCCGTGTGTGAACCGGGGGTAACTGCCATTTCACTTCACCCACTACGCCTGTCGTTTCCACCATGCGTGCCGCATGCATTGCGCGAGTTGGTGGTGGATGCGTAGGGCGCGGGAATGTGTGCCTTGGCAGAAGACTCGGCACCCTGGATTGGCGTAAAGTGGAGGCTGACGAATCTAGATGCCGTCAGAGGCGCAGAGAGGCCGGATTGGAGGAGTGGGGCGGTCACCCCAGAGTAACGGAGAGTCAGCCTCCTGCCTCGCTCCATTATAAAAAGGGGGCGCGAGGGGGACGGCGATGCTCATCCATACGCCTCCTCCTTCTTCCTTCTTGTTTTTGCTTCCGCCAAGACGAGGGGAAAGGGTTGTGCTCCGGCTCCAATGGCGGCGACGAGGGCTTCTTCTCGGCACCGTGCTCCTAGCCCCGTTGCGGCTACAGGGGTAGAATCCAGTGCGCAAGGTGAAGCCGCGAGGCTCGGTCGAGGTCGGCGAGGCGCTCGGGGCCGAGGTGGACGTGGTGGTGCACCGACTGTGCCTTCCCTGGCTGCTCTGGCGCCAATGGAGTGCCATGTGGGGGACACGGCACTGGAGTTCATTATCAGGCTGCACGAGCCCCCGCACAGCCACCTGCGGCTTCCTCGCCCCTTTGCAAGGGTGATGGAGGTTCATAAGCCACACGGGTTGAGGCTGCACATGAGGGGTTGCTGCAATGGCACCATGCGGGTGGACGTTGAGTACCCTGCACCTCATGTCATGCTTCTCCGGCGTAGCTAGAAGACTTTTGCTCGCGCCCACAGCCTTACGGAAGGGCATGTTCTCCACTTCAAGCTGATGGAAGCTGATCTGCTCTCCATCAAGGTCTTCGGGCGTTCGGTTGCTCGCTTAGGGTGCTGTGCGGAGACCTCTGATACGTCTCCAATGTATCTATAATATTTTCTTGCTCCATGTCATTATATTATCATTCTTGGATGTTTTAGAAATCATTTTATGGAAACTTTATATCATTTTTTGGGACTAACCTATTGACATAGTGCCCAGTGCTAGTTGTTTTTTGCTTGTTTTTTACTTCGCAGGAAATCAATACCAAATGGAGTCCAAATGCAGTGAAACTTTTTTGAGAATTTTCTAGACCAAAAGACACAAGATGGGCCACAGAAGCACCAGACGGGGGCTTTGAGGGGAGCACAATCCACCAGGGCGCGCCTGGGGGCCCAGGCATTCCCAGGTGGGTTGTGCCCACCTCGGTGGCCTCCCGCGCCACCTCTTCGCCCTACAAATCACCAAATATTCCAGAAACCCTAGGGAAGTCGACGAAACACAATTATATCCGCCGCAAGTTCCAGAACCACGAGATCCAATCTAAACACCATTACGGAGGGGTTCATCATCCTCATTGACGCCTCTTTGATAATGCGTGAGTAGTTCATCATAGACCTATGGGTCCGTAGGCAGTAGCTAGATGGCTTCCTCTCTCTCTCTCTCTCTCTCTCTCTCTCTCTCTCTCTCTTGATTCTCAATACAATGGTCTCTTGGAGATCTATTTGATGAACTCTTTTTTTGTGGTGTGCTCGTTGGGATCCGATGAACTCTAAGTTTATGATCAGATCTTTTATCCATGAATATTATTTGAGTCTTCTTTGATCTCTTATATGCATGATTATTTATAGCCTCATATTTCTTCTTCGAATCTTTGGTTTAGTTAGGCCAACTAGATCGATTTTTCTTGCCATGGTAAGAGGTGCTTTCTGATGGGTTCGATCGTGTGGCGTTCTTTCCCAGTGACAGAAGGGGCAGCAAGACACACATGTATCGTTGCTGTTAAGGATAACAAGATGAGTCTATTCCTACATGAATAGATCTTGTCTACATCATGTCATCGTTCTTATTGCGTTACTCCATTTCTCCATGAACTTAATACACTAGATGCATGCTGCATAGCGGTCGATGTGCGGAGTAAAAGTAGTAGATGCAGGCAGGAGCGGTCTACTAATCTTGGACGTGATGCCTATATATTGATCATTGCCTGGATATCGTCATAATTATTTGAGGCTTTATCAATTTCCCAACAGTAATTTGTTTACCCACTAATACGTCTCCAACGTATCTATAATTTTTTATTGCTCCATGCTATTATATTATTTGTTTTGGATGTTTTATATGCATTAATATGCTATTTTATATAATTTTTGGGACTAACTTATTAACCTAGAGCCCATTGCCAGTTTCTGTTTTTTCCTTGTTTTTGAGTTTCGCAGAAAAGGAATACCAAACGGAGTACAAATGGAATAAAACATTTGCGATGATTTTCCTTGGACCAGAAGATACCTAGGAGACTTGGAGATCAAATGAGAAGAGCCACGAGGCGGCCACAAGGGGGGAGGGTGCACCCCCTGCCTTGTGGGCCCCTCATGACTCCCTTGACCTAATTCTTTCGCCTATGTATTCACATATATTCCCAAACAACCAGAAGCATCCACGAAAACACTTTTCCACCGCCGCAACCTTTTGTACCCGTGAGATCCCATCTTGGGGCCTTTTCCGGCATCCTGTCAGAGGGGGATTCGATCATAGAGGGCTTCTACATCAACTCTATTGCCCTTCCGATGAAGCGTGAGTAGTTTACCACAGACCTACGGGTCCATAGCTAGTAGCTAGATGGCTTCTTCTCTCTCTTTGATTCTCAATACCAAGTTCTCCTCGATGTTCTTGGAGATCTATCTAATGTAATCTTCTTTTGCAATGTGTTTGTCGATATCCGATGAATTGTGGATTTATGATCAGCTTATCTATGAATATTATTTGAATCTTCTCTGAATTCTTTTATGCATGATTTGATATCTTTGTAAATCTCTTTGAACTATCGGTTTAGTTTGGCCAACTAGATTGGTTTTTCTTGAAATGGGAGAAGTGCTTAGCTTTGGTTTCAATCCTGCGGTGTCCTCACCCAGTGACAGAAGTGGCAGCGAGGCACATATTGTATTGTTGCCATCAAGGATAAAAAGATGGGGTTTACATCATCCTGCTTGAGTTTATTCCTCTACATCATGTCATCTTACTTAATGCGTTACTCTGTTCTTCATGAACTTAATACTCTAGATGCAGGCAAGAGTCAGTCGATGTGTGGAGTAATAGTAGTAGATGCAGGAAGGAGTCGGTCTACTTGACACGGACGTGATGCCTATATTTCATAATCATTGCCTTAGATATCGTCATAACTTTGTGCTTTTCTATCAATTGATCGACAATAATTTGTTCACCCACCATATTATTTGCTATCTTGAGAGAAGCCTCTAGTGAAACCCATGGCCCCCGGGTCTATTTTCCATCATATAAGTTTCCGATCTACTATTTTCCATCATATAAGTTTTCGATCTACTATTTTGCAATCTTTTACTTTCCGATCTATAAACCAAAAAACCCAAAAATAATTACTTTATCGATTATTTAGTTTCATCTATCTCTATCATATCTCACTTTTGCAAGTAACCGTGAAGGGATTGACAACCCCTTTATCACATTGGGTGCAAGTTGTTTGATTGTTTGTGCAGGTATTGGTGATTTGTGCATTGTCTCCTACTGGATTGATACCTTGGTTCTCTAACTGAGGGAAATACTTATCTCTAATTTGTTGCATCACCCTTTCCTCTTCAAGGGAAAAACCAACGCAAGCTCAAGAAGTAGCACCCACAGTGTGATATTTTCTTGAGAGAAGCCACTAGTGAAATCTACGGCCCACGGGCCTATTCTTTATCATATTTGCTTTCCGATCTATTATTTGCCACATTTATTTTCTGATCTATTATTCTAAAAACCCAAAAATACCTTCATGCAACTTTATATTCCTTATTTTATTTCGCGTTTTATCAAGATCTATTTATCCAATCTACCACAAACTTATCTGTCTTTTTATCGAGATCTATTTATCCAATCTTGCAAGTATTTGTTCTTTGTGTGCAAGTAACGTTTACATAGTGTTTCTTGGTTCTCCTATTGGATTGATGCCTTGGTTTTATAACTGATGGAAATACCTACCGTAGTTGTGCTGCATTATCCCTTCTTCTTTGGGGAAATACCGACGTAGTTAAGCGACATCAAAAGTATTTCTGGCGCTGTTGCCGGGAAGACATCATCAACATCTATCAGGTTCCTAATCACAAATCTCATCTCCATGCAATTTACATTATTTGCCATTTGCCTCTCGTTTTCATCCCCCCACTTCACAAAAATTTGCCTTTTTATTTGCCTTCTTTTCGTTTCCCTTTTTCTCATTCGATCTCTTGTTTGTGTGTGATCTTGTTTGCTATTGTTGCTTGTGTTGCCATGTGCCTTCTATTTGTTTGCATATTCGCTTGCTAAAAATCTATTGATATTGATCCTTATCCACTTGCTAATCTTTTTAGAAGATCCAATTATGATGAACCAATTGCTAGTGATTTGAGTGCGCTAGATTATCTCTATGAAGTTTTGCTTGAAATTCGTGAATCTGAAAATTGTGACGAAGTGCTAAAAGAAGAAACTTATGAAGTGATCATGATAGCTCCCTGAATGAAAAGCATGATTGCAATGCTGTTACTATAAATTCTATTGTTGTCAATTATGTTAATAATATGCAAAACCCCAAGCTTGGGGATGCTAATTTTGCTATGTCCACTACTTGTTGCAATGATCATGATTGGGGTCATAATGATTCTGATGATCTTGAAAAATTGTTTAAGCCTCATGATGAATATGATATTGATAATAATGCTTGCAATTATATTGAAAGTTGGCTTTCGAAGAGTGCCAACTTTAGAAAATAATAATCCCACGTATTTGGAGAGTGTTCAATCTTTTCAAATTTTTTACGGAAGTGGGTTCGAAGAGGTCATGACTTTAGTTGATGTTAATCCCACTAACTTGGAAGATTGTAAAACTTTTATGCATGTGGATCATGAAGAGAAAATTTTATGTGATAGCTATATTGTTGAATTTGATTATGATCCTACATCTAATTATTATGAGAGAGTAAAATATTACTAAATTACCTCTCGTTATGGTTAGATTGCTATTGTTTCTTTCTTTTTCTTTGCATATGCTAGTATTTGCTTATCTTGATCATTTATTTGCCTATAAAATGCCTATGCATAGGAAGTAGATTACACTTAGATGTGTTTTTCACTTGCTACATGATGCTCTCTTTGTGTTTCAATTATTATCTTTCATGTGAACATTAATAAAATCTTTATGCCTAGCTAGGGGTATAAAACGATAGCGCTTGTTGGGAGGCAACCTAGTGAACAAAATTTATTTTTTCCTTTTTTATTTCTGTTCTTGAATGCTTGCACAATTATGCTACTGTTATGATTGTGTTTTTTTATGTTTTAATTAGTGTTTGTGCCAAGTAAAGCCTTTGAGATAGCTTTGGTTGATAGTTGATTTGATCTTGTTGAAAAACAGAAACTTTTGCATCCAGTAACAGAATTGTTTAAATTAACAAAAGAAACAAACAATTCTGAATTTTTTACACAAGATTAATATACAAATTGCCTACATCGTCTTAGCTCTTCAGAATTTTTGGAGTTACATAAGTATACGAAGTTTTCAGATTGCTACAGACAGTTCTGTTTTTGATAGATTCTGTTTTCTTTGTGTTGTGTGCTTATTTCGGTGAATCTATGGTTGTATCGGGGGTATGAGCCATGGTAAAGTTGGAATACAATAGATATAATGCAAGAATAAAATATGAATGGTTTGCAACAGTACTTAGAGTAGTGATTTGCTTTCTTATACTAACGGATCTCACGAAGGTTTTGTTGAGTTTTGTGTGCTTGAAGTTTTCAAGTTTTGGGTGAGATCACGATGGTGAGGGAATAAGGAGTAAGAAGAGACTAAGCTTGGTGATGCCCCATGGCACCCAAGTTATTATCCAAAGAGAAACAAGCAACTAAGCTTGGGGATGCCCCGGAAGGCATCCCCACTTTCTTCTTATGACCATCGGTATTTTACTTGGAGCTATTTTTTTATTCGTCACATATCATAAGTTTTGCTTGAGCGTCTTCTATTATACGGGTCCTTGTTTGTTTTGCTTTTTAGTTTGTGTCATCTATCCTTGCTGGACACACCTATTTGAGAGAGCCAAAAGTATGCTATTATTTGTTAGAATTCCTCTCTATGCTTCACTTAATGTTTTTGAGCTATGGAATTGCTCTAGTACTTCACTTATATGTTTTTAAGCACGACGTACTTTAATATTTTTGAAGAAATGATCTCATGCTTCATTTAGATTTATTTTAGAGTTAGTAAATTTTTCAAGAAATTCTCTCACGCTTCACTTATATTATTTTCAGAGATGAAGAATTTTATGCTCATGTTCTTCACTTAGATTTGTTTGGGCTATCGAAATCAACATATGAAATTAGTCCCAAAGTGATAGATATTCAAGAGGGATATAATAAAAACTTTCATCAAGATCATTGGACAAAATAAAATTGATTCCTTGTAATAGTTTTGCGATATGTTGATAGTGATATGTGAGTCATGTTGATGAGTAATTATGCTTTAGTAAGAATATTGGTGTTAAGGTTTGTGATTCCTTATGCAAGCACATAAGTCAATAGTTTTGCAATGAAATTACATCCTACTTGTGGTACATTATTCGGTGTTAGTTAGGCTTAATGCTCACTTAAGTGATTTTTCATTTCTTGGTTGGTTGCTTCTCAATCTATTTGCTAGCCACCACTTGTACTAAGTAGAAATACTACTTGTGCATCCAAAATCCTTAAACCCAGTTTTCCATATGAGTCCACCATACCTACCTATATGCGGTATTCCCGTACCGTTCTAAGAAAATTTGTACGTGTCATCTCTAATTTTCAAAATAAATTTTCCTTTTTGTGTGCTTGTACCGCTCATAAAGCGGCAGGGGGTGGCCAATATTTTCCATGCTAGATGTGTTATTCTCAAGATGAGTGTTTATACACATGTCATTGCACGAGAGTATGACAGTAATAGGGATGCCCAGTCCCGAAATGAAAAGGAGACTTAATTTATGTTGTCAAATAATAAATTCCTTGCAAAGTGTTGGTATGGACGGTACCCGTGGATACGACTAGCCCTGGAATGTGAAAGAAAGGTGAAAAAGGAATAAACTTTATTTTCTGTTTGGGAACCGCCTATGATATATCTAGCATGGAAAGTGTTGGGAATTACTCAGTCGTTTTCGTTGACGGGAAAAGTATGCCTCTCAAAAATTTTATCTCTCAATTTAAGCTTTGAGCTCTGGCACTTCTACAAATCCCTACTTCCCTCTACGAAGGGCCTTTCTATTTACTTTATGCAATTTTTATTTTTATTTGAGTCTCCATCTTCTCTTATAAACACCAACTAAGTGGCACTATGATCGTACTTGAGCATTGGATGTAGCTAATATGTGGGTGTGTTTAATGAATGGATCAATGATTGAGCATGATGGGATAGGGATAACTTTCTTTAGTGTTGATATTTTGAAAGACATGGTTGCTTGTTGATATGCTTGAGTATTTAAATCTTTATGTCAAAACTAGACTATTCCTTTGAATCATATAAAAGTCCAAATGTCCATGCTACAAGAGAAAAGAATATGTGATGAACATGTTAGGCAGCATTCCACATCTATAATTTTTGCTTGTTCCATGTTGTTATATTATCATTCTTGGATGTTTTAAAAATCATATTATAGCAACTTTATATCATTTTTTGGGACTAACCTATTGACATAGTGCCTAGTGCCAGTTGCTGTTTTTTGCTTGTTTTTACTTCACAGAAAATCAATACCAAACACAGCAAAACTTTTTAGAGAATTTTTCTAGACCAGAAGACACGAGATGGGCCAAAGAAGTATCATAGGGGGGCTCCGAGGGGAGCACAACCCACCAGGGTGCCCCTAGGGGAGCCAGGCGCGCCCAGGTGGGTTGTGCCCACCTCGGTGGCCTCCCGCGCTGCCTCTTCGCCTTATAAATCCCCAAATATCCCCAAAACCCTAGGGGAGTCGACGAAACACAATTCCAGCTACCGCAAGTTCCGAAACCACAAGATCCAATCTAAACACCATCACGGAGGGGTTAATCATCCTCATTAGTGCCTCCCCAATGATGTGTGGGTACTTCATCATAGACCTACGGGTCCGTAGGCAGTAGCTAGATGGCTTCCTCTCTCTCTCTCTCTCTCTCTCTCTCTCTCTCTCTCTCTCTTTTGATTCTCAGTACAATGGTCTCTTGCAGATCTACTTGATGTAACTCATTTTTTGTGGTGTGTTTGTTGGGATCTGATGAACTTTGAGTTTATATCAGATCTTTTATCCATGAATATTACTTGAGTCTTCTTTGATCTATTATATGCATGATTATTTATAGCCTCGAATATTTGGTTTAGTTAGGCCAACTAGATCGATTTTTCTTGCCATGGGAAGAGGTGCTTTGTGATGGGTTCGATCGTGCAGTGTTCTTTCCCAGTGACAGAAGGGGCAGCAGGACACACATGTATCGTTGCTATTAAGGATAACAAGATGGGGTCTATTCCTACATGAATAGATCTTGTCTACATCATGTCATCGTTCTTATTGCATTACTCTGTTTCTCCATGAACTTAAAATACTAGATGCATGTTGGATAGTGGTCGATGTGTTGAGTAATAGTAGTATATGCAGGCAGGAG
This sequence comes from Aegilops umbellulata, assembly GCA_032464435.1. Classification (NCBI taxonomy): domain Eukaryota; kingdom Viridiplantae; phylum Streptophyta; class Magnoliopsida; order Poales; family Poaceae; genus Aegilops; species Aegilops umbellulata. The sequence continues at coordinate 291,966,770 of CP136057.1, forward strand.
TTGGTCTACTAATCTTGGACGTGATGCCTATATATTGATCGTTACGTGGATATCGTCATAATTATTTGAGGTTTTATCAATTGCCCAACAGTAATTTGCTTAGCGACCGTGTGCCATTTTCTTGAGAGAAGCCACTAGTGAAATGTAAGCCCCTAGATATATTCTTTATCATATTTGCTTTCCGATCTATTATCTGCCACTTTTATTTTCAGATCTATTATTCCAAAAACCCGAAAATACCTTGCTGTATTTTTTGTTACTTATTTTATTTCGTGGTTTATCGAGATCTATTTATCCAATCTACCACAAACTTATCTATCTTTTTACCGTGGAGGGATTGCCAACCCCTCTTACGCGTCGGGTTGCAAGTATTTGTTCTTTGTGTGCAGGTATCATTTACATAGTGTTACTTGGCTCTCCTACTGGATTGATACCTTGGTTTCATAACTGAGGGAAATACCAACCGTAGTTGTGCTGCATCATCCCTTCCTCTTTGGGAAAATACCGACGTAGTTCAAGCGACATCAATCTCGAGCGATGGCAAAAGCTCCTCCTTGAGCAACAGCAATGAGGAGAACACTGACGGTGAAGACGGTGACGAGGAGCCCCCGGTCGTCAAGCATGAATACGACGACTCCGACTCCGGCTGAGCACCGGACGCATTGTCATCGTCAGCTAGGCGCCGACAGCACCACCATTTGCAGTGGACCCCGGCAGAGTGATTTGTCGGGGGTGCTTTGCCTGGTCGTTACCGCTTCCTCCAGCTGGACTCCAGCAGGCTTCCTCGTGGACTTCGGCTTCATCTTCCCTGCCGGTGTCCCTGTCGAACCGCTTCCCTCTAGTCCTGGCGGGGGTGACCAAGGCGTCTCCTAGCCGCTCTCCCCGTCCCCGGCCTCTTTTTCCTTGTCGGGGTGGTGGCCTCCCGATCTTGTCTGGCTGCGTCCCGCTGGTCCTCACGGGGTCGGGCTGGGCTTCTGCCCAGGTGCTCCTTTTGCCCTCTTTCCTTCTCGATGCAACTCCTAGGAGGAGAGGGACAAGAAAGGCATTACGGGGCACTTATCTTTTTTCAAATCAAAAGATGTAGGCATTTGCCATGTTTTAGTTAAAATTATGTAATCCTTCACTCATGTTTGTACTCCGTATGATATGTATTTGTTTATCTATGCATTAATGGAAAAACGCTTGCCGGGTACTTGTGCATGGATCTAAAATGCTCAAGGGTGAACCTTCAATACTTCCAAGTAAACAAAGCTTTCCGGCAAGGCATCCCGTCGGCCCTCATTACAAGTGCTACTAAACCTTGTTTGATGGGTTCAAAAACGGGTTAGGAGTGTAGATGAAGGGCGTCCCCTTGTTAACTTCCCAAAATGTTGTTACGACCAGCCTGATAGAGTGGACTCGAATCAAAAGATGGGAGCACAGATGACGGAGGCGACAAGGTTCCCCTACACACAAGTTTTTCATACGTGAGTACAATCATGGAGTGTTGGGATGAACTTATCTTTGTTTGCTGTCCTACCTATCATTTCTGATAAGGTGGGGCTGTCGGGGACCGGCGTGTGGGCCCATTCTCATCCTTCTTCCCAGAGAACTTATCCGCGATGGAACTTTTCTGTCACCACCAAAAAAAGAAGAAAAGAGGAGAGATAACAACACATGGCCTTTGACAATGAGTTAGTCATCTTATCTTAGGACTATTGCAATACAATAAAGCCATACTTAAAAAAACATGCATGCAAGTTTTTGTGACAACGCTTCGTTTAATTAACTATGCACAGGGTCTGTGCCTAGCTTTGTACAAAGGGTTACAAGTCCTGGAAACTATGCTTGTATAAAACAGGTTGCCTGGGCAAGGCCCGGCAACCACGCCTTACGGGTAGAACTTATGAAGATGCTCAATGTTCCATGATTTTTGCATTGGGATGCCATCTTCGGTCTCCACACGGACTGCGCCAGGTGTGGTGACATGTACTACCCGGTAAGGGCCTTCCCACTTTGCTGTCAACTTGTTTGCACCCTTGGCAGACTGAACACGCCTAAGGACAAGGTGACCTTCCTCAAGGCTCCGGGCATGGACCCTGCTGCTGTGATAGCTGTGCAGGGCTTGCTGTTATCATGCAGCATGTACAGCGGACCGGAGACGATCTTCCTCGAGGAGCGTGGCATCATCATGTCGTAGCTTCTCTTGCAATACTTCATTGTAGGCAAGTACCCGAGATGACCCGTAAATGAGTTCTGTGGGGAGCCCTGCTTCTGCACCATGATACGTCTCCAACGTATCTATAATTTTTTATTGTTCCATGATATTATATTATCTGTCTTAGATGTTTTATATGCATTAATATGCTATTTTATATTATTTTTGGGACTAACTTATTAACCTAGAATCCAGCGCCAGTTTATGTGTTTCCTTGTTTTTTGAGCTTCGCACACAAGGAATACCAAATGGAGTCCAAACGGAATAAAACCTTCGCGCTGATTTTTCTTGGACCAGAGGACACCTAGGAGACTTCGAGTGCAAGTCTGAAGAGCCATGAGGCGGCCACAAGGGTGGAGGGCACACCCAGGGGGTAGGGCGCGCCCCCTACAGTGTGGACCCCTCGGTGACCCCCTGACCTAAATCTTCCTCCTATATATTCACATATATTCCCAAACCACCAGAAGCATCCACGAAAACACTTCTCCACCGCCGCAACCTTCTGTTCCCGTGAGATCCCATCTTGGGGCCTTTTCCGGCATCCTGCCAGAGGGGGATTCGATCACGGAGTGCTTCTACATCAACTATGTTGCCCTTCTGATGAAGCGTGAGTAGTTTAACACAGACCTACGGGTCCATAGCTAGTAGCTAGATGGCTTCTTCTCTCTCTTTGATTCTCAATACCATGTTCTCCTCGATGTTCTTGGAGATCTATCCGATGTAATCTTCTTTTGAGATGTGTTTGTCAAGATCTGATGAATTGTGGATTTATGAGCAGCTTATCTATGAATATTATTTGTATCTTCCCTGAATTATTGTATACATGATTTGATAGCTTTGTAATTCTCTTTGAACTATCGATTTAGTTTGGCCAACTAGATTGGTTTTTCTTGCAATGGTAGAAGTGCTTAGCTTTGGGTTCAATCTTGCGGTATCCTCACCCAGTGACAGAAGGGGCAGCGAGGCACATACTGTATTGTTGCCATCGAGGATAAAAAGATGGGGTTTACATCATATTGCCTGAGTTTATTCCTCTACATGTCATCTTACTTAATGTGTTACTCTGTTCTTCATGAACTTAATACTCTTGATGCAGGCAGGAGTCGGTCGATGTGTGGAGTAATATTAGTAGATGCAGGTAGAGTCGGTCTACTTGACACGGACGTGATGCCTATATTTCATAATCATTGCCTTACATATCGTCATAAATTTAAGCTTTTCTATCAATTGCTCGACGGTAATTTGTTCACTCACCGTATTATTTGCTATTTTGAGAGAAGCCTCTAGTGAAACCTATGGCCCCCGGGTCTATTCTCCATCATATAAGTTTATGATCTACCATTTTGCAATATTTTACTTTTCGATCTATAAACCAAAAAGCCCAAAAATATTTTATCTTTTGTTTAGTTTTATCTATCTCTATCAGATCTCACCTTTGCAAGTGACCGTGGAGGGATTGACAACCCCTTTATCGCGTTGGGTGCAAGTGTTTGATTGTTTGTGCAGGTATTGGTGATTTCTGTGTTGTCTCCTACTGGATTGATACCTTGGTTCTCTAACTGAGGGAAATACTTATCTCTACTTTGCTGCATCACCCTTTCCTCTTCAAGGGAAAAACTAACGCAAGCTCAAGAAGTAGCAGGAAGAATTTATGGCGCCGTTGCCGTGGAGATCTACGCCAAGTCAAGCCTACCAAGTACCCATCATAAACTCTCATCTCTTGCATTAAATTATTCGCCATTCGCCTCTCGTTTTCCTCTCCCCCACTTCTAAAACGATTTTCAAAAAGATTTTCCCTTTTACTCACCCTTCTTTTGTTCATCTTTTCATTTGCCTTTATGTCTTACTTGGCTTGTTTACTTGTTTGCTTGGTATAATTGTGTGTTTGTTGAAATTCAGAAGCAAAGAGTTTATGGATCCTCCGTCGGCGTCCTGGGAATGGGAGTACCCAGACTTGCCTGCCTGCGGCCCAGGGCGTGGCTCCACCAACGGCCAGGTACGGCCCATCTTCAGCAGCAACCACTCAAGACCCTCACGAGGCGGACGACACAAAGACCGCCTCAGGGGCGGCCTCACTAGGCTAGCTCCCGAGGAGCGGAGATATCTATGCAAGGGGCACCTCGCGAGGTGCGCGTGACGTGAGCTGTGACGACCAAGGCCAGGCAGGCGCCAGCGGGCGCAGAGTACCGGTTGCCTCTTTGGTCCTAAAGGGGAAAGCGCAAGCGAGGAGTCTCGAGGCATCAGGCAGAGGTTTCCATATAGGTGCAACGAGACCAAGACCAGCAGGACGGCAGGACGAAGGTCACTGCGGAGCCCACGGCGGCGTCACCACTAGAGCCTTTGGCAGGCGAAGACCACCTTTTGTCAGGATAGCTTGTAGTACTTGTCCCCCTTCAAAATTCGTCGTTGTGGGATCCCTTCCTGCCTAATATTTGGGAAGAGGACCAAGGCCACTATAAATAGGACTGGCCACCACCCTAGCAAGGGGACGGATCATTCAGACCATCCTCGCACACACAAGCTCACCGAGCTCAAGAACACCTCTCCTGAGGAGGTTGTTCATCCCTTGTACTTATTCATCCTCGGCCCACGAGGGAATCCACCACACCACAGTAGAGTAGGGTATTACACCACAACGGTGGCCCCAACCAGTATAAACCCTCGTGTCTCTTGTTCTTTGGGTTCATCGAGCTAGGCTTTGAGATCGTTGCGAGAGCGAGCTTGGGAGAGAGAGATCTTTGTGCGCACCCCAGTGTTCGAACCTCAAGGGTTTGCCGGAACCCGTAATCCGACATTTGGCACGCCAGGTAGGGGATCGTTGAAGCCTTTCTTCCGTCGGTCCACGCTCCACTGCTTCGCCGCATCCATGGCCGACGCTCGCCGCGCCTGTGCTGAGCGTCGGGCCGCCCTTGCTGCTCGCATCGCCCAGACAACACCCATTGGCGGACCTCCCCGCCGTTCTCCCTCGCCTGCTGCCAACGCTGCCACCGGCCCTGCCGGGAATGAGCAGCAAGCTTCATCGTTGCACCCTTCCGTGCGGCGGGATGGACGCACCGCCACCCCGTTGCTGACTCCGGTCGGCCCGTCGTCCCACGCTCCTCGCGCGCCCACAAAAGCGCAGGCCGCGTTGCTCATGGCACGTGAGCTCCTGCGCTACCGCCCGGTCGACGACCTCTATGACCACTGGCTGGACCGCATCGCTGAGCTCGTCAGCGCCGCTGGGGGCTCTCCTGCGTCGTCCCTCTCGCTACCTCGCCCACCTCCAGCCGCGGGCAACGTAGCCCACGGAGCGCCTCCGCCACCTCCGCATCAAGATGTTGCCATCGCACCAAGACGTGAAGCCCCGCGATGCGACCCGCCATGCAAGGCACACGCGCGCGAAGAAGGAAGCTGCCAAGAAGTCCCTCGGCCGCAAGAAAACCCTCCCGCGCTCCTAGCACCACTGCGTCAAGACCGCGTGCCGCCCGCAGCGGCAACGCGTGGATATCAGGATCAGGCCCCGCCAGCACGGCGGGCTCTGGTGACCACAGCAGGCTGTCGTGCCTTCACTCCCGAACTGCACAGCGTCGTCTGGCCCGGCAAGTTCAAGCTAGACCTGCCCCCACACTACGACGGCACCCCCGACCCCGTGGAGTTAGTGCAGCTCTATGAGCTGAGCATCGAGGCGGCCAACGGCGACGAGAAGGTCATGGCGAATTGGTTCCCCATGGCCCTTAAGGATGGCGCGCGCTCGTGGCTCCTGAACCTGCCCGTGGGATCGATCTCCTCTTGGGGCTAAATGTGCGAGCGTTACGTCGCCAACTTTCAGGGCACTCGCGACCGCCCATCAGCTACAGGCGACCTGTGGCGCATCAAGCAGCAGCCAGGGGAAACTCTGCAGAAGTACATCCAACGCTTCAACAGCGTCCGCCTCAAGATCCCCAAGGTGACGGACGAGGCCATCATCTCCGCGTTCTCTGATGGCGTCCGTGACATCAGTATGAAGGAGGAGCTCGCCATCCACGAGGAGCTATGCACGGCCCTGCAGATGTTCAACATGGCAACCAAGTGCGTAAGAGCTGAGGAAGGGCTACTTTCCCTCCTCGAGCTCCCAGCTGCTGACCAGGAAGACAAGAAGGCCAAGACCAAGGACGTGAAGCACAAGGGGGATGCCATGCTCGCGGCGGAACCATAGATGAAGCGCGGCCGCGACCACCCTGAGTCGTCCAAGGCCAACCGCCCGTTCTGCGCCTTCCACAACGTTCATAGCCACAACACCAGCGACTGTCAAGAGCTTAGGGCCATCCGTGATAGGCGCTTCGGTCGACGCCCCAAGCGCGGCAACCGGGGCTATGGTCGAGGAGGAGGACAAAGTGGAGGACGTTGGGACGACTGCGGCCCCCACCAGGAGTGGCGTGACCGGCCTCGCAAGGACCACTGGCAGGACTTGCCTCGCGAGGGCGCCTGGAGAGACCACCCTTGTGAGGACCATCCTCAGGGCAACGAGGGCTCCCTCTGCTGCCACCACCACCAAGGAGGAACGACGACCATCATCAGGACGAGGGGGGTGGGGGCTTCCAGGAGCCACGTGATACGTCTCCAACGTATCTATATTTTTTGATTGTTCCATGCTATTATATATTCTGTTTTGGATGTTTAATGGGCTTATTTATACATTTTTATATTATTTTTGGGACTAACCTATTAACCGGAGGCCCAGCCCAAATTGCTGTTTTTTTGCCTATTTCAGTGTTTCGCAGAAAAAGAATATCAAACAGAGTCCAAACGGAATGAAACCTTCGGGAACGTGATTTTTGGAACGAACGTGATCCAGAAGACTTGGAGTGAACATCAAGAAATCACCGAGGAGGCCACGAGGTAGGGGGGTGCGCCTACCCCCCCCCCCCCCAAGGCGTGCCCTCCACCCTCATGGGCCCCTCGAGGCTCCACCGACCTACTTCTTCCTCCTATATATACCTACGTACCCCCAAACCATCAGAAGCATCCACGAAAACCTAAATCCACCGCCGCAACCTTCTGTACCTGTGAGATCCCATCTTGGGGCCTTTTCCAGCGTCCTGCCGGAGGGGGCATTGATCACGGAGGGCTTCTACATCAACACCATAGCCTCTTCGATGATGTGTGAGTAGTGTACCTCAGACCATCGGGTCCATAGTTATTATCTAGATGGCTTCTTCTCTCTCTTTGGATCTCAATACAAAGTTCTCCTTGATTTTCTTGGAGATCTATTCGATGTAATCTTCTTTGTGTGTTTGTCGAGACTGATGAATTTTGGGTTTATTATCAAGTTTATATATGAACCATATTTGAATCTCCTCTGAATTCTTTTATGTATGATTGCTTATCTTTGCAAGTCTCTTCGAATTATCAGTTTGGTTTGGCCGACTAGATTGATCTTTCTTAGAATGGGAGAAGTGCTTAGCTTTGGGTTTAATCTTGCGGTGTCCTTTCCAAATGACAGCAGGGGCAGCAAGGCACGTATTGTATTGTTGCCATCGAGGATAAAAAGATGGGGTTTATATCATATTGCATGAGTTTATCCCTCTACATCATGTCATCTTGCTTAAAGCATTACTCTATTCTTTTGAACTTAATACTCTAGATGCATGCTAGATAGCGGTCGATGTGTGGAGTAATAGTAGTAGATGCAGAATCGTTTTGGTCTACCTGTCGCGGACGTGATGCCTATATACATGATCATACATAGATATTCTCATAATTATGCTCAGTTATATCAATCGCTCGACAGTAATTCGTTCACCCACTGTAATACTTATGCTATCTTGAGAGAAGCCACTAGTGAAACCTATGGCCCCCGGGTCTATTTTCCATCATATTAATCTTCCAACACTTAGCTATTTCTATTGACGTTTATTTTACTTTGCATCTTTATTTCTCTTTATCATAAAAATACCATAAATATTATCTTATCATATCTATCAGATCTCACTCTCATAAGTGACCGTGAAGGGATTGACAACCCCTTTATCATGTTGGTTGCGAGGTTCTTATTTGTTTGTGTAGGTGCATGGGACTCGAGCGTGGTCTCCTACTGGATTGATACCTTGGTTCTAAAAAACTGAGGGAAATACTTACGCTACTTTACTGCATCACCCTTCCCTCTTCAAGGGAAAACCAACGCAGTGCTCAAGAGGTAGCAAGAAGGATTTCTGGCGCTGTTGCCGGGGAGTCTACGCACAAGTCAACATACCAAGTACCTATCACAAACTCTTATCCCTCGCATTACATTATTTGACATTTGCCTCTCGTTTTCCTCTCCCCCACTTCACCCTTGCCGTTTTATTCGCCCTCTCTTTTCCGCTTGCTTTTTCTTTCGCTTGCTTCGTCGTTATGGCTAGTCCTTTATCTATTCCTTTGTCTCCCGAGATTGAAGTGCTTAATTCTAAACAAAGGAAGGGAGAAAACCTGAAAGATGCTTGGTATAGAATTTGTAATGCTCAAAATAGATCTACCAGGAAGCAATCTACTTCCGTTCTTATTCGCAATTTCTATGTAGGCATCACTCCTTGGAATAGATATATTCTTGATACCATTACCGGAGGGAATTTCTTGGGTAGCCATACTTTTGATTCTTATAATGCTATGATAGATTTGTTCGTCCCACCACCTCTTTTGGTTAATGGGACTATGTTAACTTCGGAGCATGTGATGCAAAGACTTGAAATTATTGAAAATAAAGTTGCTACCGTAGAGTTAATTGAAAATTTGGATAAAAAGATCCACAACCAAATTACCCAATATGGATCTAAGGTAGGATTCACTTTGAAATTTTTTAAAGAAAAGGAACCCATAGTTAATGAAAGAATAAATCAGGATTCCACTAGAATTGAGAAACTTGATGGTATCATTACCAACTTGGGGACCGACCGCCTTTTCTTTCGTAAAGAACACTTCCAATCCTCCTACCAAAGTTGCCAAGCTTATGTATGTTCCTAAAAGTAAGGATGAATCCTCTAGTAAGGAAACTGCGGACCTCAAATCAATAAGTGTTCATCCCAATCTTTTTGCTATAATTAAGGAACCATTTGCTACAAATGATTTTTTCGATTTCGTGCCTAGAACTTTGATAATTAATAGAACGAAAGAAAATCCTAAGGGTTATAGGTGTCTTATTGAATAATTGCCTACCAAAGATGGCAATACCTAGATCTATCCTTGTTTTTATGTCTAGCTAGGGGCGTTAAACGATAGCGCTTGTTGGTAGGCAACCCAATTTTATTTTTAGTATTTTGCTTTTTGCTTATGTTTAGGAATAAATCTTTGATCTAGCCACTGGTTAGATTTGTTTTTGTGTTTTAATTAGTGTTTGTGCCAAGTTAAACCTATAGGAACTTCTTGGATGATAGTTATTTGATCTTGCTGAAAATTCCAGAAACTTTATGTTCACGAAAACAATTGTTAACAATTATCAGAACGTGATAAAATACATATTCCATTTGTAGTAGATCAATAAACAAATTATCTAGGTCGTCCTATTTTGGTAGAATTTTTGGAGTTCCAGAAGTTTGTGTTAGTTACAGATTACTACAGACGGTTCTGTTTTTGACAGATTCTGTTTTTCGTGTGTTGTTTGCTTATTTTGATGAATCTATGGCTAGTAAAATAGTTTATAAACCATAGAGAAGTTGGAATACAGTAGGTTTAACACCAATATAAATAAAGAATGAGTTCAATATTGTACCTTTAAGTGGTGTTTTGTTTTCTTTCGCTAACGGAGCTCACGAGATGTTCTGTTGAGTTTTGTGTTGTGAAGTTTTCAAGTTTTGGGTAAGGATTTGATGGATTATGGAACAAGGAGTGGCAAGAGCCTAAGCTTGGGGATGCCCATGGCACCTCAAGATAATCTAAGGACACCAAAAATCCAAAACTTGGGGATGCCCCGGAAGGCATCCCCTCTTTCGTCTTCATCCATCGGTAACTTTACTTGGAGCTATATTTTTATTCACCACATGATATGTGTTTTGCTTGGAGCGTCTTGTATGATTTGAGTCTTTGTTTGTTAGTTTGCCACAATTATCCTTTCTGTCAACACCCTTTTGAGAGAGACACACATGATTCGAAAATTATTAGAATACTCTATGTGCTTCACTTATATCTTTTGAGCTATATAGTTTTTGCTCTAGTGCTTCACTTATATCTTTTAGAGCACGGTGGTGGATTTGTTTTATAGAAACTATTGATCTCTCATGCTTCACTTATATTATTTTGAGAGTCCTGCAAAACAGCATGGTAATTTTCTTAAATTGAGAAGGTAGTCCTAATATGATAGGCATCCAAGATTAGTAAAAACCTTCTTATAAGTGCATTGAATACTAAGAAAAGGTCGATGCTTGATAACTGTTTTGAGATATGAAGATGGTGATACTAGAGTCATGCTAGTTGAGTGGTTATGAATTTGAGAAATACTTGTGTTAAAGTTTGTGATTCCCGTAACATGCACGTATGGTGAACCGTTATGTGAAGTCGGAGCATAATTTATTTATTGATTGTCTTCCTTGTGAGTGGCGGTCGGGGACGAGCGATGGTCTTTTCCTACCAATCTATCCCCCTAGGAGCATGCGCGTAATACTTTGTTTCAATAACTAATAGATTTTTGCAACAAGTATATGAGTTATTTATGACTAATGTTGAGTCCATGGATTATACGCACTCTCACCCTTCCACCATTGCTAGCCTCTCTAATATCGTGCACTTTTCGCCGGTATCTTACACCCACCATATACCTTCCTCAAAACAGCCATCATACCTACCTATTATGGAATTTCCATAGCCATTCTAAGATATATTGCCATGCAACTTACCACCGTTCCATTTGCTATGACACGCTTCATCATTGTCATATTGCTTTGCATGATCATGTAGTTGACATCGTATTTGTGGCAAAGCCATCGTTCATAAAAAAATTATACATGTCACTCTTGATTCATTGCATATCCCGGTACTCCGTCGGAGGCATTCACATAGAGTCATATTGTTGTTCTAAGTATTGAGTTGTAATTCTTGAGTTGTAAGTAAACAAAAGTATGATGATCATCATTATTAGAGCATTGTCCCAAGTGAGGAAAGGATGATGGAGACTATGATTCCCCCATAAGTCGGGATGAGACTCTAGACAAAAAATAAAATAAAAAGAGAAAAGGCCATAAAAAAAGGGAAAGGCCCAAAAAAATGAGAGAAAAAGAGAGAAGGGACAATGTTACTATCCTTATACCACACTTGTGCTTCAAAAGTAGCACCATGATCTTCATGATAGAGAGTCTCCTATGTTGTCATTTTCATATACTAGTGGGAATTTTACATTATAGAACTTGGCTTGTATATTCCAATGATGGGCTTCCTCAAAATGCCCTAGGTCTTCGTGAGCAAGCGAGTTGGATGCACATCCATTTAGTTTATTTTGGTTAGATTTCATACACTTATAGCTCTAGTTCATCCGTTGCATGGAAATCTCTACTCACTCACATTGATATCTATTAATGGGCATCTCCATAGCCCATTGATACGCCTAGTTGATGTGAGACTATCTTCACCTTTTTTGTCTTCTCCACAACCACCATCCTATTCCACATATAGTGCTATGTCCATGGCTCACGCTCATGTATTGCGTGAAGATTGAAAAAGTTTGAGAACATCAAAAGTATGAAACAATTGCTTGGCTTGTCATCGGGGTTATGCATGATTAAATACTTTGTGTGATGAAGATAGAGCATAGCCAGACTATATGATTTTGTAGGGATAACTTTTTTTGGCTATGTTATTTTGAGAAGACATGATTTCTTAAGTTAGTATGCTTGAAGTATTATTATTTTCATGTCAATATTAAACTTTTATCTTGAATCTTTCGGATCTGAATATTCATACCACAAATAAGAGAATTACATTGAAAATTATGCTAAGTAGCATTCCACATTAAAAATTCTGTTTTTATCATTTACCTACTCGAGGACGAGCAGGAATTAAGCTTGGGGATGCTTGATACGTCTCCAACGTATCTATAATTTTTTATTGTTCCATGCTATTATATATTATGTTTTGGGTGTTTAATGGGCTTATTTATACACTTTTATATTATTTTTGGGACTAACCTATTAACCAGAGGCCCAGCCCAAATTGTTTTTTTTATTTCAGTGTTCCGCAGAAAAAGAATATCAAACGGAGTCCAAACGGAATGAAACCTTCGGGAAAGTGATTTTTGGAACAAACGTGATCCAGAGGACTTGGAGTGGACGTCAAGAAATCACCGAGGAGGCCACGAGGTAGGGGGCGCGCCTACCCACCAGGGTGCGCCCTCCACCCTCGTGGGCCCCTCGAGGCTCCATCGACCTACTTCTTCCTCCTATATATACCTATGTACCCCCAAACCATCAGAGGCATCCACAAAAACTTAATTCCACGGCCGCAACCTTCTGTACCCGTGAGAACCCATCTTGGGGCCTTTTCTGGCGTCCTTCCGGAGGGGGCATTGATCACAGAGGGCTAAAACATCAACACCATAGCCTCTCCGATGATGTGTGAGTAGTTTACCTCAGACCTTCGGGTCCATAGTTATTAGCTAGATGGCTTCTTCTATCTCTTTGGATCTCAATACAAAGTTCTCATCGATTTTCTTGGAGATCTATTCGATGTAATCTTCTTTTGCGGTGTGTTTGTCGAGACCGATGAATAGTGGGTTTATGATCAAGTTTATCTATGAACAATATTTGAATCTCCTCTGAATTCTTTTATGTATGATTGGTTATCTTTGCAAGTCTCTTCGAATTATCAGTTTGGTTTGGCCTACTAGATTGATCTTTCTTGCAATGGGAGAAGTGCTTAGCTTTGGGTTCAATCTTGCGGTGTCCTTTCCCAGTAATAGCAGGGGCAGCAAGGCACGTATTGTATTGTTGCCATCGAGGATAAAAAGATGGGGTTTATATCATATTGCATGAGTTTATCCCTCTACATCATGTCATCTTGCTTAAAGCATTACTCTGTTCTTTTGAACTTAATACTCTAGATGCATGTTGGATAGCGGTCGATGTGTGGAGTAATAGTAGTAGATGCAGAATCGTTTCGGTCTACTTGTCGCGGACGTGATGCCTATATACGTGATCATACCTAGATATTCTCATAATTATGCTCAATTATATCAATTGCTCGACAGTAATTGGTTCACCCATCGTAATACTTATGCTATCTTGAGAGAAGCCACTAGTGAAACCTATGGCCCCCGGGTCTATTTTCCATCATATTAATCTTCCAACACTTATCTATTTCTATTGCCGTTTATTTTACTTTGCATCTTTATTTCTCTTTATCATAAAAATACCAAAAATATTATCTTATCATATCTATCAGGTCTCACTCTCGTAAGTGACTGTGAAGGGATTGACAACCCCTTTATCGTGTTGGTTGCGAGGTTCTTATTTGTTTGTGTAGGTGCGTGGGACTCGAGCATGGTCTCCTACTGGATTGATACCTTGGTTCTCAAAAACTGAGGGAAATACTTACGCTACTTTACTGCATCACCCTTTCCTCTTCAAGGGAAAACCAACAGAGTGCTCAACAGGTAGCACCACGCGCCATCGCCTGTATCTTGGGTGGCGCTCAAGCCCCAGCCTCTCAGCGTATCTTCAAGCAGTTTGCCCGCGAGGTGAAAGCGGCCCTTCCTAGGCTCGAGGCCACGCGCCTGCTCAGATGGTCCAAGTGCGCCATCACCTTCAGCTCGACCGACCAGCTCAAGTGAGCGGCAACCGCGGGCGCCCTCCCGATGCTCTGCTCACCCGTTCAAGTCACCAAGACCCTCATTGACGGCAGCGCAGGGCTCAACGTCCTGTCTGTCGAGACATTCGACAGCCTCCAAGTGCCATACAATCAGCTACAGCCTACGAAGCCTTTCTCAGGAGTGATCGACGGCTCCACCACCCTGATAGGGCAGGTCCGCCTCCCTGTCACATTCGGCCAGCATGACAACTACCGCACCGAGCTCATCGACTTCGACGTCGCCCACATCCGCCTGCCGTACAATGCCATCCTTGGGTATCCAGCCTTGGCCAAGTTTATGGCAGTGACCCATCATGGCTACAACGTCCTCAAGATGCCAGGGAGCGGCGGCATCATCACGATTCCTTGTGAGGAATGGGATGTGGTGTGTTCCCTCGAGCGCGCTTACCAAGCTGTAGCGGCCGAAGACCCCGACAACGAAGGCACCCTGTGCCCTCCTGAGGCCATCCCCAAGAAGAAGAAGCAGCTAGTCCTCCAAGGGCCTCAGGAGAGCGGCGTTTCCGGCGGCACCACCTCATGATCTGCTCCCACAGCAGGGGTGCCTCCCTCCCTCGCATAGGAAGGCGCGCCCGGCGCCCTCCTCGGGCTGGGCTCGGGGGCTCTCTTCTGGAGGGCCTCAGACTTAGCCAACGTCACGAGGGAGGCGCTCGGGCACCATGTGGAGGCGTGCTTCACCGCACGTTTCCCTCAAGAGGGCACACAGCATGGAGCGCCTAGTACTCAGGAGTTCATCACCAAGGCGATCCAGGAGCTTCAAGAGGCAAGGACCATACGCGGTGACCACCGCCCACCACCCGGCGCAGCTCCCCATCCCGGCAAGGACGGCGGGCTGCGCGTCTGTGTCGACATTCCAGGGCTCAATGGGGCCGCGTCTCAGGGACGTTTCGGGCCTTCGCGCGTTGGAAGGTGCGAGGGTCCACCTCACAGTTATGTTCGCATGCCATTTGGCTTGCCAAACGCAGCTGTCACCTTCCAGCGCCACTTGCGGAGCATTCTGGCGGCTCAGGAAGCCAGGCACCACGCTGTCCTGGCGGAGATGGCGAAGATGGCGACAATTCTTTAGGAGCCACCCGAGCCTACGGAGCCTCCTAAGGCTCAGGACCCTGGCGGCTCGTGAGGAGCAGCTTCTCCAGCATGCATCTTTAGCTACTTTCGGCTACTTCAACCCCACTCCAGCTATGGTATAAGGTGATGCTTTCCAGTTCATTCAGTTGGGAGCGCCTCTCGAGCTGCATTATCCCCAGGCCGCTTGGGTCCGTCCCAGTGGCATGTATCATTCTTGCATCTATCTGAGCTAACATTCCTCATTGCTTGAGTCATTTCATGATTATCACCTGCTTACCTGTTTCCCCACGCGGCCACCTGCGTTGCTGGTCAGCCTCCTGCTCATCCCGCAACGGGGGCTACACATGCTGGCACGGCTCTTGTGCTCGGGGCCGTCCATGCAATGCTGACAAACCTGAGCGGTCGAGCTCTGGCTCGTGGCAAGCCCCGTGCACGTCACCTCACCAGGCCCTCAGTGCCTTCATCTTCTTGCAGGGCGACCAGCGGCGGACCAGCAGACGCGGTTGCAGTTTGTACTCCTCCCTCGCGTTAACCTGTAGGAATCTCCGGAGGCTGGCGACGGACGGCGCCGCAGGCTCCTTCATTTTTCACGCAACTCGCTTGCGCGTTAAAAGGGGGGCTCCAGAGCATCGCGTCTCAGGAGCTCCTACTGATTCTCCAGCCCTCACCCCCTGGCCTTGACCACGGCATCGCGACCTGGCATACCAGCAGCGGCTGAGCTCGCTCGAGGGTCGGGACCCGAGGATGCAGAGCACCCAGAAGGGGGTGAAAAAGGGAGGAGGCCAGTGCGAGCCTAACCTGATCGTCTCACAGCCGTTGACATGCGAATCGGAAGCTGCACACGGAAGCTGACTAGGGGTCGCTAAGATAAGTCTTGCACTCAAGCCAGCTTAGCGTTGTGACACATGAGGTCCATCTCTAGCATCCTTGCTACGGCGATGCCACCTTCCTTTCCTGCCTACAGGTAGTTTCTTTCATGCTAAAGGGGACCTCTCGAGCATCGCGCCTCGGGAGCTCTCACCGGACCTCGGGCCGCTCACCTCCCGGCCTTGACCACGGCATCGCGACCTGGCATACCAACGACGGCTGCAGCCTGCCTGGCGATTGGGACCTGTTGGCGTAGAGTGCTAAGCTACCGCAAGGTTGGAAAGGGGGAACCAAGCCGAAGCAAGACACGTAATCGTAAATTCTCGTAATAAGGATGTTATTAACACAAAAGGCACTACAGACACTTTACACACCCCCATGGGGTTCACCTCGATTCCTTGCAGGGAACGAAAGAAGAAGCTTTCTAGGAGCCGTATCTATAGGCACCACCATCGACGCCATCATCGATAGTGGGCCACGGGAGGCCAACGCCAACCCCATCCAGATCAGCGACGACAATGGGCGGGCGCTGCTGCTGCGCTCCGGGCACGGCGAGAGCTCGGGGGCGCGTAGTTGTCGTCGCTTGTCTCCGGAGACTCGTCGGGCTTGGGAGAATCACTGGACACCCGGGCACCGTCGCTGCTTGAAAGTGCAACTATCCCTAGGTGGTTTTGGTAATTCATAACAACATATAGCTCATTGAGCTAATGCTATTCCAAGATGATTATTTCAGGAAAGCTCAATGATTGGCATGGCATGGATGGTGAAAGTGGAACCCTCAAAATGCTAAGGACAAAGGATTGGCTCAAGCTCAAAAGCTCAAGACTCTTCATTTTACATTTTAGTGATCCAAGATCACATTGAGTCCATAGGAAAAGACAATACTATCAAGGAGGGATGAGGTGTTGCTTAATGAGCCCTTTGCTTCATGTGCTTAATGATATGCTCCAAAATCCTCAGCTACTTTCTCATATCCACTCTTGACCTAAACCCAAAGCCAAACTCGGTCCTACCGATTCTTCCTATCCGGCGCCACCGAGTTTCACATGTCATAAGCCACTGCCAAACCCTAGCAAATCGGTTCTACCGATAGGGATCTCGGTCTCACCGAGATGGGATTGCAATTTCTCTGTTTCCTTTTCGTAACTTTTCGGTCTCACCGAAAGAGCGGATCGGTCCCACCGAGATTGCAATGCAAACTCTCTGTTTCCTTTTTGTAACTTTTCGGTCTCACCGAAAGAGCAAATCGGTCCCACCGAGTTTGCCTGACCAACTCTCTGGTTAGCTTATTACCAAATCGGTCTCACCGAGTTTGTGTAATCGGTCTCACCAAGATTACGTTATGCCCTAACCCTAACCATATCGGTCCTACCGAGTTGCATATCAGTCCCACCGAAAATCTCTAACGGTCACTAGGTTTACTATTTCGGTCCAACCGAGTTTGTTGATTCGGTCCCACCGAGATTGGTAAATTGTGTGTAACGGTTGGATTTTGTGTGGAGGCTATATATACCCCTCCACCTCCTCTTCACTCGTTGAGAGAGCCATCAGAACACATCTACACTTCCAACTCATATGTTCTGAGAGAGAACCACCTACCCTTGTGTTGAGGCCAAGATATTCCATTCCTACCATATGAATCTTGATCTCTAGCCTTCCCCAAGTTGCTTTCCACTCAAATCTTCTTTCCACCAAATCCAAATCCTGTGAGAGAGAGTTGAGTGTTGGGGAGACTATCATTTGAAGCACAAGAGCAAGGAGTTCATCATCAACACACCATTTGTTACTTCTTGGAGAGTGGTGTCTCCTAGATTGGCTAGGTGTCACTTGGGAGCCTCCGACAAGATTGTGGAGTTCAACCAAGGAGTTTGTAAGGGCAAGGAGATCGCCTACTTCGTGAAGATCTACCGCTAGTGAGGCAAGTCCTTCGTGGGCGATGGCCATGATGGGATAGACAAGGTTGCTTCTTCGTGGACCCTTCGTGGGTGGAGCCCTCCATGGACTCTTGCAACCGTTGCCCTCCGTGGGTTGAAGTCTCCATCAACGTGGATGTAGGATAGCACCACCTATCCGAACCACGACAAAAACATCCTTGTCTCCAATTGCGTTTGAATTCTCCAAACCCTTCCCTTTACATTCTTGCAAGTTGCATGCTTTACTTTCCGCTACCTATATACTCTTTGCATGCTTGCTTGAATTGTGTGATGATTGCTTGACTTGTCCTAAAGTAGCTAAAATCTGCCAAGAACTAAAATTGGGAAAAGGTTAAGTTTTTATTTGGTCAAGTAGTCTAATCACCCCCCCCCTCTAGACATACTTCTGATCCTACAAGTGGTATCCGAGCTTTGGTCTCCATTTGCTTTGATTTCCATAGCTTTTGGTGGTCATAGCCTTGGTTTCACAACCTAGGAGAGTATGGCGTCTAGCGAGGGAAATTATCACCGTAGAGGTCCTTACTTTGATGGTACTAATTTTGCTAGTTGGAAGCATAAAATGAAAATGCATATTCTCGGACATAACCCCGCCGTTTGGGCTATTGTGTGTGTTGGTTTGCAAGGTGACTTCTTCGATGGGAAAGAACCAAACCGTGAAGCTACCGCGGATGAGTTGAAGATGTTGCAATACAACGCTCAAGCTTGTGACATTCTCTTCAACGGATTGTGCCCCGAAGAATTCAACAAAATTAGCCATCTTGAGAATGCAAAGGAAATTTTGGATACTTTGATTGATATGCACGAAGGTACCGACTCCGTCAAGGAATCCAAATTGGATGTGCTTCAAAGTCAACTTGACAAGTTCAATATGAAGGATGGTGAAGGTGTCGCTGAAATGTACTCTAGGCTTTCTCTCATCACAAACGAGATTGCCGGCTTAGGGAGTGAAGAGATGACCGATAGATTCATCATCAAGAAGATCCTAAGAGCCTTGGATGGAAAATATGATACCGTATGCACATTGATCCAAATGATGCCCAATTACAAAGATCTCAAGCCAACGGAGGTCATTGGAAGAATTGTTGCTCATGAGATGTCACTCAAGGATAAAGAGGAACTTCACAACAAATCAAGTGGTGCCTACAAAGCCTCATGTGAAGCCCCCACATCATCAAGTGAGAAACAAAACTTCAATGAAGAATTGAGCTTAATGGTGAAAAACTTCAACAAGTTCTACAAGAGTAGAAGCAAAGATAGAAGCTCCAAGTCAAGGTCCTACAATGACAAAAGATCTTCTAGTCGAGAGCGAAACTGCTACAATTGTGGAAGACCCGGACATTATTCCAATGAATGTACGGCTCCCTACAAAAGAAGAGAAGATTCTCCAAAAAGAAGAAGCAAAAGAGAAGAATCACCTCCAAGAGAGAGAATGAGTAGAGATGATCGTTATGAACGAAGATACTCACGGAGAAGCAAGGATTCGGAAAGAAAGGAAAAATCATCAAGGAGCTACACAAAACAAAGACATCAAGCTCATGTTGGTGAATGGGTATCCGGCTCCGACTCCGACAACCACTCCGAGAGAAGTTATCACTTCGATTCCGAATATACTCAAGATGAAGGTGTTGCCGGTCTAGCACTTGTGTCAACCAACTCCTACGACATATTTGACTCACCAAATGAAGGAATTGGAAGATGCTTCATGTCCAAAGGTCCTAAGGTAACACACCCCGAGTATGTTGATTTTAATAGTGATGAAGATGACTTGTTAGGTGATGATGATTTACTTGTTGACAACTCTAGTGATGGATACTATGATGAAACATCAATAAATCATGCTAATCAAGATAAAACGAATGACAATGATAGGAAGAAAATTGAGGCTCTAACTAAAGAACTAAACACTCTTAAGTTAGCTCATGAAACTATCTTCGAAGATCGTCGAGAACTTTTAAGAGCTCATGAGAAGTTACGCTTTGAAAAGCATGAGTTTTTAAAGGCAATCAATGATGATATCCACAAGAAAAGTTCTTCTTACATTGACAAGCATTTATTCTTATCCACTTACATGCCTCAAGTCAAGTCTAGTAACAAGAACAAGAAAGATTATTCCTCTAGTAGTAACAATGATCATGTTAAATCCAATGTTGTTGCTTCTAGTTGTTCTCTTGATTCCACTAATGATTCTCTTAGCCAAGTTACACTTGAGCAAGAAAATAGCTTATTGAAGGGAATTATAGAGAAAGGAGTGTACAAAAGTCTTGCCGGGAGTAAGCAATTCGAGGAAATTGTACGCAAGCAAGGAAGGCACCGGAAGAATCAAGGTGTTGGTTTTGAACGAAAGTTCAATGCCAATGGAGTTGAGTGGGAAGAAGATCAATACCCCAAGACAAAGTTTGTTCCACAACAAGAGAAGGATGATCCTACTTCTTTCAAGGGAACACAAACTCAAGATGATCTTCCACCACAAGACTACAAGCAAAAAGGCAAGGACAAGCTTCAAGAGGAAATTTATGCATTTGAAGAAGCTCCTAAGACCTTAGTCAAGTGGATTCCCAAGACTACTTCAAGTTCCACTTCATCAAGTACGACTACAACTCCAAGGATTCCCATCAAGATGGTGTGGATCCAAAAGAAGAAGAACTAGAAAGTTCTTGAGGGTGACTCCGCCAACATACTTCACTCTTATCATTTTGGCAAGAACAAGTGCAATCAACTTCCACATCTTGCACTAGTTCGAGGAGTCACAAACCCTCTTGTTGGTAAGTCAAGGGACAAGGTAACCTAAAAGCTTTCATGGACATCATCTTGTGTGTGCATCACTCTATGTCTATGGATATCCTTGTTTGTTCCTCGTGGGACTAACCCATGTAGGTATTGAAAGTGCAATTCACTCAAATGGATTGCTCCAAGTGATCTACGTCAACATTGAGCATCCACATCTTCAACATCTACATGAAGTCATCATCGACAAAACTCAAGGTTAGTTCATCCCTCTTAGGGGGGATATCACATCTAGGGGGAGCTTTACTCTAAGACTTGAGCTAAAGCAACTCTAATGATGTGAACACAACAATGCTTTATGTAAAAGTGGTAACCCCACTTGAGCTTAAACGATGAGTATGACCTATGATCAAGTGTTCTCATTTGACTCCTAAGTCAATATACTCATATATAGATGACCTAGTCATCGCCAATTGCTTGATAGATGCTAGAATTGGTTGTGCATGCCTTGTCACATATTTCAATTGCCATTTTATTGTGTGAGCATGTTGGTTGCATATTTTACTCATTCGAGGACATCCACTTGTTGTTTTGATTGTTTGGTTTTGTTTTCTTTTGCAAGTGGAAGGACAAGAATGCCTAAGAACCTTCTCTAGCTATCTATGCTTTTCTTGTCTCAAACTCTATTCATGCTACATCACAAAATTTGATCAAGTCAGATTCGAACCACTCTGTGTGAGGAGCACTCGGAGTCCCCGATTCGTCATAGACTTAAACTTCCAAAACTTCTTTGTGATTCTCGGTCTGACCAATACCTCCCTTTCGGTCCTATCGAGATCATTAAGTCGATCTATGTTTTCAATCTCGGTGCAACCGATTTGAACCATTCAATCCCACCGAGTTGCAATAACTGTACACAGTTTTGCATCTCGGTGCCACCGAGTTGTTCCACTCGGTCACACCGACAGGGTCGGGCTATATATAGACACGGGCAAAAATTTGGAAATTTCTCTGAACCCTTTCGCCCGCGCGATAGCTCGCTCTGCCAACGTGGTCTCCGGATCGTCTCCTCGCTGCCAGCCGCCTCCAGTCGCTGGTCTCCGTCGCAGTCAACGGGATTCAACCCCGTCGTTGCCGCCGTAGCGAGTCTCCGCCGAACTAGGGTATGGACTCGATCTTTGTGCTATTCCCCAATCTGATTCCTAGCACATTGTGATCGTATTGATTCTAGCCACGTTTGAAACACTCATATCCAATCAATGCATTCGTAGAATAGGTTTGATTCGAAATTTTGAGGGTTAGGTTTCCGCCGAAACCATCTCGGACCCGCCAAGTTGAAAAACTCGGTCCCACCGATTTGGCTCATGCCATTGCACAAGTAAGACTCGGTCTGACCGAGAATTACTAATCGGTGTGACCGATTTTGGAACTTTGTGAAACCCTAGCAGTCTCAGTGCCACCGAACTGTGACTCGGTCTGACCGAGTTCACTAGTTTAGGTTCCAAAAACTGCTTCGATATCACCGAGTTTAAAAATCGGTAGATCCGAAATGATTTCTGTGGGAAACTAAAACTAAGATTTTGAATCATTCTTTTGCAAAAATCTCTGCATTTTGTGATGCTCATCCACTCTACCTCATCTATAAACTATTCACAGGGTCAGCAGTCAGCTTGTTCATCATGTCAGATCAGAGTGACAGCCAGAATGTGTCAGAACAGCAAGTGCACATGAGTGAGGGCACTAGTCCCTCCAGTTCTTTAGATGAAGGCAGCAGGAGCACCCCCAGTAACTTGCCAAAAGCTGCCACCAGACAAAAGAAGAAAAGAACCTCAGAATCAGGAGAGCTTAGAGAGAATCGTAGAACAAAAGTTCTATGACTTGGATGTCAAAGTAACAGAGATTCAGTCTGCAGTGGAGCAACTTCAAGATGACATGCAGGAGAGGAAAGGGAAGACTACAACTGATGCATTTGCCAGAGTGCCACGAGCTCAGAGGTCAACTACAGTGCCAGTTCCTGACACCAGAGCCACCACCTCAGCTCCAGCCACAGCACCAGCCCAACCAGCTCCAGCATCTACTTCAGCTCCAGCTCCAACCACGTCTACAGAAGCCTTCGTCCTTGGAGTGATCCAGACTCCACCACCACCAGAAGATCAGGCCTGAGAGTCGATCTAGCACAATGCATTTTCTAGGAACTTTTTGGTAACTTGTTGCCAAAGGGGGAGAAAAATGTATAGATCATAGGCTTCGAGAGAGAGAGAGTGTTGCTTTTATTCTCTCTTGTTTTATTTGGTGGTTTTTCAAACGTTGTTTACTTTTTGTTGAGATACTATGATATGCTTGTGAGACATTGATGAACATGTGTTTGATCATAAGCTACACTTATGCCTGCTTGATATATCTTATCTATCTTATGTGATCATTCACTTTTCTTGGTGATGAGTGCATGTATTTCATTCCTATCATTTTGAGCGCTCCACCAAGATGTATGTGACATGGAAGAGTAACCCATGATTCTAACTCTTTGTGCATTTGCAGTCCAAAGCAAATTTTAAATATGCACAAATTTAGGGGGAGCTCTTACTTATCACATACTTCTCAAAGCAACGATATATTTCATTCTTATTATCATTTGTCGAAGCTTTGATCTATATGTTGTCATCAATTACCAAAAAGGGGGAGATTTAAAGTGCAACTATCCCTAGGTGGTTTTGGTAATTCATAACAACATATAGCTCATTGAGCTAATGCTATTCCAAGATGATTATTTCATGAAAGCTCAATGATTGGCATGGCATGGATGGTCAAAGTGGAACCCTCAAAATGCTAAGGACAAAGGATTGGCTCAAGCTCAAAAGCTCAAGACTCTTCATTTTACATTTTAGTGATCCAAGATCACATTGAGTCCATAGGAAAAGCCAATACTATCAAGGAGGGATGAGGTGTTGCTTAATGAGCCCTTTGCTTCATGTGCTTAATGATATGCTCCAAAATCCTCAGCTACTTTCTCATATCCACTCTTGACCTAAACCCAAAGCCAAACTCGGTCCTACCGATTCTTCCTATCCGGCGCCACCGAGTTTCACATGTCATAAGCCACTGCCAAACTCTAGCAAATCGATTCTACCGATAGGGATCTCGGTCTCACCGAGATGGGATTGCAATTTCTCTATTTCCTTTTCGTAACTTTTCGGTCTCACCGAAAGAGTGTATCGGTCCCACCGAGATTGCAATGCAAACTCTTTGTTTCCTTTTTGTAACTTTTCGGTCTCATCGAAAGAGCAAATCGGTCGCACCGAGTTTGCCTGACCAACTCTCTAGTTAGCTTATTACCAAATCGGTCTCACCGAGTTTGTGTAATCGGTCTCACCAAGATTACGTTATGCCCTAACCCTAACCATATCGGTCCTACCGAGTTGCATATCAGTCCCAACGAAAATCTCTAACGGTCACTATGTTTACTATTTCGGTCCGACCGAGTTTGTTGATTCGGTCCCACCGAGATTGGTAAATTGTGTCTAACAGTTGGATTTTGTGTGGAGGCTATATATACCCCTCCACCTCCTCTTCACTCGTTGAGAGAGCCATCAGAACACATCTACACTTCCAACTCATATGTTCTGAGAGAGAACCACCTACCCTTGTGTTGAGGCCAAGATATTCCATTCCTACCATATGAATCTTGATCTCTAGCCTTCCCCAAGTTGCTTTCCACTCAAATCTTCTTTCCACCAAATCCAAATCCTGTGAGAGAGAGTTGAGTGTTGGGGAGACTATCATTTGTAGCACAAGAGCAAGGAGTTCATCATCAACACACCATTTGTTACTTCTTGGAGAGTGGTGTCTCCTAGATTGGCTAGGTGTCACTTGGGAGCCTCCGACAAGATTGTGGAGTTCAACCAAGGAGTTTGTAAGGGCAAGGAGATCGCCTACTTCGTGAAGATCTACCGCTAGTGAGGCAAGTCCTTCGTGGGCGATGGCCATGATGGGATAGACAAGGTTGCTTCTTCGTGGACCCTTCGTGGGTGGAGCCCTCCATGGACTCACGCAATCGTTACCCTCCGTGGGTTGAAGTCTCCATCAACGTGGATGTAGAATAGCACCACCTATCCGAACCACGACAAAAACATCCTTGTCTCCAATTGCGTTTGAATTCTCCAAACCCTTCCCTTTACATTCTTGCAAGTTGCATGCTTTACTTTCCGCTGCCTATATACTCTTTGCATGCTTGCTTGAATTGTGTGATGATTGCTTGACTTGTCCTAAAGTAGCTAAAATCTGCCAAGAACTAAAATTGGGAAAAGGTTAAGTTTTTATTTGGTCAAGTAGTCTAATCACCCCCCCCCCTCTAGACATACTTCCGATCCTACTCTGCTGTTGGAGGAGCTGCCGGCAGGACCAAAGGCGAGGCCAGTGCCTGCCGTTGCGCTGCCCTGGCAACCCCCTCCGGGCAGCATTCCAGGCGGCGGCCTTCCTTATCGAAGACCTTGAAGAACAGCATGGAGGCGCCATCGTACTCGAAGTGGATGGCGAGGGCCCCCTCTACGCGACATATGCGGGCGACCTCACCCCATCCGTGGGTCATGAAGATCTTGCCCGGAGAGACGACCTCGACTTCTGCTCCCGTCGCCGGGGTGTCGCACTCGGCGTGCTGCAGCCACAGCTCGAGTGCCCCCCTCGGCGGCATCTCTTTAGTGAAGAATTGCGGGAATCGGATCCACGAGCGTGGTGGCATCGCTGCCCACACCAGAAGTTCACGCGAGGAGCCCTCGGCGTGAGTTCGCGGGGTGGCGGCGCACACTGCCACGGTGCGGCCACTACGGCCACGGCGCGATCGGCGCCGGTCACTGCCTCCTCCTCCGGAGCTATCTGCCTGAGCATGCAAGGGTAGTGGGTAGCCGGGGGGAGGCCTCTCATGCCAAAGCCTCGTTACCTCCGGCCTTGTGACGGCGTCGTGGGGGCGAGACATCCTCTTCTTCGGAGGAAGTGGCCCCTGCTCCTCGCAGGGAGTCTTCCCCTTCTCAGCGGCGGAGAGCCTCCTTATCGGCGCCATTGGTGTGCAGCAAGGCAGTGGAGCAAGGAGGATGAAGAAGAAGCGGGCGGAATGGAGGAAGAGATGAGTGACGGGGGCTCCGCCCCCTCCTCATTTATAGCTAGAAGGAGGCCAACCGCCGGCCTCCACAATCGTAGGTAATGATGGTTTTCTTCTGCATGCAGCAGGGTCTCGTCAAGTCGAACGGTTGCCGAGGCAGCATGGGGAAGTGGAGACGCCCATGTCCCGTCAGTCGCCACGTGTCAATCAAGGCCGCAGGATATTGGGGCCCACAGTGCTCCACACTTGCCCTCTGGCTTCGCCTCGAAGCCAAGTAGGAGCGCGCCTTGGGCCTGGGTGCTATTGTCGGCGTCCTGGGAACGGGGGTACCCAGACTTGCCTACCTGCGGCCTAGGGCATTGCTCCACCAATGGCCTGGTACGGCCCATCTTCAGCAGCAGCCACTCAAGACCCTCGCGAGGGGCCAAGCCTCGCGAGGCAGACGGCGCCAAGACCTCCTCAGGGGTGGCCTCACTAGGCTGGCTCCCGAGGAGCAGAGATATCTATGCAAGGGGCACCTCACGAGGTGCGCGTGACATGAGCCGTGACGACCAAGGCCAGGCAGGCGCCAGCGGGTGCGGAGTATCGGTTGCCTCTTTGGTGCTAAAGGGGCAAGCGCAGGCGAGGAGTCCCGAGACATCAGGCAGAGGTTTCCATATCGGTGCAATGAGACCAAGACCAACAGGATGGCAGGACGGTGGTCACCGTGGAGCCCACGGCGGCGTCACCACCAGAGCCTTTGGCAGGCGAAGACCACCTTTTGTCAGGATAGCTTGTACTAGTTGCCCCCTTCAAAATTGGCTGTTCTAGGATCCCTTCCCACCTAATATTTGGGAAGAGGACCAAGGCCACTATAAATAGGACTAGCCACCACCCTAGCAAGGGGACGGATCATTCAGACCATCCTCGCACACACAAGATCACCGAGCTCAAGAACACCTCTCCTCAGGAGGTTGTTCATACCTTGTACTTGTTCATCCTCAGCCTACGAGGCAATCCACCACACCACACAGGAGTAGGGTATTACACCACAACGGTGCCCTAAACCAGTATAAACCCTCGTGTCTCTTGTTCTTTGGGTTCGTTGAGCTAGGCTTTGAGATCGTTGCGAGAGCGAGCTTGGGAGAGAAAGATCTTTGTGTGCACCCCAGTGTTCGAACCTCAAGAGTTTGCCGGAACCCGTAATCTGACATCCTCATCCACTTGCTAATCTTTTTAAGAGATCCAATTATGATGAACCAATTGCTAGTGAGTTGAGTGCACTAGATTATCTTTATGAGGTTTTGCTAGAAATTCGTGAATCTGAAAATTGTGATGAAGTGTTGAAAGAAGAAATTTATGAAGTGATTCATGATAGCTCCTTGAATGAAAAGCATGATTGCAATGATATTATTATAAGTTCTATTAATGTCAATTGTGTTAATGATATGCAAAACCCTAAGCTTGGGGATGCTAGTTTTGCTATGTCCACTACTTGTTGATTCTTCTTATAATCTTGAAAATTTACTTAAGCCCCATGACGAATATGAGAATGATAATAATGTTTGCAATAATACTGAAAGTGGGTTTGGAAGTGTGTCAACTTTAGATCCCACATATTTGGATAATGTTCAATCTTATGACGTTCTGATAAAAGTGGGTTCGAAGAGGTCATGACTTTATTTTATAATAATCCCACTATTTCAGTAGAGTGTCAACTTTGCATGTATTTGGATCTTGAAGGGAAAATTTTATGTGATAGCTATATTGTTGAATTTGATTATGATCCTACATGTAATTATTATGAGAGAGGAAAATATGGTTCTGGAAATTTTCATGCTACAAAATTACCTCTCGTTATGTTGAGAATGCAATTGTTTCTTTCTTCTTCCTTGCATATGGTGGTTTTTGCTTGTCTTGATAATTTTTTTGCTTATAAAATCCCTATGCATAGGAAGCATGTTAGACTTAAACTTGTTTGTCACATGTTTTATGATGCTCTATTTGTGTTTCAATTTCTATCTTTCATGTGAGCATCATTAAAATTACCAATGCCTAGCTAAAAGCCTTTAAAGAAAAGCGCCTGTTGGGAGACAGCCCGGTTTTTTCTTTTCTGTTTTTGAATAAACAATCCATCTAGCCACTGGTTAGATGTGTTTTGGTGTTTTAATTAGTGTTTGTGCCAAGTAAGACCTTTGGGATTGTCAGCGTTCTGGGAACAGGGGTACCCAGACTTGCATGCCTGTGGCCCACGGCGTGGCTCCATTGACGTTCTGGTACGGCCCAGCTTTCAACATCAACAACTCAAGACCCTCGCGAGGGGCCAAGCCTCACAAGGCGAACGACGCCAAGACCTCCATGAAGAGCATTCTCCTCGGGCTAGCTCCCGAGGAGCGGAGATATCTATGCAAGCCTCACCTGGCGAGGTTCACGTGACGTGAGCCATGACGACCAAGGCCAAGCGGGCTCAGCGTACCAGTTTCCTCTTTGGTGCTAAAGAGGCAAGCGCAGGCACGGAGTCCCAAGGAATCAGCCAAAGGTTTCCATTCCCGTGCGACAAGACCAAGACCGCCAGGACGGCAGGACGGAGGTCATCGCTGGGCCCACCGCGGTGTCACCACCAGAGGCTTTTGTAGGCAAAGACTACTTTTATCAGGATAGCAAGTACTAGTTTTCTCCCTTCAAATTTGGCTGTTGTGGGATCCCTTCCCGCCTACATTTGGGAAGAGGACCAAGGCCCCTATAAATAGAGCAGCACCACCACCGTAGTAGAGGACGGATCATTCAAATCATCCCCACACTCACCAGCTCATAAAGCACAAGAACACTCCTCCTCCTGAGGTTGTTCTCCCACTATACTAGTTCATCCTCAACCCCTCAAGGCCAATCCACCGCAAAGCAGGAGTAGGGTTTTGCACCGCAAGGTGGCCCGAACCAGGGTAAACTGTTGTGTCTCTTTTCCATTTAGTTCATCGAGCTAGGCCGTGATCTTTGTGAGCAGTAGACTAGGGAGGACGAGTTCTTTGCACGCACGCCAGAGTTCGAACCTTTCAAGGGTCTGCGGAACCCGAAATCCAACATTTGGCGCGCCAGGTAGGGGTGCGTCGAAGATTCGCCACTTTTTCCGCTGTGCTCTGCTGTTCGGCTCTCATGGCGGACGCTTCTCCATCGACTGGATCTACGCGCGCTCTCAGAGGAGCCGAGGGCCTCCGAGCCTTCAACCCCGCCCTGCAGCGGGTGCAGTGGTCGCAGATGTCTACCACACAACCTTCTTCTAGTAGACATTGTTGGGCCTCCAAGTGCAGAGGTTTGTAGGACAGTAGCAAATTTCCATCAAGTGGATGACCTAAGGTTTATCAATCCGTGGGAGGCGTAGGATGAAGATGGTCTCTCTCAAGCAACCCTGCAACCAAAGAACAAAGAGTCTCTTGTGTCCCCAACACACCCAATACAATGGTAAATTGTATAGGTGCACTAGTTCCGCGAAGAGATGGTGATACAAATGCAATATGGATGGTAGATATAGGTTTTTGTAATCTGAATATATATAAACAACAAGGTAACTAATGATAAAAGTGAGCATGAACGGTATTGCAATGCTAGGAAACAAGGCCTAGGGTTCATACTTTCACTAGTGCAAGTTCTCTCAACAATAATAACATAATTGGATCATATAACTATCCCTCAACATGCAACAAAGAATCACTCCAAAGTCACTAATAGCGGAGAACAAACGAAGAGATTATGGTAGGGCACGAAACCACCTCAAAGTTATTCTTTCCAATCAATCCATTGGGCTATTCCTATAAGTGTCACAAACAGCCCTAGAGTTCGTACTAGAATAACACCTTAAGAGACAAATCAACCAAAACCCTAATTTCACCTAGATACTCCAATGTCACCTCAAGTATCCGTGGGTATGATTATACGATATGCGTCACACAATCTCAGATTCATCTATTCAACCAACACATAGAACCTCAAAGAGTGCCCCAAAGTTTCTACCAGAGAATCAAGACGAAAACGTGTGCCAACCCCTATGCATAGGTTCATGGGCGGAACCCGCAAGTTGATCACCAAAACATACATCAAGTGAATCACGTGATATCCCATTGTCACCACAGATACGCACGGCAAGACATACATCAAGTGTTCTCAAATCCTTAAAGACTCAATCCGATAAGATAACTTCAAAGGGAAAACTCAATCCATTACAAGAGACTAGAGGGGGAGAAGCAACATAAGATCCAACTATAATAGCAAAGCTCGCGATACATCAAGATTGTGCCAAATCAAGAACACAAGAGAGAGATCAAACACATAGCTACTGGTACATACCCTCAGCCCCGAGGGTGAACTACTCCCTCCTCGTCATGGAGAGCGCTGGGATGATGAAGATGGCTACCTGTGAGGGTTCCCCCCTCCGGCAGGGTGCCAGAACAGGGCCTCGATTGGTGTTTGGTGGCTACAGAGGCTTGCGGCGGCGGAACTCCCGATCTATTCTGTTCCCCGAAGTTTTTAGGGTATATTTGTATATATAGGCAGAAGAAATACGTCACGGGAGCCACGAGGGGCCCATGAGGGTGGAGGGCGCGCCCAGGGGGTGGGCGCACCCCCTGCCTCATGCCTCCCTCATTGCTTTCCTGATGTGCACTCCAAGTCTCCCGGGTTGCTTTCCTTCCGAAAATAACTTCTCCAGAAGTTTTCATTCCGTTTCGACTCCGTTTGATATTCCTTTTCTTCGAAACACTGAAACAAGGGAAAAACAGGAGCTGGCACTGGGCTCTGGGTCAATAGGTTAGTCCCAAAAATAATATATAAGTGTTTAATAAAGCCCACAAACATCCAAAACAGATAATATAATAGCGTGGAACAATCAAAAATTATAGATACGTTGGAGACGTATCAGCCGCCCAAGTTCAGGCCAGTCATGTCGCCCCGATACGACGGCACGGCGGACCCGGCAGGCTTTCTCCAAGCATACGAGGAGGCTATTTGGGCGGCCAACGGCGATGACAAGGTCACAGCGAACTGGCTCCCCATGGCCCTTGCGGGCGCGCTGCGCGCCTGGCTTCTCAACTTGCCAGGGTCTTCTGTGGCGTCCTAGGAGGAGCTGCGTGGCTTCTTCAGCGGCGCTTCACGGCACAGGCACCCCATGCCGTCGCAGCCCTCCTCGATGGCTCGCAGGCGCCGCCCTCAGACCGCCATCTTAGCTGTTCTTCCGCCAGGTGGGTGCCTCCCATGTGCAGCAGGGAGCTCCCCCCGGATGGGCGACGTCCAAGGCTGACCTCGCCTTCGACTCGAGAGACCACCCCGTGACCACCATGGGTGCAGGCGCGCTCCCGATGCTCTGCACCCCCACCATCTGAAACGTGGCGGTAACCAAGACCCTCATCAATGGAGGAGCCGACCTCAATGTGCTCTCCGTGGAAGCTTTCGGCTTGCTTCTCGTGCCCCAAGGCCGGCTCCGCCCCACCAAGCCCTTCTCCGGGGTCGCCGACGACTCCACCTGCCACCTGGGGCACATCCACCTCCCCGTCACCTTCGGCACCCGTGACAACTACCGCACCGAGCTCATCGACTTCGACATCGCCCGCATTGGCCTCCCGTACAATGCCATCCTCGGGTACCCGGCCCTGGCCAAGTTCATGGTAGCGACTCATCTAGCCTACAACCTCATGAAGATGCCGGGGAGCAGCAGCATCCTCACTGTGGCCGGAGACACCAAGGAGGCCCTACTGTCTCTCAAGCTCGCCTTCAGGGCCACGGCTGCCATGTGGCAAAGGGAGGAAGGAGCCCCAGAGGCTCCGGGGGCCGCGCCAGCAAATAAGAAGCAGTTGTTCTCCCAAGATCATGCCGAGGCGAAGCAGGTATCAGTTGACGAGGACGGGGCGTCGGGCGCCACCTTCACCATAGGTGTCGGCCTCCCTTCGGATCAAGAGGAGGCATTGGTTAGCTTCATGTGCAAGAACAAGGATGTGTTCGCATGGGAGCCCAAGGATCTGGTCGGGATCTCGAGGGGGATAATCGAGCACCACCTGAGGGTGTGCCCCAATGTGCGCCCGGTGAAGCAAAAGGCACGGCGGCAGCCTATGGAGAAGCTGTCATTCATCGTCCTGGAGACACGCAAATTGCAAGAAGCTGGCGTCATTCGGGAGTTGCGGTACCCGGAATGGTTGGCTAACCCGGTCATTGTCCCCAAGAAAGGTGGGAAGGAACACATGTGCGTCGACTTCACCAACCTTAATAAGGCTTGCCCTCAAGATCCTTTCCTACTCCAGCGCATTGATCAGATCGTCGACTCCACCGCCGAGTGTGACCTGCTATGCTTTTTGGACGCCTTCTCAGCCTACCACCAAATCAAGATGGCGGTGCAGGACGTCGCAAAGACATCCTTATTAACTCCATGTGGGGTGTATTGCTACACCTGCATGCCATTTGGGTTGCGTAGCACCGGAGCGACTTTCCAGCGGCTGATGCACGTCGCTCTGGGCCAGTAGCTCGGGAGGAACCATGAGGCCTACGTCGACGACATAGTGGTAAAGTCTTGGGAGGCCAGAACCCTCATCGAAGACCTGGAAGAAACATTCGCTAGTCTGCGCAAGGTGGATTTACGACTCAACCCGGAGAAATGTGTGTTTGGCGTTCCCTCCGGCAAGATGCTAGGATTTTTGGTGTCGCACAGGGGAATCGAGGCAAACCCAGAGAAGGTCAAGGCAATAGAAAGAATGAGCCCACCACAGACTATCAAGGAAATGCAAAAGCTGGCGGGTTGTGTGACCTCGCTGGGGTGCTTCATCTCCAAGCTGGGGGAACGCGCCCTCCTGTTCTTTAAGGTGATGAAAAAGAAGCGCCGTTCGAGTGGACTCGGAAGGCTGATGCGGCATTCCAAGACCTCAAGAGATACCTCACCAGACCACCGATGATGGTAGCGCCGTGACCTCTTGAGCCCCTAGTGCTTTACCTGGCCGCCATGCCCTACTCTGCCAGCACAATGCTAGTGGCCGACCGGGAGGAGCGCCGGGTCAGGGGCTCGCCAAGCGACGCCACACACGCCGCCAAGATGACGCAGCTTCAGGACGGTGCCCCTGAGGCCTCGGCGGCGCCAACAGATGATCGGGCTCCTCAGGTCGGCGCTCCTGAGGCCCTGGCCGCCCCAACGGACAGCCAAGCTCCTCAGGCCCCAGGCCTCAGGAGGTACAAGACTCCACTAACACTTCTGCCCTCGTCGAGCACCTGGTGTACTTTGTCACCATAGTACTACGCGGCGTGCGAACACGTTACTCCATGCCGCAAAAGCTCTTGCTCGCGCTCCTTGTCGCCTCCCGCAAGATGCACCACTACTTCCAAGGCCACCCCATCATGGTCGTCTCGGCTTACCCACTGGAAAGAGTGCTCTGGAGCCCCAACACCGCGGGGAGAGTCGCTAAATGGAACATAAAATTGCAGGCATTCCAGTTGGAGTTCAGCACCACTAGGGTCATCAAGGGTGCGTCGCTCGCCAATTTCGGGAATGGACCGACGTTCCAAGCCCCGAAGTAGGCAAGGACTGACCCCTCTCACCAGGAAGCGATGCACCAGACGGCTAGGTCATGTACTTCGATAGCGCCTTCGCACGCCAAGGCGCGGGGGCTGGAGCCATGCTCATCTCGCCCACCCAGGACAAGCTCTACTAAGCCTTGCAGCTCTTCTTCTAGCAGGGCGAGAAGGTCTCCAACAACATTATGGAGTATGAAGTTTTGATCGTCGGTATCAAGGCTACGGCGGCCTTGGGAGTGAAGCGCCTCACCATGAAGGGAGACTCCCATCTCCTCGTCAACTTCTCCAACAAGGTATACAAGCCGAAGGACAAACACATGGAGGCATACCTAGCGGAGGTACGCAAAATCGAGAAACAATTCTTGGGTCTGGAACTGCAGCATGTGCTGCGCGGCATGAACATGGAAGCAGACAACATCACCAAGAGGGCGTCCC
Source organism: Aegilops umbellulata (assembly GCA_032464435.1). Taxonomy (NCBI): domain Eukaryota; kingdom Viridiplantae; phylum Streptophyta; class Magnoliopsida; order Poales; family Poaceae; genus Aegilops; species Aegilops umbellulata. The sequence goes on from CP136057.1 coordinate 292,000,386, forward strand.
GGTGCCTGCCTCAGGAGCCTGGCGTCTTTGAGGAGCGGCTCTTCAAGCCTTCACCAGCCCCTCCTGCTGCGAAACCAAAACTGCCCCAGGAGGAGCTCCCCCCAGCGCCCCTCTCGGGAGCCCCCGCTTGCGGCCCAACCTCAGGAGCGCGTCTAGTCCTTGCGCTCGAGCCTCAGGAGGGGTGCTGGACCGAAGAGTTCAAGGCGTACCTGCTTCTGGGATCCTGCTGGAGAAGGAGGAAGATGCGGAGCGCGTGGCTCAACAGGCCACTGCCTACTACATTCAGGACAGTGAGCTCTACCAAAAACGGCGAACGATGCTTCTCTGTGATGCATCTCCAAGGAGCAGGGATGCGAGCTGTTAACCGACATACACGGCGGGGACTGCGGGCACCATTCGTCATCATGCACCCTAGTGGGCAAGGCATTCCGCAGTGGATTCTACTGGCCCACAGCGCTCAATGACGCCACCGAGCTGGTGAGATCCTATGAAGCCTGCTAGTTCCATGCCAAGCAAATCCACCAGCCTACTAAGGGTCTCCAGACCATCCCGCTCTCATGGCCATTTGTGGTCTAGGGGCTGGACATCTTGGGCCCGTTCCCTCGAGCGCCGGGGGGCTACCGCTACCTCTACGTCGCCATCGACAAGTTCACCAAGTGGGCAGAGGTGGAGGCTGTCCGCACCATCCCAGCCGGCTCGGCAGCAAGTTCATCAAGGGCCTCGTGAACCGGTTCGGGGTCCCTAATCGCATCATCACCGACAACGGCTCGCAGTTCACTAGCAATCTCTTCAAAACATACTGTGCTAACCTTGGAACGCAGATATGCTACGCCTAAGTGGCACACCCCAAGAGCAACGGCCAAGACGAGTGCGCTAACACGGAGGTCCTGAGGGGTCTCAAGGCAAGAACTTTCAAGAAGAAGCTCGAGGCTTGCGGCAGGGGCTGGCTGGACGAGCTCCAATCCGTGTTGTGGTCCATCCACACCACCGCGACCAAGCCGTCCGGCGAGATTCCATTCTTCCTCGTCTACGGAGCCGAAGCAGTTCTCCCACACGAGGTCAAGCATCACTCCGCGCCGGTCTAGGAGTTTGACGAGGGACGCCAGGACGCCTCATGGGGGATGGACATCGTGCTGGGGGAGGAGCGCCGCTGCCAAGCCCTGGGCACCAAGGTACCAATAGGCGCTGCGGCAGTACCACTGCCACAGTGTCCGCTCCAGGACGCTCGAGGTGGGTGATCTCGTCCTGAGGCGGGTGCTCTCTAGGGAAGGGCTGCATAAGCTCTCACCCATGTGGGAGGGCCCGTTTAGGGTCGCCCGCGTCTCCAGGCCTGGCGCTGCGCACCTGGAGATGTAGGACGGGATCCCCATCCAGAACGCCTGGAACATCCAGCACCTCCGGAGGTTCTACCCATGAAGCAAGGCCCGGTGCTTGTGAAGATCTTCGCTCGTGACACTCTCATGTAATAATGAGTGGGTCTGTACATGCCCCGGAGTCTCCGGAGTGCCGCCCTCGGGCCTCGGGGGCTTCCTCCCATGTCCTAGTGGCAACACTTAGCTCCGAGCTGCTAAGAAGACTAGTCTAGGTGCCGGACGTGGCTATTCTTTTGCTTGCTTTCTGTAGTTGGTTCGCAAAAATTTAATGGAATTTGGAGTTCTCGTGTTTTTCGATTGCCAAGTTGGTTTCCCCCTTTTTTACTTCTCTTGTCTTTCGATCTTGGCCCAGGGAGAGCGGTGATGCGGCTTGAAGCTATGTCGGTATTTCCCCAAAGAGGAAGGTATGATGCAACACAGCAGCGGTAGGTATTTCCCTCAGATGTGAAACCAAGGTTATTGAACCAAGCAACACAACGTAAACAACACTTGCACACAAATAACAACTTCTCGCAACCCAACATGGAAAAGGGGCTATCAATCCCTTTTGGGTAGTGGCACCTCAAGATAGGCAAACGAACGTGAGATAAAATTGTAGTAGATTGATAGATCGAGCGCCAAATAAAATAAATAAGAATAATTTGCAGCAAGGTATTTTTGTATTTTTTGTTTAGTAGATCTGAAAATAAAAGCAAAGGAAAATAGTTCACAAAGGCAAATAATATGAGAAAGAGAACCGGGGGTCGTAGGTTTCACTAGTGGCTTCTCTCGAGAAAAATAGCAAACGGTGGGTAAACAAATTACTGTTGGGCAATTTATAGAACTTCAAATAATCATGACGATATCCAGGCAATGATCATTACATAGGCATCATGTCCAAGATTAGTAGACCGACTCCTGCCTGCATCTACTACTATTAAGTTCATCGAAAAATGGAGTAATGCAATAAGAAAGATGACATGATGTAGACAAGATCTATCTATGTAGAGATAGACCCCATTGTTTTATCCTTAGTAGCAACGATACATACGTGTCGGTTCCCCTTCTATCACTGGGATCAAGCACCGTAAGATCGAACCCACTACAAAGCACCTCTTCCCATTGCAAGATAAATAGATCAAGTTGGCCAAACAAAACCCAAATATCAGAGAAGAAATACGAGGCTATAAGCAATCATGCATAAAAGAGATTAAATAAACTCAAATACTTTAATGGATATAAAAAGAGAGATCTGATCATAAACTCAAAGTTCATCCGATCCCAACAAACACACCGCAAAAAGAGTTACATCATATGGATCTCCAAGAGACCATTGTATTGAGAATTCAGCGAGAGAGAGGAAGCCATCTAGCTACTAACTACGGACCCGAAGGTCTACAATGAACTACTCACGCATCATCGGAGAGGCACCAATGAAGGTGGTGAACCCCATCTGAGATGGTGTCTAGACTGGATCTTGTCGGGGATATACCCCGCGGTATGACCCGGCTGGGACTTGGTATTTCATTGGTAAACTGCCCAAGGACTGGCGATTCACTGATGATCCGGCTGAGCCTGGCGACCCATTGGTAAGCCGGCAAACAGTTGTAAGCCGGTAGATAGTGGTAAGCCGGCAGACAGTTGTAAGCCGGTAGACAGTGGTAAGCCGGCAGACAGTTGTAAGCCGGTAGACAGTGGTAAGCGGGCAGACAGTTGTAAGCCGATAGACAGTGGTAAGCAGGCAGACAGTTGTAAGCCGGCAGACAGTGGTAAGCCGGCAGATAGTTATAACCCGGCAGACAGAGTCGCCTGGGGTTAATAAGCCTGAGACGTTAAGAAGCCCAAGACGTTAAGAAGCCCAAGACGTTAAGAAGCCCATGAAGGAAGCCCGTGATAAAAGGTCAGAATAGTTTAAGTCTTAATCCGACTAGGACTCTACATGTAACCCACCTCTTCAACTTATATAAGGAGGGGCAGGGCACCCCAAGAAGGGAGGCAATCTTTAAGGCTAGAAACAATCAGGAGAGCCGGCTTATGCGGCGACTCCCTCATGAGCATAATGAGACCTAGCCACAAACAACATATAGGGCTATTACCGGATGATGTTTCCCGGGGCCCGAAGCCGTCTAAACCCTTGTGTTGTGTTGTGTCTCTCGATTCCGATCAACCCCTCTTAAGCTACCACATAGATGCGTTGGCCTTACGATTAAATCCTGGCACTAGGACATCTGGCGTGACAAATCAACGACAGTTGGCGCCCACCGTGGGGCCTGCGCACGGTGGTGTTGAGTTCTTGAAAGGATCTTTTTCTAGGGTTTTGAGAAGTTCGCAATTTTCTGGATGGATAGACTCAGCTTGGAAGGATCTGCATCAGCAGCCTCGAGTTCATCAATGCAGATTTTACAATACGTGAGATTTAAGTCAGAGAAGAATTAGGGTTATGGTCGATGCGCTGAAGCCGCCTCAGCTGGGTTGAGCCGCTGGCCATCGAGTTTTTGAAGCCACTGGCCTCCGCTACCTTCTGAGCCGCCGGGGTAGTACCGAGTCACCCTTGCCAGGTGTTGAGCCGCTGGGGCCGCACCTGTCATGTGTTAAGCTGCCCCGACGACTCGCCTCAGCTGAGACGCTGGCTTGCGTCGATACTGAGCTGACCCGGACTCGACTTCGTCTTCAAATCGCCAATGCCTCGGGCCCGACCCCGCATCGCCTACCACACCGGATTGAGCCACCCCAGCCTCGTTTCCGATTTGCCGCTGTCCGAGGGTCATTGCATCAAGTTTTTTTCTGCGGGTGTCCTCATCCGCCATAACGCATCAAGCCGCCGGGACTGAGCCGCCTCGGCCGTGCCGTTTCTGCAGTAAGCTGCACCTCCCCGCTTGTGACCCGCCTTCATCACCGAGTCGCCGACCGCTGCTATGACTCGCCTCACGCCCCCAGCACTTTGCCTCCTCTGCCAAAGAGCCGCCCGAGCCACTCCAAGTCGCCGCCATGACCCCACTTGGCTGCCTCCGTTTCTGCCGCACCTAGAGCCGCCCTCGCTGGACTTGCCTCCGCCTCGACCACGTTCTGAGCCGTCGCCGTTGTGCTTCACTGACCTGTTGTGGCCCGCCACTTCAGCCACCGAGCCTTGAGTCGCCTCGATGGCCTCCTCTATGGTAGTGCGCCTCGCTGGCCTCGCCGGCCTTGCTCCAATTCAGCCGCCTTCGTCTCAAAACCGTTGTCGTCTGCTTTTAACCAGCCGTCATCACAGTTTCTACTACCGCTACTGCTCCCCTGGCAAGTTCGCTAGGCCACCCGTCGTTGAGCCACCAGCAGCTTTTGGCCAAGACCAACATGGCTATATCAGGGAATTTTCTCCTCTCCACCACGCGCTGTCGATCTATTCAAACCTCGGTGTCTACGGACAGAAAACAGCGGCCATCGATCAGCTCCCGTGTGGGATGGCTGGACCCAACTGCTCGGCCGATTCACTGTTACAAGCCTGTTGAGGGTCAAACCTCAAGACGGAAGTGTGCATGAGTGCTTCCTACGTGCATGGTAGGGTGATGCATGCCTTGTATGGTTCAATCCGTGACTCCATAAGATGACAAGATTGCATGAAGATCAAAGCAGAGCGCCATTGGTATTCACGCAAAAATTGCCATGCAGAAATTCATTTGGTTTGACCGGCTCTAAGTAGCACTTGATGCTACTCACATGGGATTAAGATAGCACTTGTTGCAATCCGTGTAAAGGCCATGGTCCAAGAGTACTAATACAGATGATTCACACTTCCGTTTGCTATTTTCATCATCAGTACAAAAATGTCAGCGATTCGGCGTCATCCGTACCGAACTTCAACAACGTCCGTCTGCATCATGCTAGACGGCGGATAAGGACCACGCTCCAGCAGTTGCAGATCAAAGACAAAAACAACACCGCTCAAAAAATCTGGTCAATTACTATGAGGCGCAGGGACTATGAACGGATTTATCACCTAAATAAATCAGGTGATATTTATTCTCTATATTTTGTTAAGTACATGTTGATTTCCTTCGACAAACAACTACTCCGCCCTGTTGTATTTTTTGTACGCATGACAACTATTCACTACAAACGTGGGTACGGAACACGCACTGGCAACATTACGCCCGGCGTTCGTCCGTACCACATTACCCGTAAATGAACGCGTGCTAGGACAGCGCCAACATCACTTTTGCACTAGCGCTTGTCCGTGTCGTGCTGCTCAATGGATACTTACGCGAGTCGCCGCCCCTGCTACATCAACACAACGCGACTGACTCGCCCAATCGCGCAGTTTAACCTTGCAATGAACTCTCCCATCCTAGCTGGCTTACAATGGCGCGGCCGGTTCATCTATCTGCTCCTGCAGCCGATTTGGCCGTGGTTGATTTCAGCTTTACCGTGGTGATCATCAATTCCGCGGTGGATAACTTCTAGCCTGACTTATCAGGTGAAATCCATCCAGTATATTTTTATATTACGTATTGCTTTCTTTAAAAGAGCAATTACTCTGTCTTGCAAGTTCTCCATTGCAGGACAAGTTGTCTACTACAAAAGGGACTATTATATCACTGAATTGTTGAATGACTCATACAGATTTATATCACGGTCAAGCATGGAGAATCTCAAGACAACTTCTTGAGTCGTCTTCAGACTCGGGGGCTATGATGACATGACTTGGCAAATTTTGCCAGATTCAAGATCTCTGGGTCATTGGATGGAAGAATAACCCGGCCCTGGAGGCTACTGCCTTATTGGCGAATATTTCAAGGCCGTCAGAAAATTTCCGGCTTAAAAATAAGGATTCCAGTTCAAAATCCGGCTCAAGGAAAATATGTCTTCCACAAAGCGCTGAATCTCTCAATATCCGGTTTAAGGTCCGGCTCAAGGTAAATCTGTCTCTCACGAAGCTTTGAAGCTATCAATATCCCGTTTGAAATTCCGGTTCAAAAAGAATTCATCTCTCGCAAGTTCAAGTTCTCAGAAAAATTAAAGGTTGCCAAAGAGAACTTGCTGCCATGATGCGCCGGTCAAACATGGGTATCCTGCCTTATTGGCTTATCTTATTGGTCACATGGGGGCTTCCTTCTCATTGGGCATAGATGTGACTACCCTTTGATCCGGCTTATACGCCTTGTTACAGATTACATGGGGGCTTCCTGCTCACTGAGCATAGCTATGATTACCCTTTGATCCGTCTTATAGGCTGGGCTATAAAGATCACCTGGGTTATCCTGTTCAAACATAGGTGTATTCACTAAAGAGGACATAACCTTTTAATTGGCTTGGAACAACAGGTGTATTCACCAAAGTTTCCGGGTTATCCTGTTCAAACATAGGTGTATTCACCAAAGAGGACATAACCTTTTAATTGGCTTGGAATGCCAGGTGTATTCATCAAAATTTCCGGGTTATCCTACTTTGTAGAGTCTGCCACTCCGCCCAGGTAATCCTGGAATGACCCGCCGAACTCTTGACAGTCAATCTTATAGACCCTGAACTTGTCAACGTTAAAACGGCGTTTTGTCATGTGAGGCCCAGCTTACAAGGTGTAAAAGGTTAATTCAGTGGCTTGGCGGCCCATGAAAGCACTTGAGATTTAGGCTTGGCGGCCTATGAAAGCTTTGTTTTTCTAATTTGTTATTTCCTCAGAGCATTTTTTGGATTATTATCCTTGTTCCATATTAACATATGGTTTAAAACAATTCAGGCCATGTAGCCTTAATCTTTATGACTCATATTTGAGCATATTTGGGGTTTTGATAACCGGTCTGGCTTTGGACAATAAGTCGCCAGTATATTGTGATTGTGCACTCTGAGTTATGCACTCTAAGCTGTGGGATATTACCCCTTGCTTCATATGGCGTGATAAGCTGGCGGACTAAAGTGAACAGGGCGTTGTGCTCTATATCTTTTGGGTTATTACCCTTACTGGCATGATAAGCCGGCAATGTTCATAAGTATCACAGCGATGTGAGCCGACAGTATAAATCAATCTTACAGGGTTATCCATTCTGGATTGTCTCAAAAGCTATAAGCAGCAGGGTTATAAAAATCCCGGCTTACCATGAATGCGCATTAAGTCGCCATCGGCCAAGAGCTGCTGAGTATTTAAACTCCGGATTTACTTATCAACAGATATGCCAACATGGCTAGATTTTTATTATGATTATCAATAACCAGTATTATGATTGAGGTTTTCAAAGTCGCTTTAGCACAATGGCTATTATTTTATCAATGGATATGATTTATTCTACAATGGAAGGAATAGTCCCGAGTCGCTGCAGGCTTACGACCTGGCACTTGGGGGCTACATTATTCAAGTTTAGACATCAAATATGAAAGTCCCATGTCACTGCCAGCATGCACCATGGCACTTGGGGGCTAATGCAAAGTCATTTTTTACTTGCCTTATTGAAGACCCGACTCATCACATCGTAATGAGCTGGCCCTTGGGGGCTACCAATTGCTCCTGTCAAAAATTCAAGGTACACAAGTTAAATCCGTTATACTTAAGGGTCCATTGCTCAGTTGGTAAAGCGCAAGGCTCTTAACCTTGTGGACGTGGGTTCAAGCCCTATGATGAAGGCTGCATCATATGATGTTATTTTCAAATGAAGTATATATAAAGTCCCAGCTCAGTATTATCTTACTGAGCCGGCCCTTGGGGGCTACACTGGTTGAAGTTTTTATGAGCATAAGGCAATTACAAGTCCCAGGTTGCTGCAAGCATGACAACCCAGCATTTGGGGGCTACATATGTGGAATATTCAGTTTTGACTAGTGACTGAGATGAACAAACTTGGATTTCTTCAAGGTTGCAACATTTATATTGAAGCAAGTCTTAAGCTGTTACTACGCTCCCTCCTTAATGTTGGGGAACGTAGTAATTTCAAAAAAATTCCTACGCACACGCAAGATCATGGTGATGCATAGCAACGAGAGGAGAGAGTGTTGTCTACGTACCCTCGTAGACCGAAAGCGGAAGCGTTATGTCAACGCGGTTGATGTAGTCGTACGTCTTCACGATCCGACCGATCCAAGCACCGTTACTCCGGCACCTCCGAGTTCTTGGCACACGTTCAGCTCGATGACGTTCCCCGGGCTCCGATCCAGCAAAGCTTCGGGGAAGAGTTCCGTCAGCACGACGGCGTGGTGACGATCTTGATGTACTACTGACGCAGGGCTTCGCCTAAGCACTGCGACAATATGACCGAGGTGGAATTTGGTGGCAGGGGGCACCGCACACGGCTAAGGAAAGATCTCAATGATCAATTGTGTGTTATGGGGTGCCCCCTGCCCCCGTATATAAAGGAGCAAGGAAGGGGGTGCCCGGCCTAGGGTTTGGCGCGCCAGGGTGTGGAGTCCTACTAGGTCTCCAAGTCCTAGTAGGAGTCCACCAAGAGGGGAGGAAGCGAGAAGGAATAGGAGGAGAAGGAAAGGTGGCCGGCCCCCTTTTCCCTAGTCCAATTCGGACTAGAGGAGAGGGGGGGCGCAGCAGCCTTTTTCCTCTTCCCACTAAAGCCCATCAAGGCCCATTACTTCTCCCGTATTCCCGTAACTCCCCGATACTCCCGAAAATACCCGGATCACTCAGAACCTTTCCGATGTCCGAATATAGTCGTCCAATATATCGATCTTTACGTCTCGACCATTTTGAGACTCCTCGTCATGTCCCCGATCTCATCCGGGACTCCGAACTCCTTCGGTACATCAAAACTCATAAACTCATAATATAACTGTCATCGAAACCTTAAGCGTGCGGACCCTACGGTTCGAGAACAATGTAGACATGACCGAGATACGTCTCCGGCAATAACCAATAGCGGGACCTGGATGCCCATATTGGTTCCTACATATTCTGCGAAGATCTTTATCGGTCAGACCGCATAACAACATACGTTGTTCCCTTTGTCCATCGGTATGTTACTTGCCCGAGATTCGATCGTCGGTATCCAATACCTAGTTCAATCTCGTTACCGGCAAGTCTCTTTACTCGTTCCGTAATACATCATCCCGCAACTAACTCATTAGTTGCAATGCTTGCAAGGCTTTAAGTGATGTGCATTACCGAGAGGGCCCAGAGATACCTCTCCGACAATCGGAGTGACAAATCCTAATCTCGAAATACTCCAACCCAACATCTACCTTTGGTGACACCTGTAGTACTCCTTTATAATCACCCAGTTACGTTGTGACGTTTCGTAGCACCCAAAGTGTTCCTCCGGCAAACGGGAGCTGCATAATCTCATAGTCATAGGAACATGTATAAGTCATGGATAAAAGCAATAGCAACATACTAAACGATCGTGTGCTAAGCTAATGGAATGGGTCATGTCAATCAGATCATTCAACTAATGATGTGACCTCGTTAATCAAATAACAACTCTTTGTTCATGGTTAGGGAACATAACCATCTTTGATTAACGAGCTAGTCAGGTAGAGGCATACTAGTGACACTCTGTTTGTCTATGTATTCACACATGTATTATGTTTCCGGTTAATACAATTCTAGCATGAATAATAAACATTTATCATGATATGTAAGGAAATAAATAATCACTTTATTATTGCCTCTAGGGCATATTTCCTTCAGTCTCCCACTTGCACTAGAGTCAATAATCTAGTTCACATCGCCATGTGATTTACCAGCAATAGTTCACATCACCATGTGATTAACACCCATAGTTCACATCGATATGTGACCAACACCCAAAGGGTTTACTAGAGTCAGTAATCTAGTTCACATCACTTATGTGATTAACACCCAAAGAGTACTAAGGTGTGATCATGTTTTGCTTGTGAGATAATTTTAGTCCACGGGTCTGTCACATTCAGATCCGTAAGTATTTTGCAAATTTCTATGTCAACAATACTCTGCACGGAGCTACTTTAGCTAATTGCTCCCACTTTCAATATGTATCTAGATTGAGACTTAGAGTCATCTAGATTAGTGTCAAAACTTGCATCGACGCAATCTTTTACGACGAACCTTTTGTCACCTCCATAATCGAGAAACATATCCTTATTCCATTAAGGATAATTTTGACCGCTGTCCAGTGATCTACTCCTAGATCACTATTGTACTCCCTTGCCAAACTCAGTGGTAGGGTATGCAATAGATGTGGTACACAGCATGGCATACTTCCTAGAGCCTATGGCTGAGGCATAGGGAATGACTTTCATTCTCTTTCTATCTTCTGCCGTGGTCGGGCTTTGAGTCTTACTCAATTTCACACCTTGTAACACAGGCAAGAACTATTTCTTTGACTGTTCCATTTTGAACTACTTCAAAATCTTGTCAAGGTATGTACTCATTGAAAAAACTTATCAAGCGTCTTGATCTATCTCTATAGATTTTGATGCTCAATATGTAAGCAGCTTCATCGAGGTCTTTCTTTGAAAAACTCCTTTCAAACACTCCTTTATGCTTTGCAGAATAATTCTACATTATTTCCGATCAACAATATGTCATTCACATATACTTATCAGAAATGTTGTAGTGCTCCCACTCACTTTCTTGTAAATACAGGCTTCACCGCAAGTCTGTATAAAACTATATGCTTTGATCAACTTATCAAAGTGTATATTCCAACTCCGAGATGCTTGCACCAGTCCATAGATGGACCGCTGGAGCTTGCATATTTTGTTAGCACCTTTAGGATTGACAAAACCTTCTGGTTGCATCATATACAACTCTTCTTTAATAAATCTATTAAGGAATGCAGTTTTGTTTATCCATTTGCCAGATTTCATAAAATGCGGCAATTGCTAATATGGTTCGGACAGACTTAAGCATAGATACGAGTGAGAAACTCTCATCGTAGTCAACACTTTGAACTTGTTGAAAACCTTTTGCGACAATTCTAGCTTTGTAGATAGTAACACTACTATCAGCGTCCGTCTTCCTCTTGAAGATCCATTTATATTCTATGGCTTGCGGATCACCGGGCAAATCCATCAAAGTCCATACTTTTGTTCTCATACATGGATCATATCTCAGATTTCATGGCCTCAAACCATTTCGCGGAATCTGGGCTCATCATCGCTTCCTCATAGTTCGCAAGTTCATCATGGTCTAGTAACATGACTTCCAGAACAGGATTACCGTACCACTCTGGTGCGGATCTCACTCTGGTTTACCTACGAGATTCGGTAGTAACTTGATCTGAAGTTACATGATCATCATCATTAGCTTCCTCACTAATTGGTGTAGTAGTCACAAGAACAGATTTTTGTGATGAACTACTTTCCAATAAGGGAGAAGGTACAATTACCTTATCAAGTTTTCTACTTTCCTCCCACTCACTTCTTTCGAGAGAAACTCCTTCTCTGGAAAGGATCCATTCTCAGCAACGAATATCTTGCCTTCGGATCTGTGATAGAAGGTGTACCCAACTGTCTTCTTTGGGTATCCTATGAAGACATATTTTTCCGATTTGGGTTTGAGCTTATCAGGATGAAACTTTTCATGTAAGCATCACAACCCCAAACTTTAAGACACGACAACTTTGGTTTCTTGCCAAACCACAGTTCAGATTGTCTCGTCTCAACGGACTTTAGATGGTGCCCCTTTTAACGTGAAAGAAGCTGTCTCTAATGCATGATCCCAAAAACGATATTGGTAAATCGGTAAGAAACACCATAGATTGTACTATATCCAATAAAGTACGGTTATGACGTTCGGACACACCATTATGCTGTGGTGTTCCAGGTGGCATGAATTTGTGAAACTATTCCACATTGTTTTAATTGAAGGCCAAAACTCGTAACTCAAATATTTTACCTCTGCGATCATATCGTAGAAACTTTTTATTTTCTTGTTACGATGATTATCCACTTCACTCTGAAATTCTTTGAACTTTTCAAACGTTTCAGACTTATGTTTCATTAAGTCGATATACCCATATCTGCTTAAATCATCTGTGAAGTTCTGAAAATAATGATACTTGTCGCGAGCCTTAATATTCATCGGACCACATACATCAGTATGTATGATTTCCAACAAATCTGTTGCTTGCTCCATTGTTCCGGAGAACGGCGTTTTAGTCATCTTGCCCAAGAGGCATGGTTCGCAAGCATCAAGTGATTCATAATCAAGTGATTCCAAAATCCCATCAGCATGGAGTTTCTTCATGCGCTTTACACCAATATGACCTAAACGGCAGTGCCACAAATAGGTTGCACTATCATTATTAACTTCGCATCTTTTGGTTTCAATATTATGAATATGTGTATCACTACGATCGAGATCCAATGAACTATTTTCATTGGTGTGTATGACCATAGAAGGTTTTATTCATGTAAACAGAACAACAATTGTTCTCTAACTTAAATGAATAACTGTATTGCAATTAACATGATCAAATCATATTCATGCTCAACGCAAACACCAAATAACACTTATTTAGTTTCAACACTAATCCCGAAAGTATAGGGAGTGTGTGATGATGATCATATCAATCTTGGAACCACTTCCAACACACATCGTCACCTTGCCCTTTAACTAGTCTTTGTTCATTCTGCAACTCCCGTTTCGAGTTACTAATCTTAGCAACTTGAACTAGTACCAAATACTGAGGGGTTGCTATGAACACTAGTAAAGTACACATTAATAACATGTATATCAACTATACTTATGTTCACTTTGCCATCCTTCTTATCCGCCAATCACTTGGGGTAGTTCCGCTTCCAGTGACCAGTCCCTTTGCAGTAGAAGCACTTAGTCTCAGGCTTAGGACCAGACTTGGGCTTTTTCACTTGAGCAGCAACTTGCTTGCCGTTCTTCTTGAAGTTCCCCTTCTTTCCCTTTGCCCTTTTCTTGAAACTAGTGATATTGTCAACCATCAACACTTGATGTTTTTCTTTGATTTCTACCTTCGCTGATTTTAGCATCGCGAAGAGCTTGGGAATATTTTCCATTATCCCTTGCATATTATAGTTCATCACGAAGTTCTACTAACTTGGTGATGGTGACTAGAGAATTCTGTCAATCACTATCTTATCTGGAAGATTAACTCCCACTTGATTCAAGCGATTGTAGTACCCAGACAATCTGAGCACATGCTCACTAGTTGAGCGATTCTCCTCCATCTTTTAGCTATAGAACTTGTTGGAGACTTCATATCTCTCAACTCGGGTATTTGCTTGAAATATTAACTTCAACTCCTGGAACATCTCATATGCTCCATGACGTTCAAAACGTCTTTGAAGTCCCGATTCTAAGCAGTTAAGCATGGTGCACTAAACTATTAAGTGGTCATCATATTGAGCTAGCAAAACGTTCATAATGTCTGCATCTGCTCCTGCAATAGGTCCGTCACCTAGCGGTGCATCAAGGACATAATTCTTCTGTGCAGCAATGAGGATAAACCTCAGATCACGGATCCAATCCGCATCATTGCTACTAACATTTTTCAACACAATTTTCTCTAGGAACATATCAAAATAAACACAGGGAAGCAACAACGCGAGCTATTGATCTACAACATAGATATGCTAATACTACCAGGACTAATGTTCATGATAATATTAAAGTTCAGTTAATCATATTACTTAAGAACTCCCACTTAGATAGACATCCCTCTAATCTTCTAAGTGATCACGTGATCCAAATCAACTAAACCATAACCGATCATCACGTGATATGGAGTAGTTTTCAATGGTGAACATCGTTATGTTGATCATATCTACTATATGATTCACGCTCGACCTTTCGGTCTCTGTGTTCCGAGGTCATATCTTATATGCATAGCTCGTCAAGTATAATCTGAGTATTCCGCGTGTGCAACTGTTTTGCACCCGTTGTATTTGAACGTAGAGCCTATCACACCCGATCATCACGTGGTGTCTCAGCACGAAGAACTTTTGCAACGGTGCATACTCAGGGAGAACACTTCTTGATAATTTAGTGAGAGATCATCTTATAATGCTACCGTCAATCAAAGCAAGATAAGATGCATAAAAAGATAAACATCACATGCAATCAATATAAGTGATATGATATGGTCATCATCATCTTGTGCTTGTGATCTCCATCTCCGAAGCACCGTCATGATCACCATCGTCACCGACGCGACACCTTGATCAACATCGTAGCATCGTTGCCGTCTCTCCAATCTTATGCTTCCACGACTATCACTACCGTTTAGTAATAAAGTAAAGCATTACATCGCGATTGCATTGCATACAATAAAGCGACAACCATATGGCTCCTGCCAGTTGCCGATAACTCGGTTACAAAACATGATCATCTCATACAATAAAATTTAGCATCATGTCTTGACCATATCACATCACAACATGCCCTGCAAAAACAAGTTAGATGTCCTCTACTTTGTTGTTGCAAGTTTTACGTGGCTGCTACGGGCTTAAGCAAGAACTCATCTTACCTACGCATCAAAACCACAATGATAGTTTGTCAAATAGACTCCGTTTTAACCTTCTCAAGGACCGGGCGTAGTCACACTCGGTTCAACTAAAGTTGGAGAGACAGTCTTCCGCAAGCCATCTATGTGCAAAGCACGTCGAGGGAACCGGTCTCGCGTAAGCATACGCGTAAGGTTGGTCCGGATCGTCTCATCCAACAATACCGCTGAACCAAAGCATGACATGCTGGTAGGCAGTATGACTTGTATCGTCCACAACTCACTTGTGTTCTACTCGTGCAAATAACATCAAACCATAAAAACCTAGGCTCGGATGCCACTGTTGGGGAACGTAGTAATTTAAAAAAATTTCCTACGCACACGCAAGATCATGGTGATGCATAGCAACGAGAGGAGAGAGTGTTGTCTACGTACCCTCGTAGACCGAAAGCGGAAGCGTTATGTCAACGCGGTTGATGTAGTCGTACGTCTTCACGATCCGACCGATCCAAGCACCGTTACTCCGGCACCTCCGAGTTCTTGGCACACGTTCAGCTCGATGACGTTCCCCGGGCTCCGATCCAGCAAAGCTTCGGGGAAGAGTTCCGTCAGCACGACGGCGTGGTGACGATCTTGATGTACTACTGACGCAGGGCTTCGCCTAAGCACTGCGACAATATGACCGAGGTGGAATTTGGTGGCAGGGGGCACCGCACACGGCTAAGGAAAGATCTCAATGATCAATTGTGTGTTATGGGGTGCCCCCTGCCCCCGTATATAAAGGAGCAAGGAAGGGGGTGCCCGGCCTAGGGTTTGGCGCGCCAGGGTGTGGAGTCCTACTAGGTCTCCAAGTCCTAGTAGGAGTCCACCAAGAGGGGAGGAAGCGAGAAGGAATAGGAGGAGAAGGAAAGGTGGCCGGCCCCCTTTTCCCTAGTCCAATTCGGACTAGAGGAGAGGGGGGGCGCAGCAGCCTTTTTCCTCTTCCCACTAAAGCCCATCAAGGCCCATTACTTCTCCCGTATTCCCGTAACTCCCCGATACTCCCGAAAATACCCGGATCACTCAGAACCTTTCCGATGTCCGAATATAGTCGTCCAATATATCGATCTTTACGTCTCGACCATTTTGAGACTCCTCGTCATGTCCCCGATCTCATCCGGGACTCCGAACTCCTTCGGTACATCAAAACTCATAAACTCATAATATAACTGTCATCGAAACCTTAAGCGTGCGGACCCTACGGTTCGAGAACAATGTAGACATGACCGAGATACGTCTCCGGCAATAACCAATAGCGGGACCTGGATGCCCATATTGGTTCCTACATATTCTGCGAAGATCTTTATCGGTCAGACCGCATAACAACATACGTTGTTCCCTTTGTCCATCGGTATGTTACTTGCCCGAGATTCGATCGTCGGTATCCAATACCTAGTTCAATCTCGTTACCGGCAAGTCTCTTTACTCGTTCCGTAATACATCATCCCGCAACTAACTCATTAGTTGCAATGCTTGCAAGGCTTTAAGTGATGTGCATTACCGAGAGGGCCCAGAGATACCTCTCCGACAATCGGAGTGACAAATCCTAATCTCGAAATACTCCAACCCAACATCTACCTTTGGTGACACCTGTAGTACTCCTTTATAATCACCCAGTTACGTTGTGACGTTTCGTAGCACCCAAAGTGTTCCTCCGGCAAACGGGAGCTGCATAATCTCATAGTCATAGGAACATGTATAAGTCATGGATAAAAGCAATAGCAACATACTAAACGATCGTGTGCTAAGCTAATGGAATGGGTCATGTCAATCAGATCATTCAACTAATGATGTGACCTCGTTAATCAAATAACAACTCTTTGTTCATGGTTAGGGAACATAACCATCTTTGATTAACGAGCTAGTCAGGTAGAGGCATACTAGTGACACTCTGTTTGTCTATGTATTCACACATGTATTATGTTTCCGGTTAATACAATTCTAGCATGAATAATAAACATTTATCATGATATGTAAGGAAATAAATAATCACTTTATTATTGCCTCTAGGGCATATTTCCTTCACTTAAGACATGGGGGCTACATGTGATATGCATATATGGGAGGTACATTTTCAAGTTTGATGTTAGCAACAATTATGACCCAGTGCTATCAATATTTACAAACCGGATATTTTGGCAATGATAAACCGGCAATGTTCGACAAGCCGGCTGGAAATCAGATGAGTATTTCAAGACCAATATTTTTGTTAAGCATTGGGGGCTGGATCAAACGAATTATTCTTCACAATATTTTTCTATGAGAAATCAATGTCAGCAAATTGATTATGAGGCTGGCCTATTGATCCGGACTTTTCAGAAGAAGGAAATGAGAAGGACTTAAGGATGATTGGGATCAGTTTAACATGGATAAAACCAAATTAAACTGGGGGCTAATGTCGAGGATATACCCCGCGGTATGACCCGGCCGGAGTTATGACCCGGCTGGGACTTGGTATTTCATTGGTAAACCGCCCAAGGACTGATGATTCACTGATGACCCGGCCGAGCCTAGTGACCCGTTGGTAGGCCGGCAGACAGTTGTAAGCCGGTAGACAGTGGTAAGCCGACAGACAGTTGTAAGCTGGTAGACTGTGGTAAGCCGGCAGATAGTTGTAAGCTGGTAGACGGTGGTAAGCCGGCAGACAGTGGTAAGCCGGCAAAGAGTGGTAAGCCGGCACACAGTTACAACCCGGCAGACAGAGTCGCCTGAGGTTAATAAGCTCGAGATGTTAAGAAGCCCATGAAGGAAGCCCGTGATAAAAGGTCAGAATAGTTTAAGTCTTAATCCGACTAGGACTCTACATGTAACCCGACCCTTCAACTTATATAAGGAGGGGCAGGGCACCCAATAAGGGAGGCAATCTTTAATGCTAGACACAATTAGGAGAGTCGGCTTATGTGGCAAGTCCCTCATGAGCATAATGAGACCTAGCCACAAAGCGCATGTAGGGCTATTACCGGAAGATGTTTCCCGGGGCCCGAAGCCGTCTAAA
Organism: Aegilops umbellulata; assembly: GCA_032464435.1. NCBI lineage: Eukaryota > Viridiplantae > Streptophyta > Magnoliopsida > Poales > Poaceae > Aegilops > Aegilops umbellulata. Next base: position 292,018,142 of record CP136057.1, read on the forward strand.
CCCTTGTGTTGTGTTGTGTCTCTCGATTCCGATCAACCCCTCTTAAGCTACCACATGGATGTGTTGGCCTCACGATTAAGTCCTGACACTAGGACATCTGCCGTGACAAATCCACGACAGATCTGGTGGCTCTGGACTCTATGGTGGCTGGAATTGATTTTCGTCAACTCCCCTAGGGTTTCTGGAATATTGGGGTATCTATAGAGCAAAGAGGCGGTCCGGGGGCACCCGAGGTGGGCACAACCCACCAGGGCGCGCCTGGGCCTCCTGGTGCGCTCTGGTGGGTTGTGCTCTCCTCGGAGCACCCCCCCCCCCAAGCACAGCCTTGGCCCATTAAGTGTCTTCTGGTCCCAAAAAAATCTCCGTAAAGTTTCGTTGCATTTGGACTCCGTTTGGTATTGATTTCCTGCGATGTAAAAAACATGCAGAAAAAAACAACTGGCACTTGGCACTATGTCAATAGGTTAGTACCAAAAATGATATAAAATGACTATAAAATGATTATAAAACATCCAAGATTGATAATATAACAGCATGGAACAATAAAAAATTATATATATGTTGGAGGCGTATCAACATCCCCAAGCTTAACTCCTACTCGTCCTCGAGTACGTAAGTGATAAAAACAGAATTTTCGATGTGGAATGTTGCCTATCAGGTCATATCATATTGTTTTCTTTATAGCATGGACATTTGGACTTTTATATTGTTCAAAGCAATAGTCTAGTTTTGACACGATAATTCAAATACTCAAGATGTCAACAAGCAACCCTGTCTTTCAAAATATCAACGCTAAAATAAGTTATCCCATATGCTCAATCATTGATCCATTCATGAAACACACTTGCATATTAGCTACACCCAATACTCAAGTACGATCATATTGCCTCCTAGTTGGTTCTTTTATAAGAGAAGATGGAGACTCAAATTCAAAAAAAAAATTAATAAAGTAAAAGAAAGGCCCTTCGCAGAGGGAAGTAGGGATTTGTAGAGGTATCAGAGTTCAAAGCAAAAAACTTAGAGATAAAAACATTTGGGACGGCGGACCGGTCCGTCATGCAGCGACGCTCGTCGCCCTCCAGGTGATCCAGCTCCTTTGCCGCCGCCTGGGCGGCACGCATGTTCTCCATAGGAGTGGCGTGGACGGGGCCGTCGGCTCCCAGCATGCTGGCGATGGCTGCAGATGGCGCGGTCGATCTCGCGCTGGTAGGCTTCGGTGAGGTGTATCATGGCTGCCAGCTTGTAGGCGCTGTCGAGGAGCGTGACGCAGCACATTTCCAGCGTCGCGCCATCGGCACTAAGCGCTATGGGCGTGGACAGGTCCCGCATGCTGCCTGCAGCGGGTCCTGCCCGGCCCCGTCAGAGGCTCCGTCGTGGCTGATGACCAGCACCTTAGTGACGGTGCTGGTGCTGGCACGGCTGTCAGTAGAGGGGAGCGGGTCGTCGATGGCCACCACGTCATCGGGGAAGGCATCAGAGGGCGCAGCATCGGCGTCGATGATCATGTCGACAAGCGGGCCAGTGGAGCCGACGGACTCCAGGTCGGAGGCTGGCTCATTGGCGATGTGAAGCTTGCCGAGGAGGTCGACAAGGCAGCTCCTAGTGATGGCTGCTCCCGCGTTGGGTGCGGGCTCGTCGGCGAGGCGGATCCCGCCGACGAGGTCAACGAGGTAGCCTGCGGCGCGAGCGGCTTCCACGCCACGCAGCGTGTCGGTGCAAACGCCATTGGGCATGCCAGGCTGGCTGCACTCGCCAGGAGGAAGAGGGTTCCCGTCCAGAACGTGTCTCTAGACGACGGTGCACCTAGCCCACAGTGTGCGCCAAATGTCGGGGATATCTAGCAACATATGCCAGGGATGGCTTATCATGGATGGGGACAAGAGTACGTCGTTGGGCTCTAGAAGCGGGAGTGAGCGAGATTGCATACGCCTGCGAATCTTACCCAGGTTCGTGGCTCTCCGTGGAGATAACACCCCTAGTCCTGCTCTACGGGGTCTCCGCATGATGACTATAGTCGATAAGGTAGCTACAAGATTGCTCCTTGAGCCGTTTGGCTAGAGGAGGAAGAAGGGCAAAGCTAGCTCTACTCCTCTCTCTCTCTCTCTCTGTGTGTGATCTCTAGGGTTGTGAACCCCTTGCATGGGGCAGCCTAGGGGTTTATATAGGCCTACCCCCCAGGGGTACAATGGTAATATGGTCGAGTGTAGGACCCGGCCGTCAGTGTCTCTGGGTGCCGACTTCTCCGCTGGCTGCTGGGGCCCGCCGCTTGGTGGGTCTCGCCGCTGCTAGGGACTCAGCCGACAGGTAGGGCCCGCCGCCTACGGGCCATGTCGACTCCTTTATATTGTTGCCTTGATCCTGATGACGGAGGCTTTGTCGGGGGGAGCGTGGCTACAGTCCCACCGCCTGGCGGGCGCTCACTGTCGCCACACCTCGTCTCATCTGGTTAATGGCGCGCATACTCCGAAGGGGAGGGGGCACCTGCTAGGAGTTGGCCCGCCCTCGTGGCCGCCTGTTTGGGGTTTGTCGTCTTCTGGTGGCTCGCGGACAGGTAGGCCTGCCGCGTGTGGGCTGTACCGACCGCCCGTCGTGGGAACATGGCTCCCTCTGACGTAGGTGATGTCATGGATCATGTGGCGACAGTGCCACGCCGGACGAGGGGTGTTAGCTTGGTACACCGCACTGTGGCCACGTTCCGCCCTGGATTCGTGGGTGGCAGGCCGCACTATAGCCACACCCTGTCTCGTCGTGGTTAAGTGGGTGCAAACTTTGAGGGCACGAGGGGCCGCCTGTTGGGAGTCGGCCCCCTCATGATCGTCTTCTGGCGTCTCACCATCTTCTAGGAGCCGGTCTCCTAGACCAGCCAGGTCAATAAGCCGGCCGTTTGTCCGAGAGGTGTGAGGGGCGCAACTAGCCCCGATGTCTTGAAATACCATAAGGGGTCGATGAGGCTACCCGTGGTCATTTACTCCGATAGTAGTCCCTGAAGATGGTGGGGTGCCACGGCCGAAATCGAGGAGCCTCGGCAGCTTCCTACTCTGAGTGTCTGGGTAATCATGTTTCATCCTTCTTCAGGAGATGCCGACTATCAGGAGCCGGCCAAGGCCGGGTCGGCCGCCTGGTGAATTTGAATCGCCATGGTGGAGGCCGGGTGGCGAGCTAGCTGGATGACAGGCTTGCCGTCTGTTGCTCGTTCTCCATGCAGCACTGGCAGACCAGGCCGACCTGCCAGCCCACGCGCGCGACAGGACGTCGCTGTAGGCCTGGGCCCGCCACTACAGGGCCTCGGCACACGCGCGAATCTGCTACGGCCGAGGCGGGCGGTTGCGCTTCCTAGGCGCGTTAAGTACACGTTGTTATGGCACGGAAGATGCGGGGTTGTGGGGGAGCGGGCGCAGTTAATCCCCCCCACCCCCCCACGTCTCTCCCCCTTGGCTCCGCCACCAGGGGGCTATAAGTAGGGGGCGGCAGAATGCACGCGCGCCCTCCTTGCCGTTCGTCTTCTTCTTCCTTTGCTCCTCGCCGCTCCACACCACCCTACCGCTCACTGCCGAACGTCAAGGCAACCCGTCGCCGCTCATCCTCGCATGTCGCCGCGCCCTCGACCTCACCGCACTACCGCGCGGGAGGGTCGTCCGGGTGATTGGGACGGCTCCAATGTCCAAGACGAAGACATCGCCTTCCTCCGCGCAACGTGGAGGCTGCCCGGAGAGGAATGCATGGGGGTGTGGATTCCGTTGGAGCGGGAGATCTCGCCGGCGCCGGAGCCCGACGAGTATGTGGTCTTCCAGAGCCACTTTCTCCACGGCTTCGGCTTGCAGGCGAGTGGCTTCCTCCGTGCCTTCCTCAACAACTACGGCCTGCAGCCGCATCACCTCACGCCCAACACCGTGGTACTTCTCTCTGCCTTCGTTACTTTCTGCTAAGGCTATCTCAAAATTTTGCCCATGCTCGAGCTGTGGGGGCGCTTCTTCTACCTCAAGCTTGGCACCACATCCAAGGGCGAGGCGGCTCAGTGCGGCGCTTGCGTTTTCGTGCGGCGCACCGGTGGCAGAACCCGGTTTCCGGCTGTGGAGATACTGGAGTCAGCCAAGTTGTGGCAAAAATCATATTTCTATGTCCGCAACTTGGACCGGACTCGCAACTACATCAACCTGCCGGGATACGTGGCCGGTCCGTCTGCCGAGCCGCGGAGCAACTGGGGCCAGCACCGTCAAGACCGATGTCGGCTAGTGAGGGAGTCCTAGATTAGGGGGTGTTCGGATAGCCGTACTATACCTTCAGCCAGACTCCTGGACTATGAAGATACAAGATTGAAGACTTCGTCCTGTGTCCGGAAGGGACTTTCCTTGGCGTGGAAGGCAAGCTTGGCGATACGGATATGTAGATCTCCTACCATTGTAACCGACTTTGTGTAACCCTAGCCCTCTCCGGTGTCTATATAAACCGGAGGGTTTTAGTCCGTAGGACGAACAACAGAACAATAATCATACCATAGGCTAGCTTCTAGGGTTTAGCCTCCTTGATCCCGTGGTAGATCTACTCTTGTACTACCCATATCATCAATATTAATCAAGCAGGAGTAGGGTTTTACCTCCATCAAGAGGGCCCGAACCTGGGTAAAAACATCGTGTCCCTTGTCTCCTGTTACCATCCGCCTAGACGCATAGTTCGGGACCCCCTACCCGAGATCCGCCAGTTTTGACATCGACATTGGTGCTTTCATTGAGAGTTCCTCTGTGTCGCCACTTTTAGGCCCGATGGCTTCTCCGATCATCAGCAGCGATGCGGTCCAGGGTGAGACTTTTCTCCCCGGACAGATCTTCCTATTCGGCGGCTTTGCACTGCGGGCAAATTCGCTTGGCCATCTGGAGCAGATCGGAAGTTACGCTCCTGGCCATCAGGTCAGATTTGGAAGTCTTAACTACACGGCTGATATCCGCGGAGACTTGATCTTCGACGGATCTGAGCCACAGCCGAGCGCGCCGCACTGTCACGAAGGGCACGATTTAGCTCTGCCGCCGAACAGCGCTTTGGAGGCCGTGCACGCATCGGCCCCGACCCTTCGTTTGGAGCCGATCACGTCGTTCGAGGACGGGTGGTTGGACGTCGCCTCGGAGGCCGAAATCTCTGTGGCGATCGAGCTGAACACCAGCTTTGTCCTTTGCAAAGCCTGTGTCTCCAAGGTGCCGGACTCCCCTCCGGACTCCGAGCCTCCCGCGCCCCTGCCGATCGAATCCGATTGGGCGCCGATTATGGAGTTCACCGCCGCGGACATCTTTCAGAACTCGCCTTTTGGCGATATTCTGAATTCACTAAAGTCTCTCTCTTTATCAGGAGAGCCCTGGTCGGACTACGGTCAGCAAGGTTGGGATGTGGATGATGAAGAAATTCAAAACCCACCCACCACCCACTTTGTAGCCACTATCGATGATTTAACCGACGTGCTCGACTACGACTCCGAAGACATCGACGGTATGGACACCAATGCAGGAGACCATCAGGAATCAGCGCCTATAGGGCACTGGAAAGCCACCTCGTCATATGACATATACATGGTGGATACCCCAAAAGAGGGCGATGGCGATGGAACAGCGGAGGACGACCCCTCCAAGAAACAACCTAAGCGCCAGCGTCAGCGGCGCCGCTCTAAATCCTGCCAAAGCAAAAACGATGATTCCGGCACGGGAGATAATAACAGTCCGGACAGTGCCGAAGAAAACCCCCTCCAGCAAAACTCAGCACAGGAGGATGGAGAAGCCAGCCCTCATGAGAGAGCGGCAGACAGAGAGGTCGAGGATGATAATTACATGCCTCCCTCCGAAGACGAGGCAAGCCCTGATGACAACGAATTTGGCGTGCCTGAGGATCCCGTCGAACAAGAGAGGCCGAAGAGTATGAACTCGAACACCCCTCCAAGAGCTACCCAAAGCGCAGGTTGCTACCCCGATAAGAGGAAGAACCACCTACATCACCAGCGCATGATGCGGCCGACCGGCCACCACGTGGCCGTGACAAAGAGGCCTCTCGGCCCTCCACTCAAGCCGCACCCCGGCGCCGCTTTAAAAATATCAAGGCATGGGGGAATGCGCCAGACCTGCGAGATATATTGGAGGACAAGGCAAAGCAAAGAAGGTCGATCTATGGATCGCGTGGGCGCCCCACGACACGCTATGGTGATCGTCACTCCGCATATAGTAAATCCGGCCGGGCCGAACACCATAGACAAAGCTCGTTTGAGCTGCGTTGTGATATAGCACAATACAGAGGCGCCGCACACCCACTATGCTTCACAGATGAAGTAATGGATCATCAAATCCCAGAGGGTTTCAAACCCGTAAATATCGAATCATATGATGGCACAACAGACCCTGCGGTATGGATTGAGGACTATCTCCTCCATATCCACATGGCCCGCGGCGACGATCTACACGCCATCAAATACCTCCCACTCAAACTTAAAGGACCGGCTCGGCATTGGCTTAATAGCTTGCCAGCAGAATCAATTGGTTGTTGGGAGGACCTGAAAGCCGCATTCCTTGACAATTTCCAGGGCACTTATGTGCGACCACCAGACGCCGATGACCTAAGCCACATAATTCAGCAGCCAGAGGAATCGGCCAGGCAATTCTGGACACGGTTCCTAACCAAGAAAAATCAAATCGTCGACTGTCCGGACACAGAGGCCCTAGCGGCCTTCAAGCATAATATCCGCGACGAGTGGCTTGCCCGACACCTTGGACATGAGAAGCCAAAATCTATGGCAGCCCTCACGACGCTCATGACCCTCTTTTGTGCGGGAGAAGACAGCTGGCTGGCTCGTAGCAATAACATAACCAAGATCCCTGGTAATTCGGATACCGAGGACAACAGTGCCAGGTCGCGTCGCAACAAGCACAAGCGCCGCATTAACGGCGACAATGCTGATGATACGACAGTTAATGCCAAATTCAGAGGCTCTAAACCCGGTCAGCAGAAAAAGCCATTCAAAAGAAATACTCCGGGCCCGTCCAGTTTGGACCGAATGCTCGACCGCTCGGGCCAGATACATGGCACCCCCGAAAAGCCAGCCAATCACACCAACAGGGATTGTTGGGTGTTCTAGCAGGCAGACAAGTTACACGCCAAAAAAAGAGATCAGGGGCTACATAGCGACGACGAGGAGGAGCCCCAGCCGCCGAACAGTAGTGGACAGAACGGATTCTCCCCACAAGTGCGGACGGTGAACATGATATACGCAACCCGCATCCCCAAAAGGGAGCGGAAGCATGCGTTAAGGGACGTATACGCGATGGAGCCAGTCGCCCTGAAGTTCAACCCATGGTCCTCCTGCCCGATCACTTTTGATTGAAGGGACCACCCCACTAGCATCCATCACGGCGGATTCGCCGCATTGGTTCTTGACCCCAATCATTGACGGATTTCACCTCACTCGAGTCCTCATGGACGGCGGCAGCAACCTGAACCTGCTTTATCAGGATACAGTGCGGAAAATGGGCATCGATCCTTCGAGGATTAAACCCACTAAAACGACCTTTAAAGGCATCATACCAGGTGTAGAGGCCAATTGTACATGCTCAGTCACACTTGAAGTGGTCTTCGGATCTCCGGATAACTTCCGAAGCGAGGAATTAATCTTCGACATAGTCCCGTTCCGCAGTGGCTATCACGCACTGCTCGGGCGAACCGCATTTGCCAAGTTCAATGCGGTACCGCATTACGCATACCTCAAGCTCAAGATGCCAGGCCCTTGAGGAGTCATTGTGGTCAATGGAAACACCGAACGCTCTCTCCATACGGAGGAGCATACGGCGGCTCTCGCAACGGAAGTACAAAGCAGCCTCTGAAGGCAATTTTCCAGTCCGGTCACTAAACGTCCGGACATCGTCAAGCGCGCCCGGAGTAACCTACAACAAGGCCGCCTGGCATGTTGTGAGCAGGCGTAGCAATGCGGCCCCAACCCCATCCCTCACGTTATTGCGAAACCAGTACTGCGCGTACATAATTACGCTCTGGAAATACCATGGGTACAGGGGGAGGGGCACCATCACGGCACGCCCAAAACACGGCTTAAACCGCACTAGGGGCTGCTGATTTCTTACTTTTATCTTACTTTCAGGACTCCATTCTTCGGAAGGCCTAAGCCGGCAGTACAATTGCCGCATAAACGATGCAAGAACCAGGGAAGAAGAAAACCACGCCGCACTATGGAACTCTAAGGTGGTCTCTATAACGAGCAGTATACATGTTTTGCATATCATTCCACAGTCCGCCCCTGGATAAGACATGTCAAATAGTCCCACATTTTGCTTATCACACAATTTGTATCGTTCTGCTTTGATCGCAGCTACTTCAAATAAACAATGCATAGCTTTTGTCTATTACTGTATTACTCTTTTTTAAGAATACATGTTCATTAATGACATGTCGCACCCGTACACTTTGGTACGGCCAATACACCAGGGGCTTAAGTACCCCACAACACGGTGTGAGAAGTCCGACCACTTCCACAAGTGCGGCACCCCGAACTTATAGCATTATATGCATCGGCTCCGAATCATGTCTTGGGTCAAATGTTGGGTTTGCCCGGCTCCTATGTTTTGGTACCTTACGTTCCGTTGTATCGGCTAAGGTAGCGCTAGGAGAACTACTGCGATTGTGCCCCAGTTGAGCTGGGCTAAAGCACCTCAGTAGAGAAAGCTAAAACTGACTGTCATGATAAGGCAAGAGCTGGTCGCTGTTCAAGAGGTTTTCGAGTCCCTAAAGACTTATGCAGCTTAGAGCGAAGAGTCGGCTTTGTCCGGCCCAGGCGTGGATAGTGCCCCGAACTCAGTCTTCCGAACACTAGGGGCTTCGCCGAAATTTAGAATTATAGAATTCTATGGCTAAGTGAGAGTGTTCAAGCATTATAGTCCGATTGCCTTGTTCGTTGTGTTGAGCGCCTCCCTCGAAGGACCCAAGAATGGGAAAAGAGCGCTCAAGTTTATCCCGAACACCCCAGCACTCGTGGCATGGGGGCAGAAGCCGGCGACTCGCCATCTCTCAAAAATTTGATAAACGGCCGCACAGAAGGTAATATTTTAAATTCAAAGAGCATTTCTTAGCGCACATGAACAAGTTTTCAGCGCATAGGACAAAATAAACAAGTTTTACTCAAAAATTACATATTTCAAGCATTCGTCCGCCATAAGGCGGGCGCCTTCCAGAACGCCTTTATAGTACATCTCGGGGTGGTGGTGCTCCTTGCCCGGCAGCAGCCCGTCCTTCACAAGCTTCTCCGCATCAAGCTTGCCCCAGTGCACCTTAGCACGGGCAAGCGCCCTACGGGCACCTTGATGCAGACGGAGCGCTTGATGACTTCGAGCCTTGGACAGGCCTCCACCAGCCGCCTCACCAGCCCAAAGTAGCTCCCTGGCAGAGCCTCTCCAGGCCACAGCCGAACTATGAGGCCCTTCATGGCCTGTTCGGCCACCTTGTGGAGCTCGACCAGTTGCTTTAGCTGGTCGCTCAAGGGCACAGGGAGTCCGGCCTCAGCATACTGAGACCAGAACACCTTCTCTGTCGAGCTGCCCTCCTCGGCTCGGTAGAATGCGGCGGCATCAGGCACACTGCGGGGCAAATCTGTGAATGCTCCTGGCGATGTCCGAATTCGGGTAAGTAACAAATAATTGACTTTCACATGCTTGCTTTGCATAAAGAAAGCCTTACCCGCCGCTATCTTCTTCATCGCCTCAACCTCCTGGAGGGCCTTCTGGGCTTCGGCCTTGGCAGACTTGGCATTCTCATTGGTCGCCGCGAGCTCGGACTCTCGGGTCTTTGAGTCAAGCTCCAAACTCTCATGTTTTTTCATGAGAGCCTGGAGCTCTTGCCGCACCTCGCCAACCTGCGCCTCATACTTCTCCCGCTCGGGTGCGCTCCGTGGACGCCCTCTTCTCGGCCTCGGACAGCGCTTGCTTAAGGGTTGCCACCTCCATTGTGGCCCCTACAATAGCCACGTTAGTCCTGTCACTTTTTGCAATTGCACCTTTTTATATTTAATAAGATATTTCTTACCTTCTTTGTCCTCGAGCTGCTTCTTGGCAAGGCCGAGCTCTTGCTCGGACCGCCCGAGGTTCTTCTTTAGCGTGTCCACCTCCGCAGTCAGTGCGGTGGACGCCAGCAGTGAAGCCTGCATACGCATATTGACTTACTTTTGTTAGACTCCTGCGAATTTTGTTAGATCCTCTATTCGACTTTTCTTTCCGAACGGCAAACAGAGCATCAGGGACTACTGTCTATGCGGTAATATTGTTACATATTTCTTACATACCTCAAAGCCTGTTAAAAGGCCGGCACAGGCTTCGGTCAGCCCGCTCTTGGCGGACTGAACTTTCTGAACCACCGCACTCATAATGGTGCGGTGCTCCTCGTCGATGGAGGCGCCTTTAAGCACCTCCAGCAGATTGTTCGGCGCCTCCGGTTAGACGGGGGCCACCGGCTCAGTGGGCTTGCTCCACTTGGAAGGAGGTCGCTCGCCGGACTCTGGAACCTTTGAAGGTTCCGGAGCGGTGTCCGGCCTAGGGCCGGACTTGGAGCCCTTAGGGGTTCTATCCCCTTGGCACCTGGGGTCCGGAAGGTCGCCTTGTGGCGCCTCCGGGACCACCTCCTCCTGGCTTGGAACCTCCTAGGATGCCACCTCGGCATCATCCGTAGGGCGGGGGGAGGTAGCCGTCGGAAGAGAGTTTATGTCCGACGAGTCCAGGGAACCGCTCGATGACACGTCGAGCCGGTCTTTGGGAGGACTGCATAATCATACTCGACGTAAGGAAAAGTTGTGCAGTAAAGGAATACTATGACTTATTCTGGTATCCGGATACTTACGATTTCGCCAGGGACTTAGCCCTGTGCGGCCACTCCTCTTCGCCATCGTCGGCGTTGGTGGAGTAGTCCGGAAGAAGGGTTTTCCCCTTCTTGGACCCTCCGGCCTCCCCAGTTGGGGTGGCCTTCCTTTTGTTCCCTTCCCCCGCTGGAGTGGGAGGGGTATCTTCTTCCTCCTCCTCGTCTTCACGGGAGGATTGCGTCTCGAAGTCGTTGGGCGACGAATCCGACACCACCACACGACGGGAACTCTTTCGAGTCCCCATGGCCTTCTTCGTGGCCTTCTTCTCCGGCACCACATAGGGTGCCAGAACCAGCAGCCTTGCCAATAGAGCATCCGCTGGGTCTTCGGGCAAAGGGGCCAGACAGTTGACCTGTCCGGACTTCACTTGCCAATCCTGTCAAAGGAAAGGGAGCATAGATCCCGCATAAAGTCAAAACCATGAAAAGCTAAAATACCCTGTAAAAGGCAAAAACGGTTTACCGCACTAGCGTGACGCTGCGTGCTGAATCCGCGATCCTTAGTAGCGAATGCGGGAGCCTCGGCGCCCTTGGATAGCACCTTCCAGGCATCTTCGTACGTCGTGTCGAAGAACCTGTTTAGAGTTGGGTGCTTCTCCGGGTCGAACTCCCACAGGTTGAAGGTCTGTTGTTGACACGGGAGGATCCGGCGGATGAGCATAACTTGGACTATGTTGACAAGTTTAAGCTTCTTGTTCACCAGGGTTTGGATGCATGTTTGCAGTCCAGTCACCTCTCCTTTGTTGCCCCACGACAGGACCGTCTCTTTCCAGGACGTGAGCCGCATAGGGGGTCCGGATCGGAACTCGGGTGCTGCGACCCATTCAGGGTCACGCGGCTCGGTGATGTAGAACCACCCCGATTGCCACCCCTTCAGGGTTTCCACGAAGGAGCCCTCGAGCCATAGGACGTTGGGCATCTTGCCCACCATGGCGCCTCCGCACTCCGGCTGGGTGCCGCGCACCACCTTTGGCTTGACATTGAAAGTCTTGAGCCATAGGCCGAAATGGGGGCGGATGCAGAGGAATGCCTCGCACACGATGATAAACGCCAAGATGTTGAGGACAAAGTTTGGGGCCAGATCATGGAAATCTAGGCCATAGTAGAACATGAGCCCCCGGATGGATGGGTGGAGAGGAAAGCCTAGTCCACGGAGGAAGTGGGGAAGGAACACTACACTCTCATGGGGCCATGGGGTGGGGAGGGGCTGCCCCTCTTCGGGAAGCCGGTGCGCGATGTTGTTAGACAAGTATCCGGCCTTCCTCAGTTTTTTTGATGTGTCCCTCCGTGACGGAGGAGACTATCCACTTGCCTCCCGCTCCAGACATGGCTGGAGAAGGTTGAGGTGGGGAATGCGGACTTGGGCGCTGGAGCTCGAGTGCGCGGAAAATCGATAGGCAAAGGAGGAAGAAGGCGTAGGTGAAAAGGTAGATCCTTATCCCCTTATATGGGTGGATGCGACTGTGCATCCCCACCAGCCTGATAAAACTCGCTTATCTCCCAAGCGCCGTAATCAATGGCGCGGTTCGGTTATCCACGTCCGTATTGATGAGAATCCTGTAAATAAAGGGGACACGATCTCTGCCTTGACAAGATGTGCCAAGGAAACCGCCTCGCATAACACGCTGAGGTGGGACAATAAAACAATTCGAATAAAGGCTTGGCCGTGGTGTGATATCGCGCTACGGAATACGTCAGCAGATTAGATTGGTGTAAATATTATTCTCTCTATGGCAATATGTGGAAACTTATTTTGTAGACCGGACACTATCCTTGTGTTCGAAATCTTCTATGCAGTACTTGGAGGAGGAACCCGCCTTGCAATGTCGAAGACAATCTGCGCGCCGGACTCGTCATCATTAAAGCCATGTTCAGGGGCTACTGAGGGAGTCCTAGATTAGGGGGTGTTTGGATAGCCGGACTAAAACTTCAGCCGGACTCCTGGACTATGAAGATACAAGATTGAAGACTTCGTCCCGTGTCCGGAAGGGACTTTCCTTGGCGTGGAAGGCAAGCTTGGCGATATGGATATGTAGATCTCCTACCATTGTAACCGACTCTGTGCAACCCTAGCCCTCTCCGGTGTCTATATAAACCGGAGGGTTTTATTCCGTAGGACGAACAACAGAACAACAATCATACCATAGGCTAGCTTCTAGGGTTTAGCCTCCTTGATCTCGTGGTAGATCTACTCTTGTACTACACATATCATCAATATTAATCAAGCAGGAGTAGGGTTTTACCTCCATCGAGAGGGCCCGAACCTGGATAAAAACATCGTTTCCCTTGTTCCCTGTTACCATCCGCCTAGACGCACAGTTCGGGACCTCCTACCCGAGATCCGCCGGTTTTGACACCGATAGCTAGTGTCACTCGCGTCCTCGAACACCTGGAGGTGATGACGGAGGTGGAGGGCCTCCAGCCGGCGGACCTTCTGGCCGCCTTCATCCAGCGTCGGGTGCTGCCGCTCCAATTTTGGCCCCACCTCATCTGCAACATGGGCGGCCGCCGGGATCCGAGCCGAACGTCGACTAAGGAGATGTTGGCGGATGAGGTCGGCCACCGCGTCAACTTCATCTCCGGCAGCCAGCTCGAAGTGGGGGGCTGGAGCTTCGGCAAGGAGCCCTACAGCCGGGCCAACCCACCGCCTGGGGTTAGAACCCGGCCTTCTTCTTTGTTCGTTTTGTTTCTTGCGACAACCTTCGTTAAGTCTAATCGTCCGGGTGCTGCGCAGCATGCCGTCAGCCCCGATCACCGGTGGATGCCAGACCGGAAGGTCAGCGATATAGGCGACCCCAAGCTGGGGGCGGACGCGATGGAGGAGGACGACGCCACCGGGGGAGGAGGCGGCCGAGCAGGCGGAGCTGCAGGAGGCGGCGGCCGATCAGGTGGAGCCGCGGGAGGCGGCGCGGCGGGGGATGTCCGGGGGTGGCCGGGCGACGACGAAGGCGGCAACGAGCCACTGCGCCATGGGCGCAGACAGGACCGGGGCCGGCTCCTCGGCGGCGGGGCCGACATCTGGAGCAGTCGGCTCCTCGAAACGCTGAGATGACGCCGGGATGCCCGGCTCCCGGCCGAGCAAGAAGGCCAAGCAGTCCGCCGCCGCGACCAAGCGGTAGGAGGCCCTGAAGGCCACCGCCTTCAAGAAGGTCCCGAAGCTGCTCCCGACGGTGTCTGCGTAAGCACCTTGATCTTTCTTGTATTTTGTTTTGTGTTTGCTTTTCTTCTATCTTTGCGATCTTCTTATTTCCTTCTTCCTTTGGTGCGTAGCACCCCACTTTCCTAGTCGCGAGCCTCGTCCGACTCGGTGATTGGGGTGGTAGACGGCTCCGCAAACCACCGCCGCGTGGATCCACTCGCTGCCCTCCAGGAGGCGACGGAGAAGAACGCCCGGGAGGCGCGAGAGGAGAGGGAGGTCGCGGCCTGGGAGAAGGTGGAGGCGGCCGAGGCGGCGCAACTGGAGGCCAATGCCGCGGCCAAGGCTCAAGCCGACACAGCGGCCAAGGAGCAGGCGGACGCGGCCACCAAGGCGCAGGAGGAGGAGGCGTCCCGCAGCCGGGCTCCAGAGTCCACCGGCCCGTAGCACGCGGAGCCGCCGGTGCCAGATGGCCACGCACCGACAGGAGGGGCTCGTGTCGACCAGCCGTCCATGGAGAGGGGAGGGGCGGCCCCGTTGTCTTGGAGGCGGAAGTGTCTCCGCGCACGTCGATTGCCGACGCGCAGGGCAGCTGGCCTGAAGCGCTGCTCGTGGCGCCATCTGGCGGCGAGCTGGTGGTGGGTCCGACTCCCACGACCCGCCTTCCAGCACGCCAGCACCTAGTGAAGGCGGCCTCAGTGCCAAGGACGATGGAGATCGGGGCCTCGAGCTCGTCGGTCCTCGACACCGATGCCACCAGTGCCGCCCCTCCGGACTGGTCGTCCGGGGATGGCTCGGGCGTTCTGAACATGGCCGTGTAGGACATCCTGGCCCAGTTTAACACCCAGGGCGCCGCTCTTCAGCAGTCCATGCAGAAGTTCTTGGCGACGCGGACGGCCGTCCGGGTACGCAATTTTGCTTCTTGTTTTTTAACTTCTGCGATCTTCCGTGGGGGCGCGCCAGCGCACCCACTGGGTGTAGCCCCCGAGTTCCGGGCCGGCTGCTGAGTAGGCGGCTCGGAACTGCAAGGTAAATTCCCAGTGCTGACTTGTTTTCATTGCAGGACTACCATAACCTCCGCGTGGCTGCCTACAACTCCCAGAACCAGGAGCTGGCCAAGCGGACCACCGACTTGAATCAGAGCTGGAGTAAGCATTCTGTCTTCTTTCTCGCGGGGGCGCGTCAGCGCACCTGCTGGGTGTAGCCCCCGAGATTCGGGCCGACTGCTGAGTAGTCGGCCCGAATCTCCCGACCTACTTGTCTTTGGTTGATGTTGACTCTTTCTTTCTTGTCTTTGCAGAGGCCGCCGCAGATCTGCGGAAGCACCTGGGCGAAGTTGAGTCCGTGCTCCACACCAAGGAGTAGGAGTGCAGCCAGGCGGCCCAAGAGTGTGACCGGCTGGCCAAGGAGCTGGCGGACTAGGTGGAGCGGCACAAGGCAGAGCTCTAGAAGTTGAAGGAGGGCGAAGACCTCCTCATGGCCGAGTTTGAGACTCAACGCTCGAACTACGCCGAGAAGGAGAAGTTCATGTCCGACGGCTACGGCGATATCGAGGATATGATCGATGGTAAGTTATTTTTTCTTTTGATTGGCCGCCGACTGTTGCATGAGTCAGCTTCTAGCTTCTAATTTTTTGATCGTCTCCTTGCAAAGAATCCTTTCCCGATCATTTCGTCGCCGTCAGCCAGGCCATCGAGGCACGCCGCGAGGTGCGGAGGAGGGTGGGCGCGAATATTGCGCCCAACGCGCCCCGGAATCTCGGCGAGCAGCTTCTGGCCATCAAGACATGTCTGCAGCCGGCTCATCGAATGCTCCGCCGCCTGCATCACGTTGGGTCTTAGGTGATGTCCGCCCTCTGGCCAGATGCTCAGGTCCCACACACCCCTAGTCGGACTGCTGATTGGCTGGAGATAGCAGTCGGGCGCTTCGAGGCCTGAAAGGGCTCCGCGGCTCGGGCGGGCGCTCGGACGGCCTTGGAGTTCATCAAGGCTTGGTATCCGGGGTTGCATCTGGCCCAGCTGGCAACCTTCCTGCAGGAGGCCGGACCGGAGCTGGCAGCAGTGAGCCGCGCGCTTACCGAACGCGCGGCGGCAATCGTCGAGTACGCCAACACCACTGTCTTCATCCCCGAGCAGGACGAGGAAGGCGCTGAGATGCCGCCCAACTGGTTCGGGCTGAACCCGGAGGATGGGGAGGACTTGGCGGTGGAGATCGCTTCCAGCAACGAGGGCAAGGACGAAGAGGACGAGGATGGCGAAGATGTCGCACCGAACGACAGAGCGGACAACCGGCCTCAGCCCGACCAAAGCCTCGACCGGCAAGCCGCGTGCTGCCACGCTGACTGCTGTTATTGCCGACCAGGCCGAGACACACCAGTCGGCCGCTCCACCACCCGGCACCTCAGCATCCACCGACCCGTCGGATCCGCCTGCTGCTCTTCTGGCCAATTTATCTTTCCTGCTTTTCTGTTCTTGTAATCTTTTGAACAAGTTAAATTCACGCAATTCCACCCGCTGGGGGTGTATGTTCAAACTCTGTTGAATGCTGGCTATGAGCCTTTTGCTATGCAATTTAATTATTCGCACAAGTCTGTGCTCTGCCGTGTTCTAACTTTGTCTTGCTTTTCTGTTCTTTTTGGCTTTTTCCTTTGCCGCCTTCCTTTGGTTGCCGCCCTGCCGACCAAACAGCCGCTCGGCGGTCTGTCGCTCGGTCAAGGACTCAGCCATTTAGGATAGACAAGTACTTTAGCCGCCTAGAACATAGCAAGTCAAGTGAGAGGCCGGTCGGCCGGCCACTCAGCAGCCGGATGGTGAGGCGAAGAGCCGGCTTGGCCTATGTCGATGCTTTCTCCTTAGTCATTTTTTGTGTGGGCATCATTTCCTGCCTTTAACTCTTTAAGCCGGACAGTCGCTCTGCAAGCTACGGCTGAATGGCAAGAGAGGGCCTAGATGTCGGCACACTACTTGTCCGACTGCAGGTAGTATCAACATAGGACAAAGCGGCGAGCCCCCGGGCCGACTGGTTGGACCCCGTGCTGGGCATAGGAATGAAATAACACATTCACAGGCATAAACTTATCATATAGATAAAAAGGGTAGCCCCCGAGTGCTCCTTGAGGGACCCGTTGTCTTTTCTCTTAATAGAAAAGGTAGCATGGTGCATACTGCATTAACTGTAAAATCTTCGGAGGAGATTTGTGTTCCATGGGCGCTCTATTTCCTTGCCGGAATCATCCCTCTTGCGTGCCCTGGGCTTCCGCGCGTCGATGAGGTAGTAGCAGTCCTTGCCCAAGGCTTTGTTGATGATGAAGGGCCCTTCCCAAGGGGCCGAGAGCTTGTGCTGGCCGGCTATTCGCTGGATCAGTCGGAGCACAAGGTCCCCCTCTTGGAAGGATCGTGGCATGGCCTTCTGGTTGTGGTAGCGATGCACGCCCTGCTGGTAGATGGCGGACCGGCTAAGTGCCAGCAGCCGGCCCTCTTCCAGTAAGTCGACACCGTCTTCTGGTGCCTCCTTTGCCTCCGCCTCCGTGTGCATGGTGACGCGAGGCGAGTCAAACTCGATGTCAGTTGGGATGACGTCCTGGGCCCCGTACACGAGGAAGAAGGGAGTGAAGTCGGTTGCTTTGTTCGGCATGGTACAGAGACTCCATAGGACGGCCAGTAGCTCTTCGATCCAGCAGCCGGCCGGGCGCTCCAGCGGCTCGCTTAGTCGGGGCTTGATGCTGGACAAGATGAGGCCATTTGCTCGCTCGACTTGGTCGTTTGACTGCGGATGGGCAACGGATGCTAAGTCCAGTTGGATGCCCTGCGTTGCGCAGAAACGGGCCAAGGTGCATTTGGCAAATTTTGTGCCATTGTCGGTGATGATGCTATGCGGTACGCCGTACCGGACGGTGATATCTGCGATGAAGGTGACAGCAGTCGGACCATTCAGCTTGTTCATTGGCTTTGCTTCAATCCACTTGGTGAATTTGTCCACGGCAACCAGCAAATGGGTCATGCCGCCGTGTGCTGTCTTGAATGGGCCCACCATGTCCAACCGCCAGACGGCAAATGACCAAGTGAGGGGATGGTCTTGAGTGCAGAAGCCGGCAGGTGTTGCTTGGAGCTGAATCTTTGGCACCCTTTGCACTTCTTGACCAAATCCTTGGCGTCGTCCAAAGCAGACGGCCAGAAGAATCCATGGCGGGAAGCTTTGGTGACAAGGGATCTGGAGGCCGCGTGGTGGCCGCACTCGCCTTGGTAATGATTCTAATGTTCATGAGAATATGATGCTGCCTAAATTGGATACATTTGTTTTGCTTACAAATGAAGGGCCTAGCTTGGAGAAGGATGAACATTGGAGCAAGAACAAGCATGGAGTTGATGGCATGCGCAAGGGGAACAAGAATGAAGTTACAAGTGATGATTTTAGGACTTTGAAGCCACCATGAGGAGTGCATGAAGCCTTGGACAAAATATACAAGATGCCACTTCATAAATTTCGTCCAAAGGCTATTCTAGGTGCTGCGTCACCTTATTATTGGGCCAGGCCCATGTAATTTCGAAATACATAAGTATAGGTTGTTTTTAGACTCCGTATGTGTGGGGAAACAAGAGATACGATTGGTTTCGGACCCCTTCAGGGCCACAAAATTCCCCCCTCTTCCTCCATATATACGGCCCTTAGGGCACCGTTTAGACTTTGGGTTTTGTTTAGATTAAAATTTCGCCATAGCTACAACTTCGCGTACTTCGTTGGTGTTCAACGACCAGACCAAGGTGTCACAGAACCCCACCTTCATTAATAAAGCTTTACTCTTATATTCGCAATATCCAGATTGCAATCTTATTTTCATGCTTGTTCTTCGTTTGCTCACAGGAAACAGGCCCTCGTGGTCAGGTTGATCGTGCTCCGGTGTGGTCAATAACCCTCGGAAGTTGGTTTAGCGATTGCTAAGGCGCGACGTCTCGCACGTTCGTAGTCGGATTGTCAAGGTCGACTCGCACAGAAAACTGTAGTCACCATCTCATCGAAACATTGGGACACCTTTGCCTCTAGCACCGGGCCGACTGCTGCAGCTCCTGGGCCGGGCTTTGAAGTCCCGGGGATGGTGCGACTGCTGCAGTCCTCGAGCCGCCTGACGAAGTCCCCAGGCCGACTATTGCGGTCCCCGAGCCGGATCCGACTGTTCCGGGCACAGCCGGCACGAAAATGGACTAGGATTCCGACGAAGGCTTGATAGACGGCTTGCGGAGGCACTAGAGGGAGACGCCGGCTAGTATAGCCTACTGGGTGGAGCCAATCCGTGCCAGGGCATCTGCTTGCTCGTTGTCGGCTCGTGGCATATGAAGGAACTCGCACCCGTCAAAGTATTCGCTGATCTGATGGACGAGAAAGCGGTAGGTCGCCATGCTTGCATCCTTGGCGTCCCAGTCGCCAGACGACTGCTGGACCACCAAGTCCGAGTCGCTGTAGCGTAGCACTCGGCGGATGCCAATCTCTTTGGCCAGTCGGAGCCCGTGGACGAGTGCCTCGTACTCGGCCACGTTGTTGGAGGCGGCAATGTGAATTTGCAGCGTGTATCTGAGCTTGTCGCCTTTGGGAGAAGTGAGGACGATGTCGGCTCCCAAACCGGTCCGCATCTTCGAGCCATCAAAGTGCATCCGCCAATGAGTAGAATCCGGCGCTGGTGGCAGGTACTGGGTCAAGGCCCAGTTGACGAGGAAGTCGGCCAGCGCTTGGGACTTGATGGCGGTGCGGGGCTGGTAGAGGATGGTGTTGGGATCCAGCCCGATGGCCCACTTGGCCACTCGGCCTGATGCATCTCTGTTGCCTATGATCTCAGCAAGTGGGGCGGTGCAGACGACCGTGATGGAGTGCTCCTGGAAGTACTGTTTGAGCTTCTTGGCGGCAAAGTACACGCCGTAGCACTTCTTTTGGTAGTGGGGGTAATTCTGCTTGAGGTTGACAGCACGTCTCTCAGGTACTAGACGGGCCTCTGGACCGGCTGTGCCCTGCCATCTTCTGGGCGCTCAACCATGATGACGGTGTTGACCACCCGGCTGGCAGCGGTGATGTAGAGGAGCATGGGCTCCTTAGCAACCGGAGCCGATAGGACAGGCGGCGTGGTCAGCATCTTCTTGAGATGAAGGAAGGCCTCGTCCGCCTTGTCGTTCCACTCGAAGTGAGTGGTTTTCTTCATTAGCTGGTACAGGGGGAGAGCCTTCTCGCCCAGCCGACTGATGAAATGGCCGAGGATGCCAAGCACCCGGTGAACTTCTGGATGTCTCGCAGCCAGGTGGGTCTCTCCATCCGCTCAATGGCCTTGACCTTCATAGGGTTGCACTCGATGCCGCGTTCAGAAACAAGGAAACCAAGGAGCTGGCCGGCTGGGACTCTGAAGACACACTTCTCTGGGTTGAGCTTGATTCGAAAACAGTGCAGATTATCAAAGGTCTCCTTGAGATCCTCCAGGAGGGTGCCATGCTTCTCCGTCTTCACCACAATATCGTCTACATATACGCGGTCATTTCGGCCGAGTTGCTTGAGAAGGCACTTCTGCATGCAACGCTGAAACGTGGCACCGGCATTTCTCAAGCCGGATGTCATGGTTAGGTAGCAGAAGGCTCCGAATGGTGTGATGAAGGCGGTCTTCAACCTATCGGCCGGGTTCATCTTGATCTGGTGGTAACTAGAGTAGGCATCCAAAAAAGACAACAGCTCGCATCCAGCTGTGGAGTCAATCACTTGGTCTATCCGAGGCAGAGCAAACGGATCTTTGGGGTAGGCTTTGTTGAGGCCGGTGTAATCAATGCACACGCGCCACTTCTTGTTCTTCTTCAATACAAGAACCGGGTTGGCAAGCCACTTCGGGTAGAACACTTCCATGATGAAGTCGGCTGCCAGAAGCCGAGCAATCTCTTCACCAACAATTCTTATCTTCTCTTCTGACAGGTGGCGGAGGGGTTGCTTGACTGGTTTTGCATCCAATCTGACAAGTAGCTTGTGCTCGGCGAAATCCGTTGAACACACGACATGTCTTTGGGAGACCATGCAAAGATGTCCCAAATCTCACAGAGGGAATCGACGAGCTCGCTTTCCTATTTGCCTCTCCAGGTGCTCCGAGTCCAGGGGTATCTTCTTGGTCTCTTTGGCCGGCTGGAAGGAGCCCTGAGCTTCCGACTCCTTGGGGTCTAGGGACAGGTCCGGCTGCTTGCTGGCCATGGCCACAACCCGGTCAAGGAGCCGCTTCTCTGCAGCAATCACAAGGGACTCAGCCATCCGACTGCTGGCGGCAGCGCATGCGGCCGACTTCTGGTAGTCACCAGCTATGGTGATGATGCCGTTGGTACCCGGCATCTTCATCTTGAGGTAGGCGTAGTGCGGCACCGCCATGAACTTGGCCAGGGCAGGCCGGCCTAGGAGCGCATGGTAGGGGCTCTCCAGGTCGACCACCTCGAACCAGATGGGCTCGTGACGGAAGTGATCTTTGTCTCCGAAGAGGACGTCTATCTTGATTGCCGATTGGGGAGCAGGAAAGGTCGGGTACAATGCCGTGGAAGACAGTCCGACTAGGCTGGAGCTGGTTCTCCTTGATGCACAACTTCTCCAAGGTGTCGCGGTAGAGGATGTTGATGCTGCTACTGCCGTCTATTAGGACTCGGGAGAAGCGACAGGCTCGCCTCTCTGTTGAAAAGGTGGCATCCAGCACCATGGCGTAGGAACCCGGAGAAGGCATCACTTCTGGGTGGTCGGCGCGGCTCCAGCTGATGGGCCTCTCGGACCAGTGCATGAACTCTAGGACTTCAGAGGCAATGGCATTCACCTCGTGGTGGTGCTGGCGCCGGCTGTGCCTGTCGTCAGCCACACTGGTGAAGACGATGTAGGCTCCATGCTCTTCGTGGAATTCGTCTTGGATTGCGCTGATTGGGCGGGCCACCGGCTGCTGAGGAGGCGGAACCGGCGGGCCGGCAGGCGGAGGTGGCAGTCCTTCGCCCTTGGCGATGCGTGTGAGCCAGTGACACTTCCAGGTGGTGTGGTTGGATAGCTTCGCGCCGCTATGGAACTTGCAAGGAGCGTCAACGGTTTGCTCGAAGGAGAAGGCGGGCAACCAAGCAGGCTTGCCGCCCTTCTGACGCTTGGGGCTGGTCTGACACTCTGGCTGCTGATCCTCAACTGTTGCCACCTGCCGGCTGGTGGAAGCTGGCTGCGGGGCCTTTTGCTTGTTGTCGTTCGACTGCTGGGGCCAACTGGAATCACCAGCCGGCGTCTGAGGAGACGGAGGAAGCACCTTCCCGGATGTGTCCACCCGGGGCTCCGACTTCGTGGATGAGTCAGCAGTGGTGTACTTGTATGCTATGATCAGCAGCTCGTCGAGTGTGGTCGGCTCGTCGCAGAGGAGCCGGTGCTTGACTAGGGTGCCCTCTTGGCACCCGACAGTGAAGTAATCTATGGCTTGCACCTTGTGCACCCCTTCACAAGAGTTGTGCAGTTCAGCCCACCGCGTCAAATAGTCGGGGTGGACTCGGCCGGGCCTTGGATGCACAGGAGAGCTGGCGGGGCTTGGGAGGCCGCTTGTAGGTGTTGGTGAAGTTGCGGATGAAGACATCGGCGGAGTCCAACCAGCTATTGACGTTGTAGGGCTTGAGCTTGTTCAGCCACGTCCGGGCTGTGCCCTAGAGCATGAGGGGAACATACTTCACGGCAACGCGCTTGTTGCCGTTTGCTATGCTGACGGCGGTGGAGTAGTCAACTAGCCAATCCTCCGGCTTCACGGAGCCGTTGTACTTGGGAGTGTCTCGAGGGAGCGAGAACCCTTTGGGGAAGGACTCGTTGCAAATGCGGGGCCCAAAACAGGTCGGGCCGATTGCATCTTCTTCTCCTAACGCTAGGGACCGAGCCAGTCGATCGATCTGATGGCGGGCGTCTGAAAGCACAAGTGCTCCCTGGGTGGTTTTGGTAATTAATGTCAACATATCTCTTGTTGGACTAATGCTTTTATCTAGTATATTCCAGACAAGTTCAACAGATGGAGTGGCGTGGACAAGAGGATGTGGAACCCCTTCAAGGTGCTAAAGACAAAGGATTGGCTCAAGCTCAAGACTCTACATTTTACTTTTAGTGATCCAAGATCACATTGAGTCTATAGGAAAGCCAATACTATTAAAAGGGGATGACGTGTTGCTTAATGGGTTGCTTGCTCAAAGTGCTTAGTGATATGCTCCAAAAACCCTCAGCTACTTTCTCATATCCACATATGTCCCAAACCAAAAGTCAAACTCGGCCCCACCGAAACTTTCTATCCGGCGCCACCGAGTTCAGTTGTCATAGCCACTGCCACAGAACCCTAGTCACTTCGCTCTTTCCCGATAGGGATCTCGGTCTCACCAAGATGGGATTGCAAACTCTCTGTTTCCCTTCGTAACGTTTCGGTCCAACCGAGATGAGCGATCGGCCCCACTGAGTTTGCAATGCAAACTCTCCGTTTCCCTTTCGTAACGTTTCGGTCTCACCGAGATGAGCGAATCGGTCCCACCGAGTTTGCCTGACCAACTCTTTGGTTAGCTTATTACCAAAATTGGTCCCACCGAGTTTGTGTAATCGGTCTCACCGAGATTACATTATGCCCTAACCCTAATGAAATCGGTTCCACCGAGTTGACATGTCGGTCCCACCAAAAATCCTAACATTCACATTTTGAACTAAATCGGTCTGACCGAGTTTCATCATTCGGTCCCACCGAGTTTGGTGATTTGTGTGTAATGGTTAGATTTTGTGTGCAGGCTATATATATACCCCTCCACCCACTCTTCATTCGTGAGGAGAGCCATCAGAACATACCTACACTTCCAGCATACATTTTCTGAGAGAGAACCACCTACTCATGTGTTGAGGTCAAGATATGCCATTCCAACCATATGAATCTTGATCTCTAGCCTTCTCCAAGTTGCTTTCCACTCAAATCATCTTTCCACCAAATCCGAATCTGTGAGAGAGAGTTGAGTGTTGGGGAGACTATCATTTGAAGCACAAGAGCAAGGAGTTCATCATCAACACACCATCTATTTCCTTTTGGAGAGTGGTGTCTCCTAGGTTGGTTAGGTGTCACTTGGGAGCCTCCCTCAAGATTGTGGAGTTGAACCAAGGAGTTTTATGGGCAAGGAAATCGCCTACTTTGCGAAGATCTACCCTAGTGAGGCAAGTCCTTCGTGGGTGATGGCCATGGTGGAATAGACAAGGTTGCTTCTTAATGGACCCTTCGTGGGTGGAGCCCTCCGTGGACTCGCGCAACCATTACCCTTCGTGGGTTGAAGTCTCCATCAACGTGGATGTACGATAGCACCACCTATCAGAACCATGCCAAAAATCTCCGTGTCTACATTGGGTTTGCTCCCTCCAAATCCCATCCCTTTACATTCTCGCAAATTGCTTGCTTTACTTTCCGCTGCTCATATACTCTTGCCATGCTTGCGTGAAAGTATTGTGAATATTTAAACTTGTGCTAAAACTCTACCCTAACTTGAAGAAAATAAAAACTTCAACTTTTTCTCGATAAGAGTCTATTCACCCCACCTCTAGACACCTCTTCTCGATCCTTTCCGCGTCGTTCTCTCCGACTCCTTCACGGGGGCCTAGCCGGCCTCCGAGAGTCGGGTGCTCAACAGGCGGTGGGGAGGCACGCCTCTCCCTCCGCGGGGGAGGCGCGCAATCTTCACACCATTCCACTGCTCTTGCGCGGCCGTCTTAGTCGCGCTCGATGGTGATATGGGTGCGCCGCTTCCGACTGCGGCTAGCAGCAGGCTCTTGATCTCGCCGATCGCGGGCACCGCCTGGCGGGGACCGGGAGGTCACCCCGTGCTCTTGGCGGGGGGGAGGTTCTCAGCCTGCAGGCCGGGTTCCACCACGCGGCGGCTGGCTTCTTGCTACACGTCGGCCGCGTCGAGGAGCTGCTGGACGCGCTCCCTCATGCAGCGACGCTCGTCGCCCTCTAGGTGATCCATGTCGTCTGCCGCCGCCTGGACGGCGGGCAGGTTCTCCATAGGAGTGGCTTAGACAAGGCGGTCGGCTCCCAGCATGCTGGCGATGGCCGCACCGCACTGCCGGACCATGCCCGCACGGCTAGGCTCGCCAGCAGCCGGCGTGCCGCTGATGGCATGGTTGATCTCCGCTGGTAGGCTTCAGTGAGGCTTCTCATGGCGGCCAGCTTGTTGGCGCTGTCAAGGAGCGCGACACGGCACATTTCCAGCATCGTGCCATAGGCACCAGGTGCTATGGGCGTGGACAGGTCCCGCATTGCTGCCTGCAGCGGGTCCTTCCTGGCCCCATCAGAGGCTCCGTCGTGGCTGATGACCAGCACCTCCGTGATGGTACTGGTGCTGGCACTACCGTCAGCACAGGGGAGCGGGTCGTCGAAGACCACCACGTCACCAGGGAAGGCATCAGAGGGCGCAGCGTCGGCATCGATGATCATGTCGACGAGCGGGTCGGTGGAGCCGACGGACTCCAGGTCGAAAGCCGGCTCATTGGCGATGTGAAGCTTGCCGAGGAGGTCAACAAGGTAGCTCTCGGAGTTGGCTGCTCCCGTGTTGGGTGCGGGCTCGTCGGAGAGGCGGATCCCGCCGATGAGGTCAGCGAGGCACCTGCGGCGCAAGCGGCTTCCACGCCGTGCAGCCTGTCAGCAAAAACGCCATCGGGCGTGTCGGGCTGGCTGTGCTCACCAGGAAGGAAGAGGGTTCCCGTCTAGAACGTGTCTCCGGACGACAGTGCACCTAGCCCCACGATGGGCGCCAAATGTCGGGGATATCTAGCGACATATGCCAGGGGGTGGCTTATCATGGATGGGGACAAGAGTATGTTGAAGGAAATATGTCCTAGAGGCAATAATAAAGTTGTTATTTATATTTCCTTAAATCATGATAAATGTTTATTATTCATGCTAGAATTGTATTAACCGAAAACTTAGTACATGTGTGAATACATAGACAAATACCGTGTCCCTAGTATGCCTCTCCTAGACTAGCTCGTTAATCAGAGATGGTTAAGTTTCCTAGCCATAGACATATGTTGTCATTTGATGAACTAGATCACATCATTAGAGAATGATGTGATGGACAAGACCCATCCATTAGCTTAGCACTATGATCGTTTAGTTTATTGCTATTGCTTTCTTCATGACTTATACATGTTTTTATGACTATGAGATTATGCAACTCCTAAATACCGGAGGAACACTTAGTGTGCTATCAAACGTCACAACGTAACTGGGTGATTATAAAGATGCTCTATAGGTGTCTTCGATGGTGTTTGTTGAGTTGGCATAGATCGAGATTAGGATTTGTCACTCCAATTGTCGGAGAGGTATCTCTGGGCCCTCTCGGTAATGCACATCACTATAAGCCTTGCAAGCAATGTGACTAATGAGTTAGTTGTAGGATGATGCATTGCGAAACGAGTAAAGAGACTTGCCGGTAACGAGATTGAACTAGGTATGATGATACCGACGATCGAATCTCGGGCAAGTAACATACCGACGACAAAAAGAACAACGTATGTTGTTATGCGATTTGACCGATAAAAATCTTTGTAGAATATGTAGGAACCAATATGAGCATCCAGGTTCTGCTATTGGTTATTGATCGGATATATGTCTCGGTCATGTATACATAGTTCTCGAACCCGTAGGGTCCGCACGCTTAACGTTCGATGACGATTCGTATTATGAGTTTATGTGATTTGATGTACCGAAGGTTGTTCGGAGTCCCGGATGAGACCACGGACATAACAAGGAGTCTCGAAATGGTCGAGAGGTAAAGATTCATATATTGGAAGGTTGCATTCGGACATCGGAATGGTTCCCAGTGATTCGGGCATTTTTCCGGAGTACCGGGAGGTTACCGGAACCCCCCGGGGAAAGATATGGGCCTTATAGGCCACAGGAGGGAGGCTAACTAACCCACAAGGGGCTGGTGCTCCCCCCACAAGGGAGGAGGCCGAATTGGACTTGGGAAGGGGCGCCACCCCCCTTTCCTTCTCCTACTCCCTTTCCTTCCCCTTTTCCCCCTCCGGTAGATGGAAAAAAGGGTGGGTCGAATCCTACTAGGACTGGAGTCCTAGTAAGACTCCCCTCTCCCTGGCGCGCCCCTTGTTGGCCGGCCTCCTCCTCCCCTCCTTTATATACGGGGGCAGGGGCACCCCAAAGGCACAACAGATAATTGTCTTAGCCATGTGCGGTGCCCCCCTCCACAGTTACACACCTCGGTCATATCGTCGTAGTGCTTAGGCGAAGCCCTGCGCTGGTAAATTCATCATCAATGTTGCCATGCCGTCATGCTGATGGAACTCTCCCTCGTCCTCAACTAGATCAAGAGACCAAGGGACGTGATCGAGTTGAACATGTGCTGAACGCGGAGGTGTCGTACGTTCGGTACTTGGATCGGTTGGATCGCAAAGGCGTTCGACTACATCAACCGCGTTACTAAACGCTTCCGCTTTTGGTCTACGAGGGTACATGGACACACTCTCCCCGCTCGTTGCTATGCTTCTCCTAGATAGATCTTGCGTGATCGTAGGAATTTTTTTGAAATACTACGTTCCCCAACATTGGCATCCAAGCCAGGTCTATGCGTAGATGTTATATGCACGAGTAGAACACAAAGAGTTGTGGGCGATAATAGTCATACTGGTTACCAGCAACGTCTTACTTTGATTCGGAAGTATTATTAGATGAAGCAGCCTGGACTGACATTACATGACCACGTTCATGAGACTAGTTCTACCGACGTGCTTTACACGCAGGTGGCTAGCGGGTGTCAATTTCTTCAACTTTAGTTGAATCGAGTTTGACTATGCCCGGTCCTTGTTGAAGGTTAAAACAGCACACTTGACGAAATATCATTGTGGTTTTGATGCGTAGGTAAGAACGGTTCTTGCTAAGCCCAGTAGCAGCCACGTAAAACTTGCAACAACAAAGTAGAGGACGTCTAACTTGTTTTTGCAGGGCATGTTGTGATGTGATATGGTCAAAACGTGATGAGATGTAAATTGTTGTATGAGATGATCATGTTTTTTTAAAGTTATCGGCAACTGACAGGAGCCTTATGGTTGTCTCTTTATTGCATAAGATGCAAGCGCCATATAATTGCTTTACTTTATCGCTATGCGACAGCAATAGTTGCAAAAGCAATAGTTGGCGAAACGACCATGTGACGACACATTGATAAAGATCAAGATGATGGAGATCATGGTGTCATGCCGGTGACCATGGAGATCATGGCGGTACTTTGGAGATGGAGATCAAAGGCACAAGATGATGATGGCCATATCATGTCACATATTTTGATTGCATGTGATGTTTATCATTTATGCATCTTATTTTTGCTTAGTACGACAATAGCATTATGAGATGATCCCTTACTAAAATTTCAAGGTATAAGTGTTCTCCCTTAGTATGCACCGTTGCGACAGTTCTTCTTGTTGAGACACCATGTGATGATCGGGTGTGATAAGCTCTACGTTCACATACAACAGGTGCAAGCCAGTTTTGCACATGCAGAATACTCGGGTTAAACTTGACGAGCCTAGCATATGCAGATATGGCCTCGGAATACTGAGATCGAAAGGTCGAACATGAATCATATAGTAGATATGATCAACATAGTGATGTTCACCATTAAAAGCTACTCCATCTCACGTGATGATCGGACATGGTTTAGTTGATATGGATCACGTGATCATTTAGATGACTAGAGGGATGTCTATCTAATGGGAGTTCTTAAGTAATATGATTAATTGAACTTAAATTTACCATGAACTTAGTCCTAATAGTATTTGCATATCTATGTTGTAGATCAATTGCTCGCGTATAGCATCCCCGTTTTATTTATGATATGTTCCTAGAGAAAACTAAATTGAAAGTTGATAGTAGCAATGATGCGGACTAGGTCCATGATCTAAGGATTATCCTCATTGTTGCATAGAAGATTATGTCCTTGATGCACCGCTAGGTGACAGAACTATTGCAGGAGCATATGCAGGCGTTGTGAACGTTTGACAAGCTCGGTATGATGACTACTTGATAGTTTAGTGCACCATGCTTTACGGCTTAGAACCGGGACTTCAAAAACACTTTGAACACCACGGAGCATATAAGATGTTCCAAGAGTTGAAATTGGTGTTTCAGACTCATGCCCGAGTCGGGAGGTATGAGACCTCTGACAAGTACTTTGCCTACAAAATGGAGGAGAATGCCTCAACCAGTGAGCATGTGCTCAGATTGTCTGAGTACTACAATCACTTGAATCAAGTGGGAGTTAATCTTCCAGATAAAAGAGTGTTTGTTAGAGTTCTCTAGTCACTATCACCAAGTTACTAGATCTTCGTGATGAACTATAATATGTAAGGGATGACGGAAACGATTCCCGAGCTCTTCGTGATGCTGAAATCGACGAAGGTAGAAATCAAGAAAAGCATCAAATGTTGATGGTTGACAAGATCACTAGTTTGAAGTAAGAGGGAAAGCGAAAGAAAGGTAACTTCATGAAGAATGGCAAGCAAGTTGCCACTCCCATGAAGAATCCCAAAGCTGGACACAAGCCTGAAACTGAGAGCTTCTACTGTGAAGGAAATGGTCACTGGAAGCGGAACTGCCCCAAATACTTGGCGGCTAAGAAGGATGGCAAAGTGAACAAAAGTATATATGATATACATGTTATTGATGTGTACTTTACTGGTGTTCATAGTAGCCCCTAGGTATTTGATACTGGTTCAGTTGCTATGATTAGTAACTCAAAACAGGAGTTACAAAATGAACAAAGACTAGTTGAGGGAAGGTTTATAAGATCACCATCGCACACTCCCTTTACCTTTGGGATTAGTGTTGAACCGAAAATAAATGTTATTTGGTGTTTGCGTTGAGCATGAATATGATTTGATCATGTTTATTGCAATAGGATTATTCATTTAAGTCAAAGAATAATTGTTGTTCTATTTACATGAATGAAACCTTCTGTGGTCATACACTCAAGATAAATGGTTCATTGAATCTTGATCGTAGTGATACACATATTCATAATATTGAAGCCAAAAGATGTAAAGTTAATAATGATAGTGCAACTTATTTGTGGCACCGCCGTTTAGGTCATATTGGTGTAAAGCGCATGAAGAAATTCCATATTGATGGGCTATTGGAATCACTTGATGCTTGCAAACCATGCCTCATGGGCAAGATGGCTAAGACTCCGTTCTCCAGAAAAATGGAGCGAGCAACTGACTTATTGAAAATAATACATACTAATGTATGCGGTCCGATGAGTGTTGAGGCTCGCGGCAGGTATCGCTATTTTCTGACCTTCATAGATAATTTGAGCAGAAATGGGTATATCTACTTGATGAAACATAAGTCTGAAACATTTGAAAAAGTTCAAAGAGTATCAGAGTGAAGTGGAAAATCATCGTAACAAGATAATAAAGTTTCTATGATCTGATCGTGGAGACGAATATTTTAGTTACGAGTTTGGTCTTCATTTGAAACAATGTGGAATAGTTTTGCAACTCACGCCACCTGGAACACCACAGCGTAATGGTGTGTCTGAACGTCGTAACCGTACTTTATCAGATATGGTGCGATCTATGATGTCTCTTACCGATTTACCACTATTGTTTTGGGGTTATGCATTAGTGACAGTTGCATTCATGTTAAATAGGGCACCATCTAAATCCGTTGAGACGACACTGTATGAACTGTGGTTTGGCAAGAAACCCAAGTTGTCATTTCTTAAAGTTTGGGGTTGTGATTCTTATGTGAAAAATCTTCAACCTGATAAGCTCGAACCCAAATTGAAGAAATGTGTCTTCATAGGATACCCAAAGGAGACTATTGAGTACACCTTCTATCACAGATCCGAAGGCAAGATATTCGTTGTTAAGAATGGATCCTTTCTAGAGAAGGAGTTTCTCTCGAAAGAAGTGAGTGGGAGGAAAGCAGAACTTGATGAGGTAATTGTACCTGCTCCCTTATTGGGAAGTAGTTCATCATAGAAATCAGTTCCAGTGATTCCTACACCAATTAGTGAGGAAGCTAATGATGATGATCATGAAACTTCATATCAAGTTACTACCGAACCTCGTAGGTCAACCAGAGTACGGTCCGCACCAGAGTGGTACGGAAATCATGTTCTAGAAGTCATGTTGCTAGACCATGGTGAACCTATGAACTATGAGGAATCGATGATGATCCCAGATTCCGCGAAATGGCTTGAGGCCATGAAATCTGAGATGGGATCCATATATGAGAACAAAGTATGGACTTTGATTGACTTGCCCGATGATCGGTGAGCCATTAAGAATAAATGGATCTTCAAGAGGAAGACGGACGCTGATAGTAGTGTTACTATCTACAAAGCTCGAATTGTCGCAAAAAGGTTTTCGACAAGTTCAAGGTGTTGACTACGATAAGATTTTCTCACTCGTAGCGATGCTTAAGTCTGTCTGAATCATGTTAGCAATTGCCACATTTTATGAAATCTGGAAAATGGATGTCAAGACTACATTCCTTAATGGATTTCTTAAAAAAGAGTTGTATATGACGCAACAAGAAGGTTTTGTCAATCCTGAAGGTGTTAACAAAGTGTGCAAGCTCCAGCGATCCATCTATGGACTGGTGCAAGCATCTCGGAGTTGGAATATATGCTTTGATAAAGTGATCAAAGCATATGATTTTATACAGACTTGCGGTGAAGCCAGTATTTACAAGAAAGTGAGTGGGAGCACTACATCATTTCTGATAAGTATATGTGAATGACATATTGTTGATCGGAAATAATGTAGAATTTTCTGGAAAGCATAAAGGAGTGTTTGAAAGGAGTTTTTCAAAGAAAGACCTTGGTGAAGCTGCTTACATATTGAGCATCAAGATCTATAGAGATAGATCAGGACGCTTGATAAGTTTTTTCAATGAGTACATACCTTGACAAGTTTTGAAGTAGTTCAAAATGGAACAGTCAAAGAAGGAGTTCTTGCCATTGTTGCAAGGTGTGAAGTTGAGTAAAGACTCAAAACCCGACCACGAAAACAACAGAAAGAGAATGAAAAGTCATTCCCTATGCCTCAGTCATAGGTTCTATAAAGTATGCTATGTTGTGTACCAGACCTATTGTATACCTTAGCATGATTTTGGCAAGGGAGTACAATAGTGATCTAGGAGTAGATCACTGGACAGCGGTCAAAATTATCCTTAGAAGACTAAGGAGATATTTCTCGGTTATGGAGGTGATAAAGAGTTTGTCGTAAGGAGTTACGCCGATGCAAACTTTTACACCGATCCAGATGACTTTGAGTCTCAATCTGGATACATATTGGAAGTGGGAGCAATTAGCTAGAGTAGCTCCATGCAGAGCATTGTAGACATAGAAAATTTGCAAAATACATACGGCTCTGATTGTGACAGACCCATTGACTAAGCTTCTCTCACAAGCAAAACATGATCACACCTTAGTACTCTTTGGGTGTAGATCACATAGAGATGTGAACTAGATGATTGACTCTAGTAAAACCCTTTGGGTATTAGTCACATGGCGATGTGAACTAATCACATGGTGATGTGAACTATTGGTGTTAAATCACATGGTGATGTGAACTAGATTATTGACTCTAGTGCAAGTGGGAGACTGAAGGAAATATGCCCAAGAGGCAATAATAAAGTTGTTATTTGTATTTCCTTATATCATGATAAATGTTTATTATTCATGCTAGAATTGTATTAACCGGAAACTTAGTACTTGTGTGAATACATAGACAAACACTGTGTCCCTAGTATGCCTCTACTAGACTAGCTCGTTTATCAAAGAGGGTTAAGTTTCCTAGCCATAGACATGTGTTGTCATTTGATGAACGGGATCACATCATTAGAGAATGATGTGATGGACAAGACCCATCTGTTAGCTTAGCACTATGATCGTTTAGTTTATTGCTATTGCTTTATTCATGACTTATACATGTTCCTATGACTATGAGATTATGCAACTCTCGGATACCAAAGGAACACTTAGTGTGCTATCAAACGTCACAACGTAACTGGGATTATAAAGATGCTCTACAGGTGTCTCCGATGGTGTTTGTTGAGTTGGCATAGATCGAGATTAGGATTTGTCACTCCGATTGTCGGAGAGGTATCTTTGGGCCCTCTCGGTAATGCACATCACTATAAGCCTTGCAAGCAATGTGACTAATGAGTTAGTTGCGGGATGATGCATTACGAAACGAGTAAAGAGACTTGCCGGTAACGAGATTGAACTAGGTATGATGATAGCGACGATCGAATCTTGGGCAAGTAACATACCGATGACAAAAGAAACAACGTATGTTGTTATGCGGTTTGACCGATAAAGATCTTCATAGAATATGTAGGAGCCAATATGAGCATCCAGGTTCCGCTATTGGTTATTGACCAGAGATGTGTCTCGGTCATGTCTACATAGTTCTCGAACCCGTAGGGTCCGCATGCTTAACGTTCGTTGACGATTCGTATTATGAGTTTATATGATTTGATGTACCGAAGGTTGTTCGGAGTCCCTGATGAGATCACGGACATGACGAGGAGTCTCGAATTGGTTGAGAGGTAAAGATTCATATATTGGAAGGTCGCATTTGGACATCGGAAAGATATGGGCCTTCTGGGCCATAGGATGGAGGCTAACCAGCCCACAAGGGGCTGGTGCGCCCCACACAAGGGAGGAGGCCGAATTGGAATTGGGAAGGTTGCGCCACCCCCTTTCCTTCTCCTACTCCCTCTCCTTCCCCTTTTCCCCCTCCGGTAGAAGGAAAAAATGGTGGGGCCGAATCCTACTAGGACTGGAGTCCTAGTAGGACTCCCCTCTCCCTGGCACGCCCCTTGTTGCCCGGCCTCCTCCTCCCCTCATTTATATACGGGGGCAGGGGGCACCCCAAAAGCACAACAGACAATTGTCTTAGCCGTGTGCGGTGCCCCCCTCCATAGTTACACAGCTCGGTCATATTGTCGTAGTGCTTAGGCGAAGCCCTGCGCCGGTAACTTCATCATCACCGTCGCCACGCCGTCGTGTTGACGGAACTCTCCATCGTCCTCAACTGGATCAAGAGATCGAGGGACGTCATCGAGCTGAACGTGTGCTGAACGCGGAGGTGCCGTATGTTCGGTACTTGGATCGGTTGGATCGCGAAGACGTTCGACTACATCAACCGCGTTACAAAATGCTTCCGCTTTAGGTCTACGATGGTACGTGGACACACTCTCCCCGCTCGTTGCTATGCTTCTCCTAGATAGATCTTGCGTGATCGTAGGAATTGTTTTGAAATACTACGTTCCCCAACATACGTCATCGGGCTCTAGAAGCGGGAGTGAGCGAGACCGCATACGCCCGTGAATCTTACCCAGGTTCGGGGCTCCCCATGGAGATAACACCCCTAGTCCTGCTCTGCGGGGTCTCCGCATGATGAGTATAGTCGATAAGGTAGCTACAAGATTGCTCCTTGAGCTGTTCGGCTAGAGGAGGTAGAAGGGCAAGGCTAGCTCTACTCCTCTCTCTCTCTGTGTGTGTGATCTCTAGGGTTGTGAACCCCTTGCATGGGCAGCCTGGTGGTTTATATAGGCCTACACCCTAGGGGTACAATGGTAATCTGGTCGGGTGTAGGACCGGCCATCAGTGTCTCTGGGTGCCGGCTACTGGGGCTTGCCGCTTGGTGGGTCCCGCCAGCTGTCGGGGACTCGTCCGACAGGTAGGGCCCGCTGCCTGCGGGCCATGTCGACTGCTTTATACTGTTGCCTTGCCCCTGATGATGGAGGCTTTGTCAGGGGAGCGTGGCTACAGTCCCGCCGCCTGGCGGGCGCTCCCTGTAGCCACACCCCGTCTCATTTGGTTAATGGCGCGCAGATTCCGAGGGGAAGGGGGCGCCTGCTAGGAGTCGGCCCGCCCTCGTGGTCGCCTGCTTGGGGTTCACCGTCTTCTGGTGGCTCGCGGACAGGTAGGGCCCGCCACCTACGGGCCGTACCGACCGCCTGTCATGGGAGTCTGGCTCCCTCTGACGTAGGTGATGTCATGGGTCACGTGGCGACAGTGCCGCGCCGGACAAGGGGTGTCCGCTTGGTACACCGCATTGTGGCCACATTCTGCCCTAGATTTGGAGTGGCAAGTCGCACTGTAGCCACGTCTCGTCTTGTCATGGTTAAGTGGGTGCAAACTTTGAGGGGACGAGGGGCCGCCTGCTGGGAGTCGGCTCCGTTGTGATCATCTTCTGGCGTCTCCCCGTCTTCTAGAAGCCGGCCTCCTAGACCAGTCGGCCCAAGAAGCCGGCCGTTTGTCCGGGAGGTGTGAGGGGTGCAGCTAGCCCCGATGTCTTGAAATACCATAGGGGGCCGATGAGGCTACCCGTGGTCATTTACTCCGACACCCGGAAGGCATCCCCTCTTTCCTCTTCGTCTATCGGTGACTTTACTTGAGGCTATATTTTTATTCACCACATGATATGTGTTTTACCTGGAGCGTCTTGTATGATATGAGTCTTTACTTTTTAAGTTTGCTACAATCATCCTTGTTGTACACACCTTTTAAGAGGGACATGCATGAATCTTGATTTACTAGAATACTCTATGTGCTTCACTTATATCATTTCAGCTAGGCAATTTTGCTCTAGTGCTTCACTTATATCTTTTTAGAGCACGGTGGTGGCTTTATTTTATAGAAATTGTTGAACTCTCATGCTTCACTTATATTATTTTGAGAGTATTTTTAAACAGCATGGTGATTTGTTTTTGTTATAAATTTAGTCCTAACATGATAGACATTCAAGAGGGATATAATAAAAACTTTCATATAAAGTGCATTGAATACTATGAGAAGTTTGATTCCTTATTATTGTTTTGAGAGATAAAGATGGTGATATTAGAGTCATGCTAGTGAGTAATTGTGGATTGTATAAATACTTTTGTTAAAGTTTGTGATTCCCTTAGCATGCATGTATGGTGAACCATTATGTGATGAAGTCAGACCATGATTTATTTATTGATTGTCTTCCGTATGAGTGGCGGTCGGGGACGAGCGATGGTATTTTCCTACCAATCTATCCCCCTAGGAGCATGCGCGTAGTACTTTGTTTCGATAACTAATAGATTTTTGCAATAAGTATGTGAGGTATTTATGACTAATGTTGAGTCCATGGATTATACGCACTCTCACCCTTCCACCATTGCTAGCCTCCCTAGTACCATGCAACTTTCGCCTGTACCATACACCCACCATATACCTTCCTCCAAATAGCCACCATACCTACCTATTATGGCATTTTCATAGCCATTCCGAGATATAATGCCATGCAACTTTCCACCGTTCCGTTTATTATGACACGCTTCATCATTGTCATATTGCTTTGCATGATCATGTAGTTGACATAGTATTTGTGGCAAGCAATTGTTCATAATTATACATGTCACTGTTGATTCATTGCACATCCCGGTACACTGCCGGAGGCATTCATATAGAGTCATTTTTGTTCTAAGTATCGAGTTGTAATTCTTGAGTTGTAAGTAAATAAAAGTGTGATGGTCTTCATTATTAGAGAGCATTGTCCCATGTGAGGAAAGGATGATGGAGACTATGATTCCCACAGAAGTTGGGATGAGACTTCGGACGAAAAATAAAAAAAGATCCCAAAATAAAATAAAAATGAGAGAAAAGAGAGAAGGGGCAATGTTACTATCCTTTTACCACACTTGTGCTTCAAAGTAGCACCATGATCTTCATGATAGAGAGTCTCCGATGTTGTCACTTTCATATACTAGTGGGAATTTTTAATTATAGAACTTGGCTTTTATATTCCAATGATGGGCTTCCTCAA
This sequence comes from Aegilops umbellulata, assembly GCA_032464435.1. Taxonomy (NCBI): domain Eukaryota; kingdom Viridiplantae; phylum Streptophyta; class Magnoliopsida; order Poales; family Poaceae; genus Aegilops; species Aegilops umbellulata. The sequence continues at coordinate 292,055,001 of CP136057.1, forward strand.
ATTGCCCTAGGTCTCCGTGAGCAATCGAGTTGGATGCACACCCACTTAGTTTCTTTTTGAGCTTTTATGAAAGCTCCCTACTCACTCACATTGATATCTATTGATGGGCATCTCCAAAGCCCGTTGATACGCCTAGTTGATGTGAGACTATCTCCTTCTTTTTGTCTTCTCCACAACCACCATATTCTATTCCACCTATAGTGCTATGTCCATGGCTCACGCTCATGTATTGCGTGAAAATTGAAAAAGTTTGAGAACATCAAAAGTATGAAACAATTGCTTGGCTTGTCATCGGGGTTGTGCATGATTTGAATATTTTGTGTGATGAAGATGGAGCATAGCCAGACTATATGATTTTGTAGAGATAAGCTTTCTTTGGCCATGTTATTTTGAGAAGACATAATTGCCTTGTCAATATGCTTGAAGTATTATTCTTTTTATGTCAATATTAAACTTTTGTTTTGGATCTTATGGATATGAACATTCATGCCACAATAAAGAAAAATTACATGGATAAATATGTTAGGTAGCATTCCAGATCAAAAATTCTGTTTTTATCATTTACCTACTCAAGGACGAACAAGAATTAAGCATGGGGATGCTTGATACGTCTCCAACGTATCTATAACTTTTTATTGTTCCATGCTATTATATTATCTGTTTTGGATGTTTTATATGCATTAATATGTTATTTTATATTATTTTTGGGACTAACTTATTAACCTAGACCCCAGTGCCAGTTTTTGTTTTTTTCTTGTTTTTGAGCTTCGCAGAGAAGGAATACCCAACGGAGTCCTAACGGAATAAAACCTTCATGATGATTTTTCTTGGACCAGAAGACACCCAGGAGACTTGGAGTGCAAGTTAGAAGAGCCACCAGGCGGCCGCAAGAGGGGAGGGCACGCCCAGGGGGTAGGGAGCAACCCCCTACCTTATGGGCCCCTCGATGACCCCCTGACCTAGATCTTCCTCCTATATATTCACATATATTCCCAAACCACCAAAACCGTCCATGAAAACACTTTTCCACAGCCTTAACCTTTTGTTCCCATGAGATCCCATCTTGGGGCCTTTTCCGGCATCCTGCCGGAGGGGAATTCGATCACGTAGGGCTTCTACATTGTTGCCCTTCTGATGAATCGTAAGTAGTTTACCACAGACCTACGACTCCATAGCTAGTAGCTAGATGGCTTCTTATCTCTCTTTGATTGCCAATACCATGTTCTCCATGATGTTCTTGGAGGTCTATCCGATGTAATCTTCTTTTGCGGTGTGTTTGTCGAGATCCGATCAATTGTGGATTTATGATCAGCTTATTTATGAATATTATTTGAATCTTCTCTGAATTATTTTATGCATGATTTGATATCTTTGTAATTATCTTCGAACTATCGGTTTAGTTTGGCCGACTAGATTGGTTTTTCTTGCAATGGGAGAAGTGCTTAGCTTTGGGTTCAATCTTGCGGTGTCCTCATCCAATGACAGAAGGGGCAGCGAGGCACATATTGTATTGTTTCCATCAAGGATAAAAAGATGGGGTTTACATCATGTTGCTTGAGTTTATTCCTCTACATGATGTCATCTTACTTAATGTGTTACTCTGTTCTTCATGAACTTAATACTCTAGATGCAGGCAGGATTCGGTCGATGTGTGGAGTAATAGTAGTAGATGCAGGCAGGAGTCGGTCTACTTGCACGGACATGATGCCTACATTTCATAATCATTGTCTTTTATATCGTCATAACTTTGCGTTTTCTATCATTTGCTCGATAGTAATTTGTTGACCCACCGTATTATTTGCTATATTGAGAGAAGCCTCTAGTGAAACCTATGGCCCCCGGGTCTATTTTCCATCATATAAGTTTCCGATCTACTATTTTGCAATCTTTTACTTTCCGATCTATAAACCAATAAACCCCAAAAATATTTTATCCTTTGCTTAGTTTTATCTATCTCTATCAGATCTCACCTTTGCAAGTGACCGTGAAGGGATTGACAACCCCTTTATCGCGTTGGGTGCAGGTGTTTGATTGTTTGTGCAGGTATTGGTGAGTTGTGCATTGTCTCCTACTAGATTGATACCTTGGTTCTCTAACTGAGGGAAATACTTATCTCTACTTTGCTGCATCACCCTTTCCTCTTCAAGGGAAAACCAACGCAAGCTCGAGAAGTAGCACACCATATATCAGGGAGAAGGGAGTCTGGCCAGTAGCTCGATTTGGTGTCGTCCTTATTGACCAAAGAACCACCGGCAACTCATCAATCCAGCGCTTTCCGCATTTCCGCAATTCATCAAAGGTTCTTGTCTTCAGCCCTCGCAGCACTTCAGCATTCATCCTTTCTGCCTGTCCGTTGCTCCTTGGGTGCGCAACAGAGGCGAAAGAGACCTTGCTTTCCAGGCTCTAGATGTATTGCATGAAGGCGCATCTAGTGAACTGGGTGTCGTTGTCGGTGATCACCCTATTGGGTACTCCAAAATGACACACCAATCCCTGGAAGAACTTGATAGCTGATTGCGCCGTCACCTTTCTCACTAGCTCTACTTTGGGCCACTTTGTAAACTTGTCAATTGCTATGTACAAGAATTCAAAGCCCCCGGTAGCACGTGGAAAGGGGCCCAAGATGTCGAGCGCCCAGACAGCGAAGGGCTAGGATAAAGGGATGGTTTAAAGGGCTTGAGCTGGCTGATGAATATTCTTGGAGTGGCACTGGCATGCTTCACACTTGGTGATGAGCTCAGTTGCATCCCGGAGGGCGGGGGACCAATAGAATCCTTGGCAGAAAGCTTTCTCGATAAGTGCTCTTGATCCTAAATGCGAGCCACACACACCTCCATGTATCTCTGCCAACAGAAATAGTCCATCTTCTTGACTGATACACTTCATCTTCACACCATTCACCTCTTTCTGTACATAGTGTTGTCCACAAACGGGTACATACTCGACTACCGGGCCACTTTATCAGATTGCTCTGAATCATCGGGAAGTTCTCCAATTTGCAAGAATTGGACTATATGATGTGCCCATGCCGGAGCTTGAGGCTCGGCGACAAGGACTAAAGGCATCTCCTCTACCGCGGGAGCGCTTGCCTCGATAGCGAGAACTCGAGGTTCTGCCAGAGAACGCAACTCACCAGCTAGCATAGGGTTTCCCCCGACAACCTTCTCACCAGCGGCTTTTGGGAGCTCTGCCTGGAAATGTTTGCCGGTGTTGAGTTTTCTTCTTTTCTTGGCCATAGTTGATGGAGAAACTAATGGTTGGGTTAGATGGAGTATAAAAGTTCCTGGTTCCACATGAAGCTTTTGCGCAGCGCACTTTGACACGTGATCAGCAATGCTATTTTCCGCATCGGGTATGTGCTCTATTTGCAACCTGTTGAAGTGTTCCTCCATCTTCCTCACCTCTTCCACGTATGCCTCCATCAGTGGGCTTTGATAATCCTTATCCACCTGCTTCACAACGAGCTGAGAGTCTCCACGTATGATCGACTTCTTTATCCCCAACTCCACTGCAATTCTGAGCCCGGCAAGGAATCCTTCATATTCTGTTGTATTCTTGGTGGCATATTTCCTGGGAAAATGCATTTGGATAACGTACTTTAGGTGTTCTCCAGTGGTTGCAACGAGTAATACTCCTGCTCCAACACCTTGGAGCGAGAAATCATCGTCGAAGTACATGATCCAATTCTTGGGGGCCTCCCTACCGGGGAGGACTGTTTCCACAGTCTCTTCATCGGGCGTTCGAGTCCATTCTGCAATGAATTCTGCCAGTGCTCTACTCTGGATAGTTGGCGTGCTTTCAAACTTCAAAGCAAAACTTGACAGTTCTAGAGCCCATTCTACTATCATGTCGGTGGCCTCGGGGTTCCTCAAGATCCGTTGCAGCGGAAGGCAGGTCACAACTGTGATCTCATGAGCTTGAAAGTAATGGCGCAGCTTCCTCGAGGCCGTAAGAAGGCTGAAGATTAATTTTTGCACCCCAGAATACCTTGGCCTAGCCCCCTGTAAGAGAGAGCTGACAAAGTAAATTGGTCGTTGCACCATCTTGTTTCTTGCTAACACTCTCTGATCATCAGTATCTGCTTGTGGCTCCCCTTCGTTGTCACCATCAGGCCCTGCCGAGGATAAAGTTGGTTCATCATTGGGTGGCTCTTCCATAGTAGTTTGTTTGCTATCCACTTCTCTCTGCACCACCAAGGTAGCACTAACCACAGGATTCGTTGTTGGCAGATACAGCAGCAACGACTCTTGTGGTCTAGGTGCGACCAAGATTGGAGCAGAGGAAAGGTAAGCTTTCAAATCCCGCAGTGCAGCCTCTGCCTCTAGAATCCATTTCATCGGACCAGCCTTCTTCAAGATTTTGAAGAATGGCAGGGCACGCTCAGCATATTTTGAAATGAACCTACTTAGTGCAGCAAAATAACCAGCCAGACGCCTCACATCCTTGACGCTCTTCGGAGCTTGGATCTGTTCTATTTCCTTGATCTTGTCGGGGTTGGCTTCTATCCCTCAATGAGACACAAAGAACCCAAGGAGCTGGCCAAATGGAACGCCAAACACACATTTCTCTGGTTGAGCTTCAGGTTGATCTTCCGCAAGTTTGCAAAGGTTTCTTCTGAATCCTACATGAGTGTTGACTTATCTCTGGTTTTGATTACTATATCATCCATATATGCTTCAATGTTCTTGTGTAGCTGAGGTTTGAAACCAATCTGCACGGCCCTTGCAAACGTGGAACCAGTGCTTTTTAGCCCGAACGGCATACGTACAAAGTAGTACGTGCCACATGGGGTAATAAACGTGGTCTTCTCTTCTTCTTCCTTAGCCATGAAGATCTGATGGTAGCCAGAGTACGCATCAAGGAAGGAGAGCAAGTCACATACTGAGGTGGAGTCAACGATTTGATCAATGTGCGGCAAGGGGAAGGGGTCCTTTGGGCAAGCTTTGTTCAAGTCAGTGAAGTCAATGCAAAGTCTCCACTTCCCATTTTCCTTGCGTACCACCACTGGATTTGCTAACCAAGTTGGATGCAATACTCCTCTGACAAAACCTGCTGCTTCAAGTTTCTTAATCTCCTCAGCATTGAACTGTTGCCGCTCCAAGGCTTGCTTTCTAACTTTCTGCTTGACGGGACGCGCATGAGGACAAATAGCAAGGTGGTGCTCGGTTACCTCCCTGGGAACACCGGGGATGTCAGATGGTTGCCAGGCAAACACATCAACATTCGCCCACAGGAAGGTAACGAGCGCACTTTCCTATTTGTCATCAAGGGTTGCACAAATGGTGAAGGTACCATCAGTGCCATCCTGCCGCGCCGGAACTTTATTGGTTTCCGGAGGAGCAGCATTGAATCTTTTGCTAGCCGAACTCTCCGACAAGTCACTCTCGGGCGCAGCGCACTCCGAATAGGTGCGCTTCCCGGGGTCCTTGTCGGTGTCCTTGCCGGTTCTCTTAACTTTCTTTTCCTCCTGGCGGGAGCTGAGTCCCTGATAGCCTCTGCTGCTACCGCGTCTCTGTACATTTTATCCACACAGATGACTGCATCCTTCTTATCCGATGGAATGGAGATGACCGCCATAGGGCTGATAGAGGCAAAGGTGTCCCGTCTTTCGATGAGATGGTGGCTATCGTTTTGGAGGAAGTTGACTTTGACGATCCGACTATGAACGTGCAAGGACGTCGCACCTTAGCAATCGCTAAACCAACTTCGAGAGGTTATTGACCACGCCGGAGCACGATCAACCTGACCACGAAGGTCTGTTTTCTGCAGGCAAACGAAGAACAAGCAAGAAACTAAGATTGTAATTCTCGATATTGCGAATATAAGAGGAAAGCTTCATTGATCAAAGGAGGGTTCTGTGATGCCTTTGTCTGGTCGTTGAACACAAACGAAGTACGCGAAGTTGCAGCTATGGCGAACTTTAATCTAAACAAAACCCAAAGTCTAAACGGTGCCCTAAGGGCTGTATATATGGAGGAAGAGGAGGGGAATTTCGTGGCCCCTGGGGGAGGGGTCCGAAACCAACCCTATCTCTTGTTTCCCCACACATACGGACTCTAAAAACAGCCTATGCTCAAGTATTTCGAAATTACATGGGCCTGGCCCAATAATAAGGTGACGCAGCACCTATAATAGCCTCTGGACGAAATTTATGAAGTGGCATCTTGTATATTTCGTCCAAGGCTTCATGCACTCATTATGGTGGCTTCAAAGTCCTGAAATCATCACTTGTAACTTTGTTCTTGTTCCCCTTGCGCATGCCATCATCTCCATGCTTGGTCTTGCTCCAGTATTCATCCCTCTTATCCATGCCAGGCCCTTCATTTGTAAGCAAAACAAATGTATCCAATTTAGGCAGCATCATATTCTCATGAACATTAGAATCATTACAAGGAAATGAAAGTACCTGATAATTTAATTGGCGTGCGCGAGCTCTAGTAATTTGTCCAATATATGTAGTAGTAGGGGTTGTGGGTGTAACAATGGTATCGATGTCCTCATCATCCTCCCCTTCTTGAAATGAAGTCGTCCTCGATGGAAGCTCATCTTCCTCAGCCAAATAAGGCTTCAAATATGCAATGTTAAAAGTGGGACTAACCCCAAAATCTGCAGGCAGCTCAAGTTTATATGCATTACCATTTATTTTCTCTAACACCTTAAAAGGACCATCATCACATGGCATTAGCTTTGATTTGCGCAAATTAGGAAACCTATCCTTACGCAAATGTAACCAAACAAGATCTCCAGGTGCAAAGACAACATGTTTTCTACCCTTATCTCCAGCAAGTTTATACTTAGCATTCATACGCTCAATGTTTTCCTTAGTTAACTCATGCATTTTTAAGATCAATTCAACACATTGTTTAGCATCAAAATTAACCTTCTCTGAAGATGGAAGAGGCAACAAATCAATGGGTGCATGAGGTAGGAAACCATACACAATTTCAAAAGGGCACATCTTAGTAGTAGAATGCAACGAGCGGTTATAAGCAAATTCAATATGAGGCAAGCCTTCTTCCCACATTTTCTTATTATTCTTCAAAACAGCCCTAAGCATAGTAGACAATGTTCTATTGACTACTTCAGTTTGACCATCAGTTTGGGGGTGACAAGTAGTACTAAAAAGCAGTTTAGTCCCCAACTTAGCCCATAAACATCTCCAAAAGTGGCTAAGAAATTTAGTATCACGATCTGAAACAATAGTATTTTGCACACCATGCAAGCGAATAATTTCACCAAAGAACAAATCAGCAACATTAATAGCATCATCGCTTTTATGACATGGTATAAAGTGTGCCATTTTCGAGAACCTATCCACGACAACAAATATGCTATCCCTCCCCTTCTTTGTTCGAGGTAAACCTAAAACAAAGTCCATAGATATATCCTCCCAAGGAACACTAGGTACAGGCAAAGGCATATATAAACCATGAGGATTGAGTCATCACTTAGCTTTTTGACATGTAGTGCAGCGAGCAACAAAACGCTCAACATCCCATCTCATCATTGGCCAAAAGAAATGTGTAGCAAGTATATCCTTCGTCTTCTTCACACCAAAGTGTCCCATTATTCCTCCTCCATGAGCCTCGTGCAACAACAAAAGACGAACGGAGCTAGCTGGAATGCATAGCTTGTTAGCACGAAACACAAATCCATCATTAACAACTGTCGGTGTACTAAAGTAGGGGTACTCTAGTATCCCGAACTTGTGCACGGGCAGCCGCAGCTCCCCGCGGCAAGGCCCGCCAGGTGATCACCAAGGCTCTCTATGGTTCCTTTGGAGCCATTCGAGAACAAAATATTTAAGTCAAGAAGACAAGTCCCCGGCAAGAGGAGCTTGTTGGGAAGGCCATTCAAGGTACAAGACCCCGGCAAGAGGAGCTTGCCGGGAAGCCCAACAAGAGCATCTCAAAGAACCTGCCGCGGCATGCCACGCGTCCCGGCAGGACCCGGCGAGCGACAAGTTCTCGGGCGCGACAAGGCAACGGCCGCGGCAAGGCACTTGCCGCGGCAGGCAGCCACTCTGTACCCGCGCTCCAGCTCACCCACCTACGTGTCGCTCCGGGACCCTTCCCAGCGTATGTGGCGGGAGGCTGTGCAGCCAGGGGTACACTATGGCATGCAGCACTGACAGGATCGCCATCATGGCGAGCGATAGCGCCCCTGGCGGTCCCTTTTCTGCACCGTCTGGGCGACGTAGACGGGCATTTAATGCCTTTGTCCCCTGCCGTCAGGGTTAGGTATGATACACTGTGTAGGTAGTTGTACCTACCGCAGCATATTTACACTTTTACCCTTACCTACATTGCCACCTGTTGGAGACCCCTTGGACATATAAAAGGAGGCCCATGCACAACGTAGGGGGGATCGATCTTCAGAGAAGCGCTCGGTCTCGTTAGCTGCTCGATTGTACTGTAGCACTCGGCGCTCCCGAGCGAGAACTCAATACAATCCACAAAGCAGCAGTAGGAGTGTTATCTCTCCAGAGAGCTCCGAAGCTGGGTAAAAACCTTCCCCCGCGTGCCTCGCCTCGATCCGCTCTTCGCGTGACCTCTGCCCCTCGCCGAACCGAGAAGGGGCTCCGTCTCCATAGGTGCTCGGGGAGCCCAGGAAAACCCTGGCATCTCTGGCGCGCCAGGTAGGGGGCGTCGAGGTTGTGTGAACCTGATCTGGCGTTCACGCGAGCTGAATCTTCATCGACTTCATCGACATGCCGCCGAAGAAGAAGGCTTCGGAGGTGGCTGCGCCGTCCGCGTCGAATCCATCGCCGCCGCAGCAAACGGCCGGCGGGGAGAACGCCGGCGGTGGAACGGGCGCCGACGAGGGAGCCCACGGTGCCAACAAGTCCAAGGACAAGACCGCGCTGCCCGCTGGCGGCGTAGTCGGCTCCCCCGACGACCGGGCGTCCATAGATGCACCGCGCCCATCTCAAGAGGCGCAAGGCCGACAGCGTCGTGGTACTCACGGTACCATACGCTCGCTGGACCCAAATCGAGCTAGCGGATCCCGGGACGCTCAAGGCCAACATGCACGCCGACGTGCTGGCGCGAGCGAGGCACGGTCGCCTGGACGGAATACTGCTCCTTCCAACATCGTTGGGAGCCCGAGCATATCCCGCTCCTTACACCGTTCGCCACCGCTACCCGCCACCCCAGCAGAAGCTCTAGCGCGAGCTCAACTGCTCCTAGACTTCCCTCCAGCGCCAGACAAGATCGACGACTGGAGGGCCACCATTCAGAGTCTCATCGGCTTCGCCAACGGCGACACTCCGCGGCCAGCGACCACATCGCAGTCGCGGCAGGCCAGCCAAGTGCGAGCCGATGGCGACAAAACCGGTGGGGGTGCAACCACCGTGCACTCTCCGCCCCAAAGGCCAAGATCGCCGACTCGCCGGGTCCGCCACGACAGCGACTCCACTGCTTCCTCAGATCCGCGAACTAGTCGCGATCAGCGCCACGTTCTTCACGAACGACAGCAAGAAGACGCCCGCACCCGCATCGAGCGTCGGAGAGAAACGCGGCGTCAATCAGACCGATGCGCTGGCCCCACTGTCGACATGCAAGCGCCAGGGGAACCAGGCGACCTGCCGTACGCGGTAGGTTGCCCTGCGTTTACCCGTGAGCTGCGGCAAGTCCAGTGGCCCAGCACGAAGAATCTCAAGCCAGACGTACCAGAGAAGTACGACGGCAGGCTGCATCCGTCGGAGTTCCTCAGCATCTACACCATTGCGGTGCAGGTTGCCGGAGGGCGAGACGACAAGATCCTCGCCAATTACTTCCCTCTGGTGCTCAAGCCCAACGTCAAGTCCTGGCTCATGCACTTGCCGGAAAACTCCATATCTTCCTGGGCGGACCTATGCCATCAGTTTGTCGGCGCCTTTACAGGCGGCCACAAACCCCATGGCCAGGAGAGTGATCTTCACCTGCTTGCCCAGAAGGAAGGGGAGCCTCTACGTAAGTACATCCAGAGATTCAGCCAAGTGCAACGCAACATCCCAGACGTCCACCCTGCCGCGGTCATCAGTGCGTTCCATCAGAACGTGCGCAACCGCAGGATGCGGGAGGAGATGGCGATGTGCAATATCAGAGACGTCGGCGAGCTGTATGCCCTAGCCGACAGATGTGCACGTGCTGAGGAAGGAAGAAAACTCCCCGGAGAGAACGTAGGAACCGCAGGATCTGACAGCGACGATGCCGCCCCAGCAAGCAAAAACAGGCGGCGGAACAACAGGAAGAGGAAAGGCAAAGACGTGCTAGTTGTCGAGCAATCCGGCAACAAAGGTGGCGCCAAGACAGCCAAGACTGATGGCTCCGGCAAGGAGGTTGCCGCATGCGCCAACTGCCAGGCTGTGGCGGCCGCCGACAAGCAGGATGGCACCAACAAGCAGTACTGCAAGATTTACCGCACCAAAGGCCATGACCTCCAGAGCTGCAAGAAGGTCGAGCAGCTCGTTGAGCTGCAAAAGGCCGAGTACGAGCGACGCGACAAGGAGAAGGCCCAAGGAGGTGCTGGAGGATCTGGTACGAAGCGCACTGGCCGGGGGGGACGCCACGGCAACACCAAGCAGCGGCAAGGCGACAGACCTCCCCGCGGCCGCGACAAGGATGAAGATGACGACGACGACGAAGACATGGATGACGCCAAGACCAGCGAGCAGGAGTTCCAGAAAGCCACAGAAGTTTTGTGCGTTGACGGCAGTGCTTCTCTGCATACTTCACACCGCCAACTCAAGCAGTGGGTACGGGAAGTTAATGCAGCAGAACCACCCGTCAAGTCACGCAAGCTTCTGAAATGGTCCAGCACGCCTATCATCTTTGATATTGAGGACCACCCCGATCGCACAACTGCTATCGGGTGTTTGCCGATGTTGGTCTCACCAACTATCCGCAACCTCAAGGTCACTAAGATGCTAGTTGACGGCGGGGCCGGCTTGAACCTGATCTCCTCCGCTGTACTTCGGAGACTCCAAGTCCCTGACAGCGAGCTCGAAGAGACCGGCACGTTCCAAGGAATCAACCCGGGAAGGAGCAAGCCGAAGGGGAAGATCACGCTGCCGGTGACATTTGGCAGTGAGTTGAACTTCAAGACTGAGAGGATCACTTTCGATGTTGCCGATTTTCCATTGCCTTACAATGGAATTCTCGGCCGTCCAGCGCTCACCAAGTTCATGGCGGCCTCTCACTACGCGTACAACATGCTAAAGATGCCAGGCCCGATAAGTGTCATCTCTGTACATGGCGACAAGAAAGACGCTCTCATCTGTGCCAACAAGATCTACCGGGAAGCAGCAGCCGCCGCGGATCGCGAGACACTTGCCACTGAAGCTCCCAGGGGGAAGAAGAAGACCAAGTCCGGCAAGAGCTCTGATGCCCACTCCGGCAAGCGCACCTCTTCGGAGTGCTGCGCTACCGTCGAGGACGCACCATCGAGCTCCACCGGCAAGTGTAAGAAGACAATGGCAGCTCCGCCAGCAACCAAGAAGGTGTCCGCTAAGGAGGACGGCACTGGTGGTACCTTCACCATCAGTGCCACTCTCGACCCTAAATAGGAAAGCGCGCTCGTTGCTTTCCTGCGGGCGAATGTCAACGTGTTTGCGTGGCAACCGTCTGACATCCCCGGCGTTCCCAGGAAAGTAATCAAGCACCACCTCGCCATCTGTCCTCACGCACGACCCGTCAAGTAGAGAGTCAGGAAACAAGCGGTGGAGCGCCAAGAGTTCATCGCCGAAGAGATCAAGAAGTTGGAAGCAGCAGGCCTCGTCAGAGGAGTGCTCCATCCTACGTGGTTGGCCAATCCTGTAGTCGTGCGCAAGGCGAACGGGAAATGGAGACTTTGCATTGACTTCACCGATATCAACAAAGCTTGTCCCAAAGACCCATTTCCCTTGCCGCACATTGACCAGATTGTCGACTCCACAGCCGGATGCGACTTGCTTTCGTTTCTTGACGCATACTCAGGATACCATCAGAACTTCATGGCAGAAGAGGATGAGGAGAAAACCGCGTTCATCACTCCATGTGGCACGTACTGTTTTGTACGGATGCCTTTCGGTTTGAAGAATGCTGGTTCAACATTTGCAAGGGTCGTCCATACTGCTTTTGAGCGGCAAATACACAGAAATGTGGAAGCCTACATGGATGATATAGTGGTCAAAAGCAAGGACAAGTCAACTCTGATTCAAGATCTAGAAGAAACTTTTGCAAATCTGCGTAAGATCAGCCTCAAGCTCAACCCCGAGAAGTGCGTGTTTCGAGTCCCTTTCGGCAAGCTTCTCGGGTTCTTTGTGTCCCAGCGGGGGATTGAAGCCAATCCCGACAAGATCAAGGCAATTGAGCAGATCGAAGCACCAAAGCGCGTCAAGGATGTACGAAAACTTGCCGGCTGCGTGGCGGCTCTCAGCAGGTTTATCTCTAAGTCTGCTGAGCGCGCCCTGCCTTTCAAAATCTTGAAAAAGGCAGGTCCAATGAAATGGACTCCGGAAGCGGAGGCTGCGCTGCAGGACTTGAAGAGATACCTGTCCTCCACTCCAATACTTGTCGCACCTAAACCACAAGAGAAGTTGCTGCTATATCTGGCGGCAACCAATCAAGTGGTTAGTGCTGCGTTAGTAGCGGAGAGAGAGGCAGATGATGAGCCAGCAACCGCGGCAAGCACATCCAGCGACAAGCAAGGGGCTTCCCCGACGAGCTCTGGCCCCGACGAAGATAGATCTGCGCAGATGTGCGAAGGGATACAGAAGAAAATGGTGCAGCGCCCAGTCTACTTTGTAAGTTCCCTTCTGCAGGGGGCTAGGTCGAGGTACTCTGGTGTGCAGAAGTTGCTTTTCGGCCTTCTTATGGCCTCGAGAAAGCTGCGCCATTACTTCCAAGCACATGAGATCACAGTTGTCACTCGCTTTCCGCTGAAGAGGATACTGCAGAATCCAGAAGCAACAGGCAGGATTGTTGAGTGGGCATTGGAACTGTCGAGCTTTGGCCTCAAGTTTGAGAGCACTTCAACTATTCAAAGCAGAGCATTGGCAGAATTCATAGCAGAGTGGACGCCAACACCTGACGAAGAAACCCCAGAGACGAGCATCCCCATCAGGGAAGCAAACAAAGAGTGGCTGATGTACTTTGATGGCGCGTTCTCGCTACAAGGCGCCGGTGCTGGCGTGCTGCTTGTCGCACCCACCGGAGAGCACCTCAAGTACGTGGTCCAGATGCACTTTCCCAAGGAGCAAGCAACAAACAATACTGCAGAGTATGAAGGATTGCTCGCCGGTCTCAGGATCGCGGCAGACCTTGGGATCAAGCAGCTCATTGTCAGGGGTGACTCGCAGCTTGTCGTCCGCCAAGTAAACAAGGATTATCAGAGTCCGTTGATGGAAGCTTACGTTGATGAAGTGAGGAAGCTGGAAGAGCGCTTTGTCGGCCTACAGATGGAACATGTTCGTAGAGCTCGGAACAACATCGCTGATGGCCTGTCAAAGTGCGCGGCATTTAAGTTATCTGTGGAACCAGGGATCTTTGTGCTCAAGCTGACTCAGCCAATCCGTGACGCCACCAACTGGACAGAGCAGGAAGAGAAAGTTGATTTCTGGTGACCATCTTCCGGTTGAGCTTCCCGAAGCCGCCGCCAAGAGGGTCCCCAAGATCAACACCAAGAGTGCTGAGGAGCAGTCTGCTCCGACAAGCCCCAAGGTTTGTTTCGTTGAAGCAGACGCTCCCGACAAGTTTCGCTCCGGCGAACATGCCGGGGATCATCAAGCTCTGGCTGAACCGCGGGTTCTCGCCATAGAAGCGGATGTTCCCGCAGCAGCAGATATGCCTTTAGTCCTTGTTGTCGAGCCGCAGGCTCCAGCATGGGCACAGCAGATCGTCCGTTTCCTCCAGTCAGGAGAACTTCCCGAAGAGCCAGAAGAAGCGGAAAGAGTAGCCCGGCAGTCTAGTATGTACCAGTTCATTGACAACGCACTGTACAAAAGAAGGCTCAACGGAGTGAAATTGAAGTGTATTCCCCGGGAAGATGGACAGAAGCTGTTGGCAGAGGTGCATGGAGGCATATGTGGTCATCACATTGGCGCCAGAGCACTTGCTGGCAAAGCGTTCCGGCAAGTTTTCTTTTGGCCGACAGCCCTCCAGGATGCAACTGCACAAGTAACCAAGTGTGAAGCGTGCCAGTTCCATTCCAAGCAGATACACCAACCAGCTCAAGCTCTCCAGACAATCCCTTTATCCTGGCCATTTTTGGTCTGGGGGCTCGACATCCTCGGCCCTTTCCCACGAGCAGTCGGGGGCTTTGAGTACTTGTACGTCGCAATCGACAAGTTCACAAAGTGTCCAGAAGTGGAACCAGTGAGGAAGGTGACAGCACAGTCAGCAGTCAAGTTCTTCAGGTCGATTGTTTGCCGCTTCAGAATCCCTAACAGGATCATTACCGACAATGGTACGCAATTCATGAGTCGCAACTTCATGCAGTACGTCCACGACCTTGGATCCAAGGTCTGCTTCGCTTCTGTTGCTCACCCCAGGAGCAACGGTCAAGCAGAGAGGGCAAATGCTGAAGTGCTGCGTGGACTCAAGACCCGGACTTTCGACAGGCTGCACAAGTGCGGAAGAAACTGGATCGAGGAGCTGCCGGTGGTTCTTTGGTCGATTAGGACGACGCCAAATCGAGCCACTGGCTAGACACCTTTCGCTCTAGTCTATGGAGCAGAGGCAGATATCCCCACGGAACTCGTATACGGGTCACCTCGAGTGCCCGCTTATGATGAGTTTGAGCAAGAGCAGCTGCGGCAAGATGACGCGCTGCTCCTTGAGGAGGACCGTCTTCAGGCTGCTGTACGAGCTGCTCGATACCAGCAAGCTTTGCGCCGCTACCATAGCCGCAAAGTTAAAGCCAGAAGTCTCGAGGAAGGCGACCTTGTTCTTCGGCGCGTTCATTCCGCCAAGAATTCCAACAAGTTGACGCCGAAGTGGGAAGGCCCTTACCGGGTGAAACGAGTCACTAGGCCTGGCTTTGTCCACCTTGAGACCGAGGATGGCTTTCCAGTGAGCAACTCCTGGAACATCGAGCATCTACGTAAGTTTTACTCGTAAGGCGCGGTTGTCGGACCCTGTTCGGCAACCACCATTTTGTACAAGTCTTGCCGCTGTTGCATGTAATCCTTTGTACAAAGCCAGGCGCAGACCCTGAGCAAAGATAAAGTGCTAGCGCCCTGAGTTTTAGCATGCATGCTGAGTCGAGTCTCGTCCTTGGTTAGGGTTGATAGTGCTTAGTAGTGGCTAACCCCTAACTTAGAGGTCGAGCGTGCGTCCCTTTGCCGTTATTTCGTTTCCCTGGTTCGCAAGACTCACCATATCCTTGCCGGACCACTTGAGGACGAAAAGGAGGAGGAGGACGGACCAACATCTGAACCCCGGCAAGCCAGTGTTGCCGGGGGCTGCAAGATCCCGGCAAGCCAGTAACGCCGGGGGCTGCAAGTGCAAGGATTAGCCCACGGCGAACCAGAGTGTCGGGGGCTGCTATCTCAGATAAGTTTTTCATCCCTTATCATGCATTCTCTTATGGATTGAGGTATGCGAAACCTCGTTTCTTCCTAAAAGTTACAATGCTCCCTTAACTCTAGGCCCTAGGGCCCGTCCCCAGGGCCGGGTAAGGTCGTAGTCGCGGCAGCTAAAGGACGAAGCGTGGAGCCTGATCCTGCCTCCTCCCTGCCTCCGCCAAGAGCGTGAGAAAAGGGCGAGCGACGTGGGAAGAAGGCAGGGCCTGCTGCCGGGAAAGAAAGTGTCTATCTTAAAAGATATAAAGGATTCGCTCCTTGACGTGGGTTCCACCCGCGAGACAAGTGACCCGGCAAGCATCCCCTTTTCATTAAAAAGCATTCCACTCAGGTACAGTTCATAAGAGGATGAAGAACATGAATAATGGGATTACAAGTTTTAAACGCAACTAAGGCCCGAGGGCTTACAAACTAAAAAGAGATAAGGTGCCCGTAATCCCTCTCTTGTCCCTATCTTCAGGAGACAGGTCAAGGAGGCAAAAAGGGCAAAAGGGGCGCCTATATGAACTACGGGTGCCAGAAGACACCAATAGGACGCCGCGGCAGCATGGTGATGGCGGGGCCAGAAGCAAAAGCTTGAAGATGAGGCGGCAGGACGTCAGCACGCTG
Organism: Aegilops umbellulata; assembly: GCA_032464435.1. NCBI lineage: Eukaryota > Viridiplantae > Streptophyta > Magnoliopsida > Poales > Poaceae > Aegilops > Aegilops umbellulata. Next base: position 292,071,154 of record CP136057.1, read on the forward strand.
TCGAGGGCGTCGTGCCCTCGTACTCCGAGTTGACGGCCTTGCCGCCTGCCCTCTTCCTCTTCCGCAGCCTCCCCGAGAAGCTCCAGGAGCCAGCGACGCGGATGATGGGGTCGCCGGTGCCCCGCGGAGCGGCGCCCGACACCTAGTCGGACCCGTCATCCTGCCGCCCGTTACCCTCGTCGCCGCTGTCGCTATCCTCCTCGTCACTCCCGCTCGAGGAGGAGCCTTCGCTATCGGAGGAGCTCTCCACGCAGCACCGTGCCCGAGTCCCGAAGCACCCGAAGACCTTGACGGAGAGGAGACCGCCCTCCATCAGCTTAAAATGGAGGGTGAGGCCCGCCGTCAAGCTGTGGATGCGGGTGAACGTCTTCCACCCTCGACCAAGATACATCACATCAGGGGCCGTGAAGTCGACACGGACTCGCGTACCGCTGATTCCGCAGCCCCTCATATGCAACCTCAGTGTCTCGGACGGGTCCAACTCCATCACACTCGCAAATGGAGTCGGGAGACGAAGGCGACGACGAGGCGGCCGACGCAGCCTGACGAAGAACTCGCAAGGGTCGTCCCCGATGTGGTCCGCCACGGGGAGAGGATCTGTTGGCGGAGGCGAGGCCGGCGAGCTGCCTCGTCCGCCTCTTCCCCGACCGCCTCGGCCTCGCCCTCAACCTCGCCCGCGGCCTCGTCCCCTCCCTCTTCCCCTTGCGGCTGGCTCTGCCGCTACGGGTGCGGAGGGAGGAGGAACGCGCTGCCTAGCGGCAACCCTCGTCGCTACCGTCGAAGGACCAGGGTTCCCTTTCTCCATGACGGATGGAAGAAAGAGGAGCAGAAGCTAAAGGAAGGAGGAGATGAGAGAATGCGGGTTTCCGTCCCCCCCCCCTATCCCACTCCTTATAAAGGAGCGGGGTGGGGGCTCGACCGCCCCGCATGGCCAATCGAGACACAGAAGGCGCAGGGAACTGGGCCTGACCCGCTGCCTCAACCCGTGATGACCCGATTTCCCGCCTCCACCGTTTGCCACTCCAAGCGCATGGAAACCGCGTGGCGGGAGGGCAGAGTTGAGGCGATGGATGAGGCGACTTCTCCCCACCCCGTGATCATGGGGGGGAGGGGGGGGACGCCTCGAAGACCATGCCTCCACGCCTCCCTTCGTTTATGAGGAAGATACGAACCACCAGGGGGCGGACGTTTCGCCTTTCTGAGTAAGGGAACCACCCACGACCTCCCCCACGGCGCCGCAATCGATGCGTGCCGTTCGGGAGGGCGTGGTGGATGCGGAGCAAGGTACAAAGCGACCCAGGCCATGCGTGCCCGTGCCCTGTTTTGGGCCTGGCCCAACAGCGCTCGGCACCGTGTGTGGCCCAGGCCCGGGGGCTCCTGTCGGTGTACTAAAGTAGGGGTACTCTAGTATCCCGAACTTGTGCACGGGCAGCCGCAGCTCCCCGCGGCAAGGCCCGCCAGGTGATCACCAAGGCTCTCTATGGTTCCTTTGGAGCCATTCGAGAACAAAATATTTAAGTCAAGAAGACAAGTCCCCGGCAAGAGGAGCTTGTCGGGAAGGCCATTCAAGGTACAAGACCCCGGCAAGAGGAGCTTGCCGGGAAGCCCAACAAGAGCATCTCAAAGAACCTGCCGCGGCACGCCACGCGTCCCGGCAGGACCCGGCGAGCGACAAGTTCCCGGGCGCGACAAGGCAACGGCCGCGGCAAGGCACTTGCCGCGGCAGGCAGACACTCTGTACCCGCGCTCCAGCTCACCCACCTACGTGTCGCTCCGGGACCCTTCCCAGCGTACGTGGCAGGAGGCTGTGCAGCCAGGGGTACACTATGGCATGCAGCACTGACAGGATCGCCATCGTGGCGAGCGATAGCGCCCCTGACGGTCCCTTTTCTGCACTGTCTGGGTGACGTAGACGGGCATTTAATGCCTTTGTCCCCTGCCGTCAGGGTTAGGTATGATACACTGTGTAGGTAGCTGTACCTACCGCAGCATATTTACACTTTTACCCTTACCTACATTGCCACCTGTTGGAGACCCCTTGGACATATAAAAGGAGGCCCATGCACAACGTAGGGGGGGATCGATCTTCAGAGAAGCACTCGGTCTCGTTAGCTGCTCGAGTGTACTGTAGCACTCGGCGCTCCCGAGCGAGAACTCAATACAATCCACAAAGCAGCAGTAGGAGTGTTATCTCTCCGGAGAGCTCCGAAGCTGGGTAAAAACCTTCCCCCGCGTGCCTCGCCTCGATCCGCTCTTCGCGCGACCTCCGCCCCCCGCCGAACCGAGAAGGGGCTCCGTCCCCATAGGTGCTCGGGGAGCCCAGGAAAACCCCGGCAACGACGAACTTGTTCCATGTTCTACCTTCTTTACAATTCTGCAATACATCTCTAAATTCAGCATCATGCACATATTGATCTTTGATGGTCTCCAAACCAAATACTTTAAAGTCAAGTAGTAAAAGCATAGTATAACGACGAGACAATGCATCAGCAATAACATTTTATTTACCCTTCTTGTGTTTAATGACATAAGGTAAAGTCTCAATGAATTCAACCCATTTAGCATGTCTATGGTTCAGTTTTGCTTGACTTTTAATGTGTTTCAAAGATTCATGATCAGAATGTATAACAAATTCCTTGGGCCATAAATAATGTTGCCATGTTTCTAAGGTCCGAACAAGAGCATATAATTCTTTATCATAAGTAGAATAGTTCAGACTAGGCCCACTCAATTTTTCAGAAAAGTATGCAACAAGTTTGCCATCTTGTAATAACACACCTCCTAATCCAATTCCACTAGCATCACATTCAAGATCAAAAGTCTTATTAAAATCAGGAAGTTGGAGTAAAGGAGCATGTGTGAACTTATCTTTCAATACCGTGAAGGCTTCTTCCTGTGTGGTACCCCAAACAAAAGGCACATCCTTCTTTGTAAGATCATTGAGAGGTGCAGCAATGGTGCTAAAATCTCTCACAAAACGCCTATAGAAACCAGCGAGTCCAAGAAAACTCCTCACTTGTGTGACCGTTTTGGGCTGCGGCCAACTCTCAATAGCTTCAATCTTGGCTTTATCAACTTCAATTCCCTGTGGAGTAACAACATAGCCAAGAAAAGATACTCGGTCGGTGCAAAAGGTGCACTTCCCAAGGTTACCAAACAAATGTGCATCACATAGAGCAATAAAAACAGCACGTAAATGTTCCAAATGTTCATCCAAAGATTTGCTATAAATCAGTATATCATCAAAATAGACTACCACAAATCGTCCAATGAAAGCACGTAAAACTTCGTTCATTAGTCTCATGAAAGTACTAGGTGCATTAGTTAACCCAAAAGGCATGACTAACCACTCATATAAACCAAACTTAGTTTTAAATGTTGTTTTCCCTTCATCTCCCAATTTCATACGAATTTGATGGTATCCACTACGCAAATCAACTTTGGAGAATATTGTAGAGCCACTCAATTCATCAAGCATATCATCTAGCCTAGGGATAGGATGACGATAACGAATAGTAATATTATTAATGCCTCTACAATCAACACACATACGCGACGTACCATCCTTTTTAGGCACTAGTATAATAGGAACAGCACAAGGACTAAGAGATTCGCGTATATAACCTTTGTCGAGCAGCTCCTGTACTTGACGCATAATCTCCTTCATCTCCTCTGGTTTGGTACGGTATGGTGCACGGTTGGGTAGCGGTGCACCGGGAATTAAGTCAATTTGATGCTCAATCCCTCGAATAGGTGGTAATCCCGGTGGCACGTCTTGTGGGAAGACGTCAGTGAACTCATGCAAAATGTTAGTGACAGCAGGGGGCAAAGAGGAAGGCACGTCCTCGAATGAAAATAATGCCTCTTTGCACACAAAAGCATAGCAAACAGATTTGCTAAAATCTAGCTCATTAATATCAAATTTGTTGGCAAGTAAACATGCACTTTTCAATTTAATTTCAGAAGCAACACTAGATGGTTTATTATTAGGCTTCATTTGTTGCTCAAATTCTTTTTCCACAATCTGATTTTCACTCTTATTTTTCTCCCATTTTGCTTTATTAGCTCTATTAATATCATCTTTCAAAATGGAATCAGGAGTCATAGGAAGCAAAGTAATATTTTTATCCCTATGAACAAGAGTATACTGATTGTTTATACCATGGTGTACAAAATTTTTATCAAATTGCCATGCTCTACCAAGTAATAAGGAACTTGCTTGCATAGGTACCACATCACAATCAACATAATCAGCATATGTAGAGATACTAAAATGCACACGAACAGTACGTGTTACCTTAACCTTGCCGCTGTTGTTGAACCATTGGATGTAGTAAGGATGTGGATGTGGCCTTGTGGTGAGAGATAGCTTCTCCACCATCTCCATGCTAGCCAAGTTGTTGCAGCTCCCTCCATCTATGATGACGCGAATAGAACGTCACAACTCCCTTTGTATGGAACAAATTATGCCTCTGATTTTGCTCATCTTGTGTAACATGCACACTCAAAACACGTTGAGCAACTAAACATTCATACCTGTCAGCATCTTTAGCAGCCATGTATTGCGTCTCATGATCAGAATCATCTCCACCGTGTTCTTCATGTGTAATAAGAGCCAAAGTCTCCTCATCATAGTCACTAGCGGACTCATACCCACCATCCTCAGTAGCAATCATCACACGCTGAGATCTGCATTCTCTCACAAAATGTCCTCTTCCCTTACAACGACGACAAATAATATCACTTGTGTGCCCTGTTGACGCCACGGAAGAAGAAGAGCTCTGCGCAGGCCCGGCAGGTGTGCTCTTGGCAGAGAGTGGTGGTTGTGCCTGCTTTCTTGTATCACGGCTGGAGGTGGCACCTGATGGAGGTGATGGTGCAGGGGAAGTAGAGGATGCACGTGGTGTCCATGATGAAGGTCGACCTGCAGAAAGTTAGTTCGCGCCAATGCCTGTCGATCATGCACTTCACGTTCAGCTTTAAAAGAAAGATGGAATAAATGAGTGATATTATTATACTCCTTATACTCTAGAATGGTCTGAATCTCTCTATTTAATCCACCCATAAAATGTGCAAGCATAGCTTCATTCTCCTCAACAATGCCACATCTAATCATGCCATTTTGTAATTCCTGATAATGTTCTTCTACCGAATTTTTCCCTTGTCTTAAACGCTACAACTTTTGAATTAATTCAAGTTGATAATATGGTGGAACCCAACGAGTACGCATAGCAGTTTTCAAAGCAGCCCAAGTAGCTGGAATAGGATATAATCTACAATGTTCAGACCACCAAACACATGCAAAGCTAGTGAAAGCACAAACAGCAGCAGGAACACGTCTCTCCTCAGGATATTGTAAACATGTAAATCGTTGTTCAGTTTCTAACTCCCAAGTAAGATATATATCAGGAACATATCTACCCTCAAATTGTGGAATATTCAATTTCAGTTTAGGGAGATGGTCATGATCTCGTACCTGAGGAGGAGCTCTAGCATTGCCATTATTTGCATGTGGACGACCTGGTGGTTGTGGTGCTGGTGGTTGCACGTAGTTCTGATTTTGAACAACATAGTCCTCGTAATCTCCCGCATAATCATCCTCCGCACCAGCTGCAGGAGCCACAGAAGTATCAACAGCAGCACCAACAGTTTGGTCAGGCTGAAGAAGGACACGGCTCGCTCGGCGGAGGGCTGTTTCGCGACGTGGAGGTAGTCGTTGTTGTTGTTACAGAGGTGTGGCAGGTGCAGCCGGTGGTGGAAGACGCGCAAGCAATTCATTAAATCTCTTATCGAGCTTTGTTTCGAACGTCTTCTCAAGGCCAGTGATCTTCTCCATGGCCTCTTCAAAATTGTTCAGCACATCTTGCACCTGTTCAGTCATCATTTGCTGAAACTTATCATGAAGCTCCTTGTTCGTTAAATTCTCCGAGTCAATCTCGCCGGCTTGTGATCCTAGCATGGTTAGCAGCAATAGAAACACACAAGAATATGATCCTACAGACTACTAACAAGTGGTAGTGGTGGTGGGTGTCACAAATCCGTCAAGCAAATCTCAAATTCTTACCAGTTCTTACCAAGCAGCAGGTGGTGACCAGCAACCGTTGTAGTCAAAACTCTCAGAGCTTGCATAGAGCGATTACCAGGGGGAGTCAAACGCACGGCGTAGATGTATGTGGATCTGGGAAGGCTTATAATATGGTAGCAAAAAGGGTCAGCAATAATCACTTCAGAGATGCAAAGTTGAATAAACGCTCAGCGACGGTACTATGCTGGTCCTAGGCTAGACCGTACTAGAGACGCGAGCCTAGAACACTAACAAAATCACGGCGCTGCACGTACACAAGGGAGGAGCACACTCTGAATTTTTTTCTTTTTCACTTTTTTCACTTTTTTCTTTTTTTTTTGCTCCGCAACAATTTTTTTTTCGAAAAAGTCTACAAATGTCCTAAAAACTGCCTAGCCAGAATTTTCCAGACTTAGTTTTTTTTAAACTGGAACTATTTTTTTCTGCGGATGGCTCGGAAGTTGGGGAGTCCTACTTTGTCACGACTCAGAGTATCGCGTGATCTGGAGACCGAAAACAAAGCAACAATTACTGGACTCGGACTAGGACTGGTGGCGGAGATGAATCTAGTGGAATCTCGGACTGGTGGCGGAGATGAATCTGGTGGATCTCAGACTGGTTGCGGATATATGTTGCAGGTGGACTCGGATTGGCGTGATGGCGACTGATATTTGGTGGCGTATATGGACACGGATTGGCGGTGAATATGTGATGGTGGTATATGGCAGCGGCGATGAAGTTGGTGCGGTGGTGGTATATGGCCGCAGCGATGATGATGATGCGGTGGTGATATATGGCAGCGGCGACGTGACAACCTATGAACAGAACTCGAAACTCTAAAGGACTAGACGGTAAGACCAGCAACTTGACAGACGATGCAACCGCAAATTCAACAAAGCAAAAACAGAAAAGATTATGCAAAGGCTCGGATTGGTTCGGATAGGATGAACTAACCCTATTTTTTTTGGCTTTTTCATTGACTATAGGTATGAAGAACAGACTCGATCTAAACTATGAAAAACTGTAAAATCTCATCGAGCAACAAGGAAATCTGATACCACTTGATAGAGGCAAAGGTGTCCCTTCTTTCAATGAGATGGTGGCTATCGTTTTGGAGGGAGTCGACTTTGATGATCCGACTACGAACGTGCGAGGACGTCGCGCCTTAGGAATCGCTAAACCAACTCCGAGAGGTTATTGACCACGCCGGAGCACGATCAACCTGACCATGAAGGTCTGTTTCTTGCAGGCAAACGAAGAACAAGCAGTAAACTAAGATTGCAATTCTGGATATTGCGAATATAAGAGGAAAGCTTTATTGATCAAAGGTGGGGTCCTGTGACGCCTTTGTCTGGTCGTTGAACACAAACGAAGTACGTGAAGTTGTAGCTATGGTGAACTTTAATCTAAACAAAACCCAAAGTCTAAACGCTGCCCTAAGGGTTGTATATATGGAGGAAGAGGAGAGGAATTTCGTGGCCCCTAGGGGAGGGGTCCGACACCAACCCTATCTCTTGTTTCCCCACACATACAGACTCTAAAAACAGCCTATACTCAAGTATTTCGAAATTACATGGACCTGGCCCAATAATAAGGTGACACGGTACCTATAATAACCTCTGGATGAAATTTATGAAGTGGCATCTTATATATTTCGTCCAGGGCTTCATGCACTCATTATGGTGGCTTCAAAGTCCTGAAATCATCACTTGTAACTCCGTTCTTATTCCCCTTGCGCATGCCATCATCTCCATGCTTGGTCTTGCTCCAGTGTTCATCCCTCTTATCCATGTCAGGCCCTTAATTTGTAAGCAAAACAAATGTATCCAATTTAGGCAGCATCATATTCTCATGAACATTAGAATTATTACCAAGAAACGAAAGTACCTGATAATTTAATTGGCGTGCGCGAGCTCTAGTAATTGGTCCAGTATATGTAGTAGTAGGGGTTGTGGGTGTAACAATGGTATTGATGTCCTCATCAAGGGCCAGGCATCTTCAAAGTGTTATACGTGTAGTGGGACGCTGCCATGAACTTGGCCAAATCTGGATGGCCAAGGATCCCGTTAAATGGCAGGCGAATCTCAACAACATCGAACACAATCTTCTAAGTCTGAAAGTTTATTTTCCCGCCAAACGTCACCGGCAAGGTAATATTTCCCTTAGGTTGACTCCTCCCTTGGTTGATTCCCTGGAAAGTGTCAGTCTTCTGCAGGTCCTCATCAAGAATTTGGAGCTTCTTTAGCACGTCAGGGGGAATCAAATTCAACCCTGCACCGTTGTCAACTAACATCTTGGTGACCTTGAGGTTGCTGATTGTTGGTGAAACCAACAACGGCAAATATCCAACCGTAGTAGTGCGATCCAGATGATCCTCAATGTCAAAGATGATGGGCGTGCGGGACCACTTAAGTGGTTCTCGTGCGCTTGCTATTGGCTCTGCCTCATTAACCTCACGTGCCCACTGCTTGAGTTGGCGGTGAGAGGAGTGCAAAGATGTGCCCCCGTCAATGCACATTGCCTCAGTAGCTTTCTGAAACTCCTGCTCACTGGTCTCGTCAACCTATTCTTCACTGTCATCTTCATTTTCCTTCTTCTCATGACCCCTGGCGAGCTTTTCTTTCTGCTGATCAGGCTTGCCGTAGTGTCCATCGCGGCCACCTCGGCCTTTCTCACCGGCACCGTTCCGACCTCTCTCCTTGTCGCGCCTTTCGTACTCAACTTTCTACTTTTCCACCAATTGTTCAGCTTGCTTGCAATCCGGGAGATCATGACCCTTGGTCCTATGGGTTTTGTGATATGGCCCGTCGGACTTGCCTATTTTCTCAGCAACCGCTGCCGCCTCGCAATCAGCGCAAGTAGCAGTCTCCCCGCCGGGCGTCTCAGTCTTCGCTTTCTTGCCGACGCTAAGGTCCCCAGAGCTCTCGACGGCCATCACTACTTTCTCCTTACGCTTCTTGTTGTGCTTTCTATTCCTCTTCCTGGGGGTGGCAGCGTCATCGTCGTCTTATGAATCGACTTCGACACCAACCTCTTCCCCTGGAAGTCTTCTCCCTTCTTCAGCACGAGCGCATTTGTGCGCCAACATGTATAGTTCGCTGACGGTTTTGGGCAACCGAACATTCATCTTGGCCCCATCCTGTGGTTGCGCACATTCGTGTGGAATGCGGCAATCACAACTGTCGGGTGTATCTTTGGAATGTTGCGGTGTACTCACCTGAACCTCTGCAAATACTTGTGCAGACTTTCCCCTTCTTTTTGTAGAAGGGTTTGCAGGTCACTGGGTTGCCCTGGTTCTTGATGGCCACATGTGAAGGTGCCAACGAACTCGTTGCACAAGTTTGCCCAGGAGAAAATGGAAAGCAAGTGCATAGCCAATACCTCATGTTAGGCTTGAGAGCCAACGGGAAGTAACTGGCAAGCACTTTTTTGTCTCTTCCCCTAGCGGCTTGGACAACAATCATATAGATGCCCAAAAATTCTGCCGGGTTCAGCTTTCCATCAAACTTCTCCGGCAGGTCAGGCTTGAAGGTGCGAGATGATGGCCAATGGACTTGCCGCAGCTCGCGGGTGAAGGTTTGGCATCCTACCTCGTAAGGCAGGTATCAGCCAGCACTGGGCGCGGGTTCGTCGACATCGGGTCCATTACACCTGTCTGATTGACAACGCATCTCGTGACGCCGCTCATGGTGACGCGGGCGTCTTCCTTCCTCTCGTCCCTCAATATTTGGCGCTGATCTAGCTAGAGTCATGGGTCAGATGATGCCATCGATGCCTCATGAGGATCATCGACGTCTTAGGTTTGCTGAGCTCATCGTGGCTGCCCTTGAGTGGGCTGCCGAGGAGGGACTGCATCGTAGGTGTAGTCCTCTCAACTTGGCTGCCAGCAAGGGCTGCCAATGTCGTTTGCAGGCGACGTGAGGGTTCCGCACGCTGCGACTTGTTGGCTTCAGCAAATCCAATAAGGCTTTGAGTGGTAGCTCGCCAGAAGGATGGGGGAGCAGGGCCGTGCTAGCGGCCCTAGTTTTTGTTCCAGTCGCGGTGGGAGCGATGGCCGCATCGTTGGCGTTGGCAGCGCCACCCACAGTACTCGCTCCACCCACCGTCGCGGTGGTGCTCGTGGCGCCTGCGACAGCGGGCTATGGAGCTTTCAAAGTGGATGGCTGCGCGGCCGCGCCGCTCCTCTTCTTGGGTTCCATCGATGGAGTGGTTGATGATGAAGATTGACGCGCTGGCCGCCAAAGATGTCGGCGTGGAAGCGCGGTCATCTATGGGGCAGGGGTGCCCCTTTATGGTTCGGTGATAACCCAAAAGTATAGGGGCTCAATTGTAGCCTCTTTCGATAAGTAAGAGTGTCGAACCCAATGAGGAGCTAAAGGTAGAACAAATATTCCCTCAAGTTCTATCAACCACCGATACAACTCTACGCACGCTTGACGTTCGCTTTACCTAGAACAAGTATGAAACTAGAAGTACTTTGTAGGTGTTTCTGGATTGGTTTGCAGGAATATAAAGAGAGCGAGAATAAAAACTAGGGGCTGTTAAGGTAAAGACACAAAAAAGTAAATATAGCGAGTGTGGAAAAGTGGTGGTAGGAGTTGCGAAATTGTCCCTAAGCAATTGACTACTTTACTAGACCGATAGCAAGTATTATGTGGGAGAGACCACTACTAGCATGTCATCCTTACTTGGAATTCTATGCACTCATGATTGGAACTATTAGCAAGCATCTACAACTACTAACGTTCATTAGGGTAAAACCCAACCATAGCATTAAGATATATTGGTCCCCCTTCAATCCCGTATGCATCAATTTCTATGTTGGGTTGAAGCTTCTGTCACCCTTGCCCTCCAATACATAGTCCTATCAACATACAACTAACCCTATGGTGTGATCCATGCGCGCGCTCATATGATGGGCACCAAAGGACAGCAACATAACCACAAGCAAATTAAATCAATCATAGCAATTCATCAACCACCGATAGGACAACGAAAATCTACTCAGACATCATAGGATGGCAACACATCATTGGATAATAATATGAAGCATAAAGCACCATGTTCAAGTAGAGGGTACAGCGGGTTGCGGGAGAGTGGACCGCTGTAGATAGAGGGGGGTAGGTGATGGAGATGTTGGTGAAGATGGCGGAGGTGTTGGTGAAGATCGCGGTGATGATGATGGCCCCCGGCGGCGTTCCGGCGCCATCGGAAGCGAGGGGCAGAGAGCCCCCTCCTTCTTCTTCTTCCTTGACCTTCTCCCTAGATGGGAGAAGGGTTTTCCCTCTGGTCCATGGTCTCCATGGCGTGGGAGGGGCGAGAGCCCCTCCAAGATTGGATATGTCTCTCTGTCTCTCTCTGTTTCTGCGGTCTCCTCTGCTGCCCTTTCACCGTTTCGTATATATATGGAGATTCGTAACTCCGATTGCACTGAAACCTTCGCCGTGATTTTTTTACCAAAAATTAGCTTTATTGCGACTGAAGAAGGGCATCAACCGCCTTACGGGTGGCCCACGAGGGTCAGGGGCGCGCCCCCCTTCCTCGTGGCCACCTCGGGCACCGTCTCGCGTGGATTTTTCTTCCGGAATTTTCCAAATATTCCAAAAATAAGCTCCGGCCGTTTTTATCCCGTTTGGATTCCGTTTGATATGGATATTCTGCGAAACATAAAACATGCAACAGACAAGAACTAGCATTGGGCACTGGATCAATATGTTATTCCCAAAAATAGTATTAAAAAGTTGCCAAAGAGTATATGAAAGTTTAATAATATTGGCATGGAACAATAAAAAATTATAGATACGACGGAGACGTATCAGCATCCCCAAGCTTAATTCTTGCTCGTCCTCGAGTAGGTAAATGATAAAAAAGATAATTTTTGATGTGGAATGCTACCTAGCATAATCTTGATCATATGTCTAATCATGGCATGAATATTAAGACACGAGTGATTCAAAGCAATAGTCTATCCTTTGACATAAAAACAATAATACTTCAAGCATACCAACCAAGCAATTATCTCTTATTGAAATAACATAGCCAAAGAAAGCTCATCCCTACAAAATCTTATAGTCTGGCTATGCTCCATCTTCACCACACAAAATATTCACATCATGCACAACCCCGATGACAAGCCAGGCAATTGTTTCATACTTTTGACGTTTCTCAAACCTTTTCAACTTTGACGCAATACATGAGCGTGAGCCATGGACATAGCACTATAAGTGGAATAGAATATGATGATGGGGTTATGTGGAGAAGACAAAAAAGGAGGAAGTCTCACATCGACGCGGCTAATCAACGGGCTATGGAGATGCCCATTAATTGATGTCAATGTGAGGAGTAGGGATTGCCATGCAATCGATGCACTAGAGCTATAAGTGTATGAAAGCTCAAACTGAAACTAAGTGGGTGTGCATCCAACTTGCTTGCTCATGAAGACCTAGGGCATTTGAGGAAGCCGATCGTTGGAATATACAAGACAAGTTCTATAATGAAAATTCCCACTAGTATATGAAAGTGATAACTCAAGAGACTCTCTATATGAAGAACATGGTGCTACTTTGAAGCACAAGTGTGGTAAAAGGATAGTAACATTGCCCCTTCTCTCTTTTTCTCTCATTTTTTTTGTTTTCTTTTTTCTTTTTTGGGGGGCCTTCTCTTTTTTTTCGTCCGGAGTCTCATCCCGACTTGTGGGGGGATCATAGTCTCCATCATCCTTTCCTCATTGGGGCAATGCTCTAATAATGATGATCATCACACTTTTATTTACTTACAACTCAATATTACAACTCGATATCTAGAACAAAGATATGACTCTATATGAATGCCTCCGGCGGTGTACCGGTATGTGCAACGATCTAGCGTAGCATTGACATTAAAAAACGGACAAGCCATGAAAACATCATGCTAGCTATCTTACGATCATGCAAAGCAATATGACAATAAATGCTCAAGTCATGTATATGATGATGATGGAAGTTGCATGGCAATATATATCGGAATGGCTATGGAAATGCCATGATAGGTAGGTATGGTGGTTGTTTTGAGGAAGATATAATAAGGTTTATGTGTGAAAGAGCGTATCGTATCATGGGGTTTCGATGCACCGGCGAAGTTTGCACCAACTCTCGAGGTGAGAAAGGGCAATGCACGGTACCGAAGAGGCTAGCAATGATGGAAGGGTGAGAGTGCGTATAATCCATGGACTCAAGATTAGTCATAAAGAACTCACATACTTATTGCAAAAATCTATTAGTCATCGAAATAAAGTACTATGTGCATGCTCCTAGGGGGATAGATTGGTAGGAAAAGACCATCGCTCGTCCCCGACCGCCACTCATAAGGAAGACAATCAATAAATACCTCATGCTCCAACTTCGTTACATAACGGTTCACCATACGTGCATGCTACGGTAATCACAAACCTCAACACAAGTATTTCTACAATACACAACCACCCACTAGCATGACTCTAATATCACCATCTTTATATCGCAAAACTATTGCAAGGAATCAAACATATCATACTCAGTGATCTACAAGTTTTATGTAGGATTTTATGACTAACCATGTAAATGACCAATTCCTGTCATCTCTCTAAATAGATATAAGTGAAGAAAGAGAGTTTAATTCTTTCTACAAAAGATATGCCCACGCTCTAACAAATATAAGTGAAGCAAAAGATCATTCTACAAATGGCGGTTGTCTATGTAAAGAGAAACAGGCAATCCAAACTTCAAATCATATAAGCGAAGCACATGAAGCATTCTATAAAGCCATACTCAAAAGATATAAGTGAAGTGCAAAGAGAATTCTATAAATAAACCAAGGACTATCTCATACCAACATGGTGCATAGACGGAAAATGAAAACTAAATGCAAAATACGCTCCAAGATTGCACATATCGCATGAATGAAACGAATCCGAAAACATACTGATACTTGTTGAAGAAAGAGGGGATGCCTTCCGGGGCATCCCCAAGCTTAGACGCTTGAGTCTCCTTGAATATTAGCCTTGGTCATCCCCAAGACTGAGCTCTTGCCTCTCTTCCTTCTTCTCACATCGAGACCTTCTCGATCATCGAACACTTCATCCACACAAAACTTCAACAGAAAACTCGGTAAGATCCGTTAATACAATAAAGCAAATCAATACTCTAAGTGCTGTTGCAAACCAATTCATATTTTGTTTTTGCATTGTGTCTACCGTAATATAACTTTTCATGGCTTAATCCATGGATATAAATTGATAGTTTCATCAAAACAAACAAACTATGCATCAAAAACAGAATCTGTCTAAAACAGAACAGTCTGTAATAATCTGAACATTCACCATACTTATGATACTTGAAACATTCTGCACAAATTAGAAAAAATAAACCATTTGTATATAAAGACAATCCAAAAAGAATCAGAACCATTTGATGTTCCAGTAAAAAATTAAAAATCGCGCACTACAGCCAAAGTTTCTGTCCTGCACCGTACAAACCAACAAGTATTGTAAACATCCTAAAGGCAAACCTTGGCACATTATTTTTATAATAAAATGTAATTGTACAGGGGGATAATTATTTTTGTTGAAAATTTTATGTAATCAAGATTCACAAAGTTGCCATGAGCATGAACAAAGTTTAAGGAGCTCTCCTACTTCAACAATGCTTGTCTTTCTCACTTTCACTTTCCTTTTTGAAAAGTTTTGGGTTCCCCTCTTTATTTTTGTTGTTTTTAAACTATATGAAAGCACTCAACAGAAATAAATGACTCTCTAAAACTTCCAGGTTGTCTCTCTGGCAGCGCTTTCTTTAAAGCCATTAAGCTAGGCATATAGTGCTCAAGTAATGAATCCACCCGGATCCCAAGGTATATCAAAACCAATTTTAATTAACAATGATTTGTAATTTAGTAGTGAGCACAAAGAAACATATATCATGTAATGACGAAGTCTAACTCTCTTCCTATGCATTGGCATGTCATAAAATAACAATTCATGCACACAAAGTAAAGGCCAATGCATAGTATAAACAGTTTCTTGCAATTTTATCGTGTTGGAAACATAGAGAGGTGGAGATATAGTTCCTCTCTCATAATAATTGCAAGTAGGAGCAGCAAGCACATGCATATTATATATATCAAAATCATCATGTGCAACGGTAAAAGGCAACCCATCAATATAATCCTTAATAAGAGCAAACTTCTCTGATATAGTATAATCGGGAGAATTCAAAAAGATAATAGGACTATCATGCGTGGGTGCAATAGCAACAATTTAATGTTTAACATAAGGAAATATAGCAAGTTCATCTCCATAAGCATAATTCATATTGGCATGTCGGCCACAAGCATAGCAAGCATCATCAAAAAGGGATATTTCAAGAGAATCAACGGGATCATAACAATCATCATAGCAATCATACTTGGTAAGCACGAAGGGAAATTAAACAATGTATGAGTTGGAGGGTTACTCTCATTAGAAGGTGAGCACGGGTAGCTAATCCGCTCTTCCTCCTTTTGTTCTTCGCTCTCCTCCTCATCTTTTTCGTCCAATGAGCTCACAGTTTCATCAATTTCTTCTTCCATAGATTCCTGCAAAATATTAGTCTCTTC
Source organism: Aegilops umbellulata (assembly GCA_032464435.1). Classification (NCBI taxonomy): domain Eukaryota; kingdom Viridiplantae; phylum Streptophyta; class Magnoliopsida; order Poales; family Poaceae; genus Aegilops; species Aegilops umbellulata. The sequence continues at coordinate 292,086,824 of CP136057.1, forward strand.
TTGGATAGCGGACTAGTCCTCAATATATGGTTCAACATAGGCATTAGAAGCACAATTATCATAGCAATATTTAAGTATGGCAAAATTTTCAGATTTGTAAAGAGTACCATCATACGTTTCAATCAAAGAAGCAATTTCATAAGCACCCTTAAAAGCAACAAATTCTTCGATTTGTTGAATATCATAGTAATTATAAACACCCTTAGCATACAAAGATAGGATTCCATTATCAATAAACTCACATTGGTAGGGGAGGTGTTTCTTAGGGTTTTCAGAACAACAAGTAACATCATACATAAAACATAAATTCCAAGCATAGCATTGCAAATGATGAATTTGACCCAGTAGAATTTTCCCCTTTTCAGATATTTGGTGTCGCGCATAACAAGAATGCTCATCTAAAGATTTGCCCTCAACTAAGATAGTTGGGGTTTCAGCATGAGCACATAGGGATCGAAGATGGTCCAAGTAAAAAGCTTCAGGAGTGTGATAGATTTTGAGTGGTTCTTCAACCATTGGTTCAGTAGGTACAACTAATTTTTTTGGTATTTTGCGTTTCCAACCCATAACTAAAGATAGAAAACAACTAAGAACGTCAAATAAAAATTACTTAGTGATAAAGCAAACAAGCACACACGAGAATATTCACCCCCCGCTATTGCTCCCCGGCAACGGCGCCAGAAAAAGGTCTTGATAACCCACAAGTATAGGGGATCAATTGTAGCCTCTTTCGATAAGTAAGAGTGTCGAACCCAACAAGGAGCTAAAGGTAGAACAAATATTCCCTCAAATTCTATCGACCACCGATACAACTCTACGCACGCTTGACGTTCGCTTTACCTAGAACAAGTATGAAACTAGAACTACTTTGTAGGTGTTTTTGGATAGGTTTGCAAGAATATAAACAGAGCGAGAATAAAAACTAGGGTTGTTAAGGTAAAGACACAAAAAAGTAAATATAGCGAGTTTGGAAAAGTGGTGGTAGGAGTTGCGAAATTGTCCCTAAGCAATTGACTACTTTACTAGACCGATAGCAAGTATCATGTGGGAGAGGCCACTGCTAGCATGGCATCCCTTACTTGGAATTCTATGCACTTATGATTGGAACTATTAGCAAGCATCCGCAACTACTAACGTTCATTAAGGTAAAACCCAACCATAGCATTAAGATATATTGGTCCCCCTTCAATCCCATATGCATCAATTTCTATGCTGGGCTGAAGCTTCTGTCACCCTTGCCCTCCAATACATAGTCCTATCAACATACAACTAACCCTATGGTGTGATCCACACGCGCGCTCATATGATGGGCACCAAAGGACAGCAACATAGCCACAAGCAAATTAAATCAATCATAGCAATTCATCAACCACCGATAGGACAACGAAAATCTACTCAGACATCATAGGATGGCAACACATCATTGGATAATAATATGACGCATAAAGCACCATGTTCAAGTAGAGGGTACAGCGGGTTGTGGGAGAGTGGACCGCTGTAGATAGAGGGGGGAAGGTGATGGAGATGTTGGTGAAGATGGCGGAGGTGATGGTGAAGATCGCGGTGATGATGATGGCCCCCGACGGCGTTCCGGCGCCACCGGAAGCGAGGGGGGAGAGCCCCCTCCTTCTTCTTCTTCCTTGACCTTCTCCCTAGATGGGAGAAGGGTTTCCCCTTTGGTCCATGGTCTCCATGGCGTGGGAGGGGCGAGAGCCCCTCTGAGATTGGATCTGTCTCTATGTCTCTCTTTGTTTCTGCGTTCACCTTTGATGCCCTTCTTTGTAACTCCGATTGGACTGAAACCTTCGCCGTGATTCTTTACCAAAAATTAGCTTTCTTGCGGCCGAAGAAGGGCATCAATGCCTTACGGGTGGCCCACGAGGGTCAGGGGCGTGCCCCCCTGCCTCGTGGCCACCTTGGGCACCATCTCGCGTGGATTTTTCTTCCTGAATTTTCCAAATATTCCAAAAATAAGCTCCGTCTGTTTTCATCCTGTTTGGATTCCGTTTGATATGGATATTCTGCGAGACATAAAACATGCAACAGACAGGGACTGGCACTGGGCACTGGATCAATATGTTAATCCCAAAAATAGTACAAAAAGTTGCGAAAATGTATAGGAAAGTTGAATAATATTGGCATGGAACAATCAGAAATTATAAATACGACGGAGACGTATCATTCGGCAAGGGGACGGTCGCATTGCACAAAGAGCAGAAATGGCAGGGGTAGCACGGTGATGGACAACTCTCTTTTACCCAGGTTCGGGCCGCTTTGCAGCATAAAACCCAACTCCTGTTATGGTGGATTAATCTGAAGGAACACGAAGACACTGCGTGCTCTAGCCCGACAAGGGTGCCTCGGGGGGAGCAGCGTGTACATACAAGTGTTGGGGGATCTAAAATTCCAACCCTTTGCTAGGTTGCCTCAGGCCTCCTCTTATAGCTTAAGGGGTGACCGCAGTGGCAAAACAGTTATCTTAGTGTGATTAGATAGCTAACAGTGTTATCATACCTAACTTTGGCAGTTAGGACAAAGTCCATTAAATGCACTGCCACGTGCCTTGCTGAGGTTGAAGCCTAGCAAGCTTGCCGCGCTGCTTATCCATCTTCTCCTTATTAACATGACATGCCATCTGGACGGGTGTAAATAAAGCTAATCTCTTACCCACTATGCTGCCACGTGCCTGACAGGATCCACCTAGTTACTTGATAGCTTGACACCGCACTGATTAATGACTTGGGTACAATGAGGTGGAGCGATGGCGTCTTGGTGAAGGCCTGCCTGCAAGGAGCCTGGCGGGTTCTAAGCTTGATGGCCCCAGAAACATTGTCGAGCAAACTGGTCTTGCCCCTCAGGTGCAGTTTCGACCCGGCCAGGCTCTCCTGCCCGGCAAGGGAGGCTTCTCCTAAGGTGATCTCCTTTCAACTTCCTCTACTTAATGCTCTCCTAGATCTCATGAAGAGCGGTTTGTCTGGCTTGTATGTTCTCATGTCTTAGCACTAAGGTATGTGATACGTCTCCAACGTATCTATAATTTATGAAGTATTCATGCTATTATATTATCCATCTTGGATGTTTTATGGGCTTTACTATGCATTTTTATATTACTTTTGGGACTAACCTATTGACCCAGAGCCCAGTGCCAGTTTCTGTTTTTTCCCTTGTTTCAGTGTTTCGCAGAAAAGGAATATCAAGCGGAGTCCAAACGGAATGAAACCTTCGGAAAAGTTATTTTTGGAAAGAAAGCAATACGAGAGACTTGGAGTGCACGTCAGGGGATCAACGAGGAGAGCACGAGGCAGGGGGGCGCCCACCCCCCTGGGCGCACCCTCCACCCTCGTGGGCCCCTCGTGGCTCCCCTTACCGACTTCTTTCACCTATATATTCCCATATACCCTAAAACCTTCAGAGAACGGAATAGATCGGGAGTTCAAGCGGAGTTCCACCGCCGCAAACCTCTGTAGCCACCAAAAACCAATTGGGACCCTGTTCTGTCACCCTGCCGGAGGGGGATCCCTCACTGGTGGCCATCTTTATCATCTCGGCGCTCTCCATGACGAGGAGGGAGTAGTTCACCCTCGGGGCTGAGGGTATGTACTAGTAGCTATGTGTTTGATCTCTCTCTCTCTCATGTTCTTGAGGTGATACGATCTTGATGTATTGCGAGCTTTGCTATTATAGTTGGATCTTATGATGTTTCACCCCCTCTACTCTCTTGTAATGGATTGAGTTTTCCCTTTAAAGTTATCTTATCGGATTGAGTCTTTAAGGATTTGAGAACACTTTATGTATGTCTTGCGTGGGATACCTGTGGTGACAATGGGGTATTCTATTGATCCACTTGATGTATGTTTTGGTGATCAACTTGCGGGTTCCGCACATGAACCTATGCATAGGGGTTGGCACACGTTTTCGTCTTGACTCTTCGGTAGAAACTTTGGGGCACTCTTTGAAGTACTTTGTGTTGGTTTGAATAGATGAATCTGAGATTGTGTGATGCATATCGTATAATCATACCCACGGATACGTGAGGTGACATTGGAGTATCTAGGTGACATTAGGGTTTGGGTTGATTTGTGTCTTAAGGTGTTATTCTAGTATGAACTCTTGAATAGATCGATCCGAAAGAATAACTTTGAGGTGGTTTCGTACCCTACCATAATATCTTCGTTTGTTCTCTGCTATTAGTGACTTTGGAGTGACTCTTTGTTGCATGTTGAGGGATAGTTATGTGATTCAATTATGTTATTATTGTTGAGAGAACTTGCACTAGTGAAAGTATGAACCCTAGGCCTTGTTTCCTAGCATTGCAATACCGTTTGTGCTCACTTTTATCATTAGTTACCTTGTTGTTTTTATATTTTCAGATTACAAAAACCTATACCTACCATCCATATTGCACTTGTATCACCATCTCTTCGCCGAACTAGTGCACCTATACAATTTACCATTGTATTGGGTGTGTTGGGGACACAAGAGTCTCTTTGTTATTCGGTTGCAGAGTTGTTTGAGAGAGACCATCTTCAACCTACGCTTCCCACGGATTGATAAACCTTAGCTCATCCACTTGAGGGAAATTTTCTACTATCCTACAAACCTCTGCACTTGGAGGCCCAACAACGTCTACAAGAAGAAGGTTGCATAGTAGACATCAAGCTCTTTTCTGGCGCCGTTGCCGGGGAGGCTAGGTAAGCGGCACTCACACCCCGTCAACTAAGCAGTTTCTGGCGCCGTTGTCAGGGAGGTGAGTGCTTGAAGGTATATATTTAGATCTTGCAATCGAATTTTTTTGTTTCTTGTTTTAGCACTAGTTTAGTTTGCCTCATACGCTTCATATTTTTAATATCTTTCGTGATAATGATGGAAAGGAAAATTGTGCTCAAGTGCTAGAAGAAGAAGTCTATAAAATGTTTGGCACTAAATCTTTGAATGATGAGCATGATTGCAATGTTGTTAGTATGAACTCCTTGAATATCCATAGTACTAATGATGATTGCACTAGTTATGATGAAAATATCTCTTATAAGCATGTTGATTTTTGTGGAGTGCATAGAGTTTGCAAGTACATACCAAACATGGAAGATAGATTTTGCAAGAGGCATAAGTACTTAGAAACTAAATGGTTGCAAGAAAGGCTAGATGTTTCTGCTGAAAATTTAATTTTTCTTAGCCGCACTTGTGAACTTTGCAATGAACGTGGTCATTTAACTATCCGATGCAAATTGTTTCATGATCTAATCGTGTCCAAAAATTGTGATGACTTGATATCCCTTGCACATCATAATGAACTTAGTTTGCTTATGGGTTATGAAGAAATGAAACGTATGACTAACTATCTTCCAGTATTTGCCCGTGATAAACTTCTTGATTTTGATCTAGAGGAAATTTATATGTATTGTGCAGTGAATTGCATTGAAAATCCTTATATTGCCAATTACATAAAGAAAAGAAAGCAAATAGAAGATGAAGGAGAACACTAATGAAAGGGAAGAGACTTCCCAGTATCCTCCTATTATTTCTTATGATGAATCAGGTAACGAGGAGGAGCTTTCTATTCAACCAATCTCATCAATAAGGAGCTCAGAGAAGAAGGTTGAACCCACACATAATGTGAAGAAGAAAAAGAAAAATCAGAGAAGTAAAGGTAAAAAGGTATCCCTCCCAAATTATGTTGCTCCTACTACTCATTGTGATGATGATAATTGCTATACTATTGGTGTTATCCATACTATTAATGATGAGAGTGATTATGCTTATGATATGAAAGGGCCCAAGCTTGGGGATGCTATATTTGGTGAAGATGATGTTTTTGAGAATATATTTGCTGCAACTAATGTTTATCCCAAGCTTGGGGATGCTACATTTAATGAAGATGATATTTTTAGTCTCTCAAGTTTTGATATGCAAATTTATAATGATGATAGCATGCCTCCTACTTATGATGATTATATTGATGAAAGTGGGTTTGGAAGAGTGTCAACTTTAGGAAGTAATGACACCACTATTTTGGAGGATGTTGAATCTTATAATAATTATGAAAGTGGATTTGGAGATGTCATGACTTTATTTAGTAATGATTCCACTATCTTGGAAGAGGTTTCAATTGATTATGATGAGAACAAAGTTGCTACTTATGATGATTATTGTGATGGCACTTATGCTATAAAAAGTAGTGATGATTATATTTATAAAACTTGTCATGATTATGATTACCCTTTTTCTCAACATTACTCTTTTAATGTGGAAACAATTTATAGTATTCAGGTCTCTTATGATACTCCCATTATCCCGAATGAGAAGAATTTTGCTTATATGAAGAGTAGTAAATTTTCTATGCTTGTAGATCATGAAAGGAATGCTTTAGGTTCTGGTTATATTGTTGAATTCATTCATGATGCTACTGAAAATTATTATGAGGTAGGAACATATGCTTGTAGGAATTGCAATAATATCAAGTTTCCTCTCTATGTGCTTAAAGTTTTGAAGTTATGCTTGTTTTGCCTTCCTATGCCAGTTGATTATTGTTCTCATAAGTTGTTTGCTCACAAAATCCCTATGCATAGGAAGAGGGTTATACTTAAATGTGCTAGTCATATTCTTCATGATGCTCTCTTTATGTTTCAATTCCTATCTTTTATGTGAGCATCATTGAAATCATCATGCCTAGCTAGGGGCGTTAAACGTTAGCGCTTGTTGGGAGGCAACCCAATTTTATTTTAATTTCTTGATTTTTGGTTATTTTTAGTAATAAATAATCCTTTTAGCTTATGTTTAAATGTGGTTTTATGTTTTAATTAGTGTTTGTGCCAAGTAGAACCTTTGGGAAGACTTGGGTGAAGTCTTTATGATCATGCTGTAAAAAACAGAAACTTTAGCGCTCACGAGATTTGCTTCAACATTTTACTGGAGAGTGCTATTTAGTTGATTATTTTTGAAGATGATTACTAGACAAATTCCTCAGGTCCACCAATTTATTTTAGAATTTTTGGAGTTCCAAAAGTATACGTTTGATACAGATTACTACAGACTGTTTTGTTTTTGACAGATTCTGTTTTCATTGTGTTGCTTGCTTATTTTGATGAATCTATGGCTAGTAAAATAGTTTATAAACCATAGAGAAGTTGGAATACAGTAGGTTTAACACCAATATTAATTAATAATGAGTTCATTACAGTACCTTGAAGTGGTGTTTTGTTTTCTTTCGCTAACGGAGCTCACGAGTTTTCTGTTGAGTTTTGTGTTGTGAAGTTTTCAAGTTTTGGGTAAGGATTCGATGGACTATGGAATAAGGAGTGGCAATAGCATAATATTGGGGATTCCCAAGGCACCCCAAGGTAATATTCAAGGATAACCAAGAGCCTAAGCTTGGGTATGCCCCGGAAGGCATCCCCTCTTTCGTCTTCATTCATCGGTAACTTTACTTGGAGCTATATTTTTATTCACCACATGATATGTGTTTTGCTTGGAGCATCATTTTATTTCCTTTAACTCTGCTTGCTGTTTGAATAAAGTATCAAGATCTGAAATTATTAAATGAGAGAGAGTCTTCACATGGCTACATAATTATTTAACTACTCATTGATCTTCACTTATATCTTTTTGGAGTAGCTTGTCATTTACTCGTGTGCTTCACTTATATCCTATGAGTAAATGGTTGAATGATTTGAATGTCATAAATCTGAAATTATATATGTTTCATATGCCTTTCCCATGGGGAGTAATGCCTTCACATATAAGAAGTATAGGTGGTAAAATTTTTTAAGGTTAGCAAACATTGTATTGGTCACTTGAACAATTCATGAAAGAATATTGAAGGAAGAGAGATTTCACATATAAATATACTATCTTGGACATCTTCTATGATTGTGGGCCCCATTTATTATTTTCAAACCTGAGCAAATTAGTTGAAGTTGGACAAGGAAGACAACATAATGAGTTATGCTTGGGTATATTTGTATAGAAGTTATATTGTTATGGATCCTCTAACATGTGGTGCTTGCTATTTAGAATCCTTTGCTAGCCAAAATATCTGTACTAAGCGGGAATACTGCTTGTGCATCCAAATTCCTTGAACCAAGTTTCTTCCATGAGTGTCCACCATATCTACCTATATGCGGTATTTACCTGCCGTTCCAAGTAAATTTGCATGTGCCAAACTCTAAACCTTCAAATAATAATCTGTTTTGTATGCCCGAATCACTCATGTAGCAACTAGGGGCTGTCAGTATCTTCCATGCTAGGTGGGTTATTCTCACGATGAGTGGACTCCGCTCATCAATCATGAGAAAATGGCTGGTAACTAGGATGCCCAGTCCTAAGTCCTATGATCAAAAGATCAAAAACAAATTCGCAAATAATTTAAACAAAACACCCCCAGGAATGTTGATAGTTGGACGGCACCCGTTGTTTCGGTCAAGCCGTGGAGTGTGATCGTTGGTGGAGGGGGAGTAAAATCTTTACCTTTCTGCGTGGGAACCGCCTATGATGTATCTAGTATGGAAGATATTGGGAACTCTTGGTCGTTATGTTGAAAACGAAAGCATACCTCTCAAAATTATTTTCATCTCTGTTTTTTTGCTTCGAGCTCTGGCACCTCTGCAAATCCCTGCTTCCCTCTGTGAAGGGCCTATCTTTTACTTTTATGCAAGAGTCAGTAGTATTCCTTCTCATTCCAACCTACTCTTTAGTTGGCAAGCATCATGTGATGGAAAGATCTCAGCACATATGGCCATTCAAATATATTTGATCATGAATTATTACTGTTGACAATACCCTTGAGGTAAAAGGTTGGGAGGCGAAACATTAAGCCCCTATCTTTCTCTGTGTTCGATGAATGCTATTTGTTCTAAAAATATGCTTTGAGTGGTAGCAATCATGGAAGACTATATGATAGTTGAGTATGTGAAGTTTGCTGAATCAAAGCTCTGACATAGACTCATCCTGAAAATAAGAGGAATTGTAATTGTTTGATGACTAATAACACGGTTTGTTAGTTTTCAAGAAAGTTTGTGATCTATACTTTAACATGTGAATAGCTTGTTACTTGTTCATGAAAAGTTCTATGAGTTGAACTACTGTTATGACATATAATGATGCTAGAAAAGGTGATTGAAATTATCATTGATCAAACTTATGCACCTGCTAGCATTCACACTTCATAAATTATTTCTTTTATCATTTACCTACTCGAGGACGAGCAGGAATTAAGCTTGGGGATGTTGATACGTCTCCAATGTATCTATAATTTATGAAGTATTCATGCTATTATATTATCCATCTTGGATGTTTTATGGGCTTTACTATGCACTTTTTTATTACTTTTGGGACTAACCTATTGACCCAGAGCCCAGTGCCAGTTTCTGTTTTTTCCCTTGTTTCAGTGTTTCGCAGAAAAGGAATATCAAGCGGAGTCCAAACGGAATGAAACCTTCGGAAAAGTTATTTTTGGAAAGAAAGCAATACGAGAGACTTGGAGTGCACATAAGGGGATCAACGAGGAGAGCACGAGGCAGGGGGGCGCCCACCCCCCCTGGGCGCGCCCTCCACCCTCGTGGGCCCCTCATGGCTCACCTTACCAACTTCTTTCACCTATATATTCCCATATACCCTAAAACCTTCAGAGAACAGAATAGATCGGGAGTTCCACCGCCGCAAGCCTCTGTAGCCACCAAAAACCAATCGGGACCCTGTTCCGGCACCCTGCCGGAGGGGGATCCCTCACTGGTGGCCATCTTCATCATCTCGGCGCTCTCCATGACGAGGAGGGAGTAGTTCACCCTCGGGGCTGAGGGTATGTACTAGTAGCTATGTGTTTGATCTCTCTCTCTCTCTCTCTCTCTCTCTCATGTTCTTGAGGTGATACGATATTGATGTATCGCGAGCTTTGCTATTATAGTTGGATCTTATTATGTTTCTCCCCCTCTACTCTCTTGTAATGGATTGAGTTTTCTCTTTGAAGTTATCTTATCGGATTCAGTCTTTAAGGATTTGAGAACACTTGATGTATGTCTTGCGTGGGATACCCGTGGTGACAATGGGGTATTCTATTGATCCACTTGATGTATGTTTTGGTGATCAACTTGCGGGTTCCGCCCATGAACCTATGCATAGGGGTTGGCACACGTTTTCGTCTTGACTCTTCGGTAGAAACTTTGGGGCACTCTTTGAAGTACTTTTTGTTGGTTTGAATAGATGAATCTGAGATTATGTGATGCATATCGTATAATCATACCCACGGATACTTGAGGTGACATTGGATTATCTAGGTGACATTAGGGTTTTGGTTGATTTGTGTCTTAAGGTGTTATCCTAGTACGAACTCTTGAATAGATCGATCCAAAAGAATAACTTTGAGGTGGTTTCGTACCCTACCATATTCTCTTCATTTGTTCTTCGCTATTAGTGACTTTGGAGTGACTCTTTGTTGCATGTTGAGGGATAGTTATGTGATCCAATTATGTTAGGGACAATTACATTTGAGCCCCTAGTTGTGTCACACCCGTGTGTTTTGCCCCTAAATTCAAAAAACCCTCGTTTCTGTCCAAGCTCGTTTACTCCTCTTATGCTTTTGCCCTTTGACCGTTTGACCGCAACTTTGAAAACTTCATAACGAATTCATACTAACTCAGAAAAATGCAAATAAGATATCAAAATGATTGGAAAAACATCACCTAGTTGGAGTGACTCTGCTATTAGTGACTTTGGAGTGACTCTTTGTTGCATGTTGAGGGATAGTTATATGATCCAATTATGTTATTATTGTTGAGAGAACTTGCACTAGTGAAAGTATGAACCCTAGGCCTTGTTTCCTAGCATTGCAATACCGTTTGTGCTCACTTTTATCATTAGTTACCTTGCTGTTTTTATATTTTCATATTACAAAAACCTATATCTACCATCCATATTGCACTTGTATCACCATCTCTTTGCCGAACTAGTGCACATATACAATTTACCATTGTATTGGGTGTGTTGGGGACACAAGAGACTCTTTGTTATTCGGTTGCAGGGTTGTTTGAGAGAGACCATCTTCAACCTACGCCTCCCACGGATTGATAAACCTTAGGTCATCCACTTGAGGGAAATTTGCTACTGTCCTACAAACCTCTGCACTTGGAGGCCCAACAATTTCTACAAGAAGAAGGTTGTGTAGTAGATATCAGTATGATCAACATCACGCCTGTGCGTGAGTCCGGGCGGCAAACACGAATGTTTGTTGCACCGACGCCGTACTGCCTACTCATGCCTCCCGTGGCCGGCTGTGCTGTTGCGCGGGCATAACTGCGCCACCCTACTCCCATTGCTAGCATGGCCATCCCTCTATGCACCCACAGTTCCTGTTATACTATGGCGATGGCACACGAACAAGTAAACCTGTCGTGGAATTGTCACGGCAGATGTCCTTAGTGTCAGGACTTAGTCGCAGGGCCAATGCATCTATGTGGTAACTTGAGAGGGGTTGAGTGGGACGAGAGACGCATGGCGGATCAACACACAAGACAAGGATTTAGACAGCTTCGGGCCCCGGGAAACATCATCCGGTAATAAACCTACATGCTGTTTGAGGCTAGGTCTCATTATCATCCCGAGGGAGTCGCCGTAAACCGGCTCTCCTCTAGTTGTGTCTAGCCCTAAGATTATTTCTCTCTCGCTTGTCGCTTGTCTCTCTTTGGGCAGCCCTGCCCCTCCTTATATATGTTGAAGGGGCGGGTTACATGACTAGTCCTAGTTGGATTAGGATTATTCTATTACAAGTGGAGTCCTAGTATTGCTTCCTTTGTAGGAGAATAGTCCTTACGCTTTCCTCATAAACCGGCCCACCATTAAACGTGAACCGGCCTTCTGGGCCTTGGGCCTTGTCATCCGTCTGTCCCGCACGCCGGATCACCAGTGAGTCATAATGACCGGGTGGGTTGCTTGTAAACCGCCAGGTCAGGGCGGGACGCCAGTGAATCACCAAGTGTCAGCCGGGTCTCAAGTAAACCGCCAAGTCCGGCCGGGTTATACTTCCGGCCGGTTTACGCCGCGGGGTATATCCCCGACAAAACCCTCGTACTCCCCTCCGTGTGGGAAACAACTTCCGAGCCTTCTCCGACTCCGGGTCGTTCCCTTCCTAGGCCTCTCCGTCGTCCACCACCTGGTGCTCTTGGTGCGGCGTGGTCAACATGGTCAACGAATGACATCCATCGGAAGAGGACTGTACATGAAGAGGCTGACAGCTGGGTCCACGGCCTCACGCAAGGAAGTGCCTCCTTATTACGCGCAAAATAATGATTCCTCCACTTGACAATGGGGACCCACCGGAAGGGCCTCTGTATTTTGCGGAAAAAACATTCCTCCCACTGACAGCTCGGACCCACCAGCTATATCTTCGCATGCAAGGAAGTGCTTCCCTATTACGCACAAAAAAATGAATACTCCCCTTGCTAGCCGGGACCCACCATATTTGGAGGGTGGTTTGTGGGCCTACTAAGTTGACGCGGGCGTAGGGCTTTTCAACTTAGTCAATATGAACAATTCTAGATGCAGTGACCATATGATGTCCATCCAACGGTTGCCGTGCTTCTTCAACCTCTGGTCTTCTTACTCCAATCGCCTAAACTAGCGCCGGCCGTGCCGCCTGCTCCTGCCTCCCATGGCTGGTTGTGCTACCGCGCAGGCCTCACCGCCCCATCCTACTCCCACCGCAGGCCCGACCATCCCTGTACTCACCCAGACCTCCTGTTATTCTTCGGCAATGGCAGCCTCACACTGCAGCCGAACCAGTAAACCCTCGTACTCCCCTCCGCATGGGAAACAACTGTCGAGTCTTCTCTGACTTCGGGTCATTCCCTTCCCAGGCCACGCCGTCGTCCACCGCCTTGGTGCTCTCGGCGCGGCGTGGTCAATGTAGTCAAGGAACGACTTCCATCGGAAGAGGACTGTACGTGGACAGGCTGACAGCTGGGTCCATGGCCGCAGCAAGGAAGTGGCTCCTTATTACGCGCAAAATAATGATTCCTCCACCTGACAGCGGGGACTCACCGGAAGGGTCTCTGTATTTTGCGAAAAAAAACATTACCCCTGACAGCTGGGACCCACCAGCTACATCTTCGCACGCAAGGAAGTGCGTCCATATTACGGGCAAAAAAATGATTCCTCCGCCTGACAGCTCGGACCCACTAGCTATATCTTCACATGCAAGGAAGTGCCTCCTTATCTTCCCTGACAGCTAGGACCCACCCGGTCAAACCGTACGTAGGGTTCTCTGTCTGGTCGGGAACATGTACGTACATACTGGTCGATGGGTCTCTCTGCAGCGATGAACCGTGGCCGAGTAAGGAGCGGCACATGTCGTAGTAGAGCCACCGACGTAGCATATCATGAAGTCCCATCTATATCGTGTACACGTACATACAACCACGCAACAAGGAAGTAAATACGACTACATACATACGGGCGGGGTCTCGAACGCGTACAGCGACGGCGTCCTATTCATCGGCATACAACCGGTTGGGTCAAAACGGAGGAAACAACGTTGTGTTCATCGAGAGGCAGTCGACTGGGCCAGAATATGTCCTGTTCATCAGGAGCCAACCATCTTGGATGGAACAACCGAAACGAGGTCTGGCGTACTGCAAAACGAAGGAAATGTCCTTCTATTCAACCGCGTACGGTCAAAACAGAGTCCTCTTTGTCGGGAAGGGTCTGGCGTACCGCAAAACGAAGGAAACAGACTTCTGTTTGAGTGCCTACGATCGAAATGGGGTCATGTTGATCGGGAAGGGTGTGGCGTACCACAAAACGGAGGAAATGGACTTCCGCTCGAGTGCATACGGTCGAAACGGGGTCCTGTTCATCCATCGTCTACTGCCTCGCTCCATCCTCCACGAGCTACTGTTCATCCACCGTTGACTTTCTCCAGCCTCCACCAGCCACTGTTCATCCACGGGCCACTGTTCATCCTGCCTCCACGGGGTCCTGTTCATCCACCCCTAACCGACTGGGTGCGGCGGCCTCCTCAGGGCCCTGTTCATCCAGCGGCAACCGCCTACTACAATGGGGTCCTGTTCATCCAACCCCTACCGGGAACTGTTCATCCACAACCAACCAACCGGCTCGACTCAGCATGTCTCGACTCGTTCTACGTATCACGTGCGCGGTAGCAACGATCACTGTTCATTGAGAGGCAACCCAACACATCGGCTAGTTGCGTCTCGCACGGGGGCTCAATCGACTTCAGTAAGCTGCAGCAGCAATCAATCGCTTGGGTTCAGTTAGCAGCAGCGAAGGAATTGCTCGGGTTCAGTTAACAGCCAAGGGATCGGTCGCTATGGTTCAGTAGCGTAGCTGGTGCAATCGCTCAGGTTCAGTAAGCGAACACCTCTCCCTCAGGATCAGTTAGAGCCGATGCCTCGCACACACACACACACGCCTATGTATGAGAAAAACACACAAACCACAGTGCACGCTCGGCCCCGGGAACTCCTCAAAAATTTCCTCGTCCTCACTTCTACCATGATTTTTTATGTCATGGACGGCCCGAAGAATGTCATGCAAGTGCGTCCCCGGCCTGCCTAGGATGAAAAGCCCATTTCCTATCATGATTTTTTGTCATAGAAGTAGGAGCCCACCATGTCTATGATGATACGTGGTTTTGTCACAATTATTGTCATAGAAGTGTCATAACCATGACTTTTTTTCGTCCGGACCATAATGTCACGAATGTGCCCTTTTTTGTAGTGATTATACAGATCACATGTTTAAGGGTCGCATATATCCTATATGACGTGCATACAGTACAGGTTAAGTTGTAACTTTGCTAACACAAAGTGCAAGCCATTGTTCTGGTTTCTCAACATAAGTAGCGAGTTACTCAAGTACCATCAGACCAAATCCTCTTAGGGTGCTTATTGTGGCTTCCGAGATGTGGAGAAAACTGACTGGAATTTTCACTTGGAGATGCCTCTCGTAAACCTGCTCACGCAACCAAACGCTAAATGTGTCATTCCATCCTGACACCTTCCCTACTCTTACCGAGGTTGCTCCCGCCAGCAAGCTCGCATTCATCCGGTTTACATTGTGCGAATTATAGGTCATCCATGGGCTTCACAGTGGAGGCAGCAATAGCAAGGTCGACGAGGAGTGAGAACGCCCATGGTGAGTTCACGCCTGTTGCTCCTCCTTGATGGGGCCGCAAGGATCAAGCCGTTGCAGGCACATGCTCACAACTAGGAGGCGAGGAGGGTCGAGGCTAGGAGCATGGGAGGCCACCCTGGTGTGAGAGATGCCTTGCGCTGTCAGGCTAGAGGATGAGGCAGCAACAATTAGTAACTTGTGTACAACACTCAATCTTAATTTGGCGAACCTAAGGAGATACATATAAATAAGGTGTCCATGAGCGCGCGCTCGTTGCCAGCCGCATGCCCAGCCACTCAACATCCTTGAGTCGCCACCTATGTCGGCTCCACGAGGTTGATGACGCAAGCGCAAGAAGGCGGGCCCAGAGTAAACCCTGATGACAGGGCCAAGCGGGAGGCTCAGGCACTGCACGCAGCCCCCGCTCCGGGCGCTTGCGCTGCGAGATGAAGTGGTGCGCAGTGGCATCAGGGTTGCCTCGGCGGGGGTGGGGGAAGCAGAGTCGCAGCAAGAGAGACTTTTTATTTTTGCAACCAAGCGAGCCTGGGTTGATTGGTGTGGCCGACGTATCTAATCGGCAAGGGCTAAGAAAAAGGAGAAAAAACTCCTATTTTTGGACTTGACCCAGATACACTTAGCCTTTCTTAGGCTATACCTGTTGGGAAACGTAGTAATTTCACAAAAAATTCCTAGGCAGACGCAATATCATGGTGATGCATAGCAACGAGAGGGGAGAGTGTGTCCACGTACCCTCGTAGACCGAAAACGGAAGCGTTATGACAACGCGGTTGATGTAGTCGTACGTCTTCACGATCGACCGATCCTCAGTACCGAACGTACGGCACCTCCGTGTTCAGCACACGTTCAGCTCGGTGACGTCCCGCGAACTCACGATCCAGTAGAGCTTCGGGGAAGAGCTTCTTCAGCACGACGGCTGTGACGCCCCTGATTCAATCGTACACTAATCATGCACGCAAATGTGTACGATCAAGATCAGGGACTCACGGGAAGATATCACAACACAACTCTACAAATAAAATAAGTCATACAAGCATCCTAATACAAGCCAGGGGCCTCGAGGGCTCGAATACAAGTGCTGGATCATAGACGAGTCAGCGGAAGCAACAATATCTGAGTACAGACATAAGTTAAACAAGTTTGCCTTAAGAAGGCTAGCACAAACTAGGATACAGATCGAAAGAGGCGCAGGCCTCCTGCCTGGGATCCTCCTAACTACTCCTGGCCGTCGCCAGCGGGCTGCACGTAGTAGTAGGCACCTCCAGTGTAGTAGGAGTCGTCATCGCAGGTGGCGTCTGGATCCTGGGCTCCATCGTCTGGTCGCAGCAATCGGGTAGAGAAATGGGGAAAAGGGGGAACAAGGCAACCGTGAGTACTCATCCAAAGTACTCGCAAGCAAGGAGCTACACTACATATGCATGGGTATATGTGTAAAGGGCCATATCAGTGGACTGAACTGCAGAATGCCAGAATAAGAGGGGGATAGCTAATCCTGTCGAAGACTACGCTTCTGGCAGCCTCCGTCTTGCAGGATATAGAAGAGAGTAGACTGAAGTCCTCCAAGTAGCATCGCATAGCATAATCCTACCCGGCGATCCCCTCCTCGTAGCCCTGTTAGAGAGTGATCATCGGGTTGTATCTGGCACTTGGAAGGGTATGTTTTATTAAGTATCCGGTTCTAGTTGTCATAAGGTAAGGTACAACTCCGGGTTGTCCTTTTACCGAGGGACACGGCTATTTGAATAGATTAACACTACAAGAAACTTGTTAATACATGACGGATTCATATCGTCACCGATGTGCTCAGAACCATCATGGAAGAGCACCCATGACGGATTTGAAATATGTCATGTATATCGCGTCATAATTTGACAACCATGCACTCCATGACGAGTTTCCAAATCCGTCATAGATCCATGACGGATTTGGACTATCACTGGGTATTTAACAAACACACTCATAACGACGTTAGGAGGCATTCCACATCATCATCTGACGTGGCAGCTTCCGTGAATCTAAGCTGGCAGCCCATTTGATCATCGACCCAGTTAAAATTCTAGCCCACTACGTTTGACTACCAATTAAGATTTCAACCCAATTAATTCCAATACGGCCCAAATAGCAACGTCCATTCAATTCGCCCAGCTAGCACATCCCATTACACATAATACAAATTTTCACATCCAATTATTTTCCATCAACAGGACACATAATTTTGCCAAGCCCACAATTTTCTATTAAATTGTTTCATTCAATTACAACAACCATTGCCGGTACAACACTAAAGCCACATTGCCAACATTTACAAAAGAAATCCAAAACATCATACATTACAGAGATAATAATCACTACCAGATTACAAATGAACACTTCAAATGCAGCACCATGGGTTGCAAGAGATTTGTCCTTGAGATGGAGGAGGTAGAAGTCGATGATGTCATTCACACTCTGGTACAGGCAGCAAATGATCCTACACAGCTGTTAAAATACTACACCAATCAGTATCTAGCTGATACAGAATAAGGAAATAAGAAATGATCATTATATGCACAGTACATATTGTGGAGGAAAGGAAACTATTGTGCCTCTAAAAGAATGTGCATCACACTTCTCAATTAAACAATTGTCAGACGACCTATTTTTGTATTCTAAAACAAATGAAGAAACTGAGATTACAATTGTCAGAAGGCCTATTTACTCAAACATATATAATTATAATGCAATACTATTTGATGTTATTGTACATAAATGCAAGATCACACTGTACAATATAAGTAGTTTTTTTTTCAAATTCACAAACCTTACAGAAGGCACATTCACAAATATGACTACACTTGACTCTCAGCAAAATCAATTCGTTAGTATTTACTACTCCTAACAAACATTCATAATTCCAGCAATTAGAGGCAATGTAAATGAAGCAGATTACTAAGAACAGAGGGGCAATACAGATTCGCCACACTCTCAATATAGATGTCTATTTAAAGATACCATAAGAACTATAGGAGTAAACACTTTACTATGGCAAATCACAACTCAAGTCTAGCCTAGTAATTTCGGTTCTTATACAACTCTATAATTCTAGCTACAAGACATCGAGAAGTACAAAAGCAATAACCTGCAAATCACCACAGTACCGTGCCCAAATTCCAAGTAACATGCTAGGACAATTGTTCAGTAGCATGAGCATGAGTATAACCCCACTGAACCTAAATAAACAGAAACAGTTTTAAACATTAGCATACCATGAACAGGAGTAATCAACAATAGCATAGAATGTGATCGGATAGCAGCCTATGAGCTAAATCAAGCTAAAATATGCATCCTATTACATTCTGCCTAGCAAACGGCAAGAACAGGATAAACCATGGCCAGATGACCACCACATGCTTAAATCCTAAGCCATGGCACCATGGCCGGCACATACACAGGCACGGCTCGGTGGCCGTGTCACCCAGAGCACGAGAGAGGGAGAGCAGGACGGAAGACCAGGGTCTTACCGGAGCTAGAGACGAAGAAGTGGCACGTCGTCGTGGTTGCGGTCACCATACCTAGCAGTGTCGGTGTTGTCCTCCTTGAGGAGACCCATGACATCGATGGGGAAGACCCTAACCGTGGGCCGGCTGATGTCCGCCTGGAACCAGCCCCCGACGCTTCATCGGGAGGAGACTGAACCATGAGGAACCACCGCCACCAATCCGACAGCGAGATTGCTGGTTCTGGCAGTGGACGGGACGGCTGGATGGAGTAGAGGTGGTATGGTGGTCGGAGTCGGAGAGGAGGTAGCAGCCGGTGTTGCTATCCGCGGTGGATCCGGCAGCTAGACGCCAGATCCAGCCGCACACAGAACCCTCGGACGGTGTGGGGCGGCCTGGACGTCGCGCCGGTGGTGCTTGCCACGGTGCGGCCTCTGAGCTCCTCGACTGGGCAGGGAAGTCGAAGATTGGAGAACGAGATGGGAGGAAGGAGGCACGGGAGGAGGGATCTGAGCGGAAGAGAAGCCGGCGGCTGCGGGGGTAGGGGAGAGAAGAGAGAGGTAGGGAATTAGGGATTGTGTGCCATCCGTTGGATCTCAGAAAATCGAACGGTTGAAGAGCACGATCCGCGGGCGGGCTGATATGGCCAATCAGAATGCATGGTTTGCCTCACGCAGGATCTCTCCCTGGCTGAGAGCCGTAATGAGCTTTTGCTATTTTTAGATAATTTATATTAACGAAAATGATGCAAACTACCTGATGATCTGATTTTAATCATATGGCTCGGGAGCAACGTATTATGATGGCTAGTTTTTGCAACTGTGTCATTGTTGCAATCTTCCCCACTGCAACAACTTGTGTGTTGCCGGATCTGGATCACGATCCCCTCGAGAGCAATTGCATGCCTTGCTTCTCTTGAGCTCCTTGTCAAGCTGACACCTCCCCTCGCAGCTCTGACCACTAACATCGATGCTCGCCACCGGCAAGCACAAGAAGTCGCCTACGGTGCTCCTCCCTAGCTCCTCGGCGAGTCAACGCCTCCATGCGCTACTTCAATCGCCGCCACCGGCAAGCACAAGAAGTCGCCTCTGGTGCTCCTCCCTAGCTCCTTGGCGAGTCAACGCCTCCCTGCGCTACTTCAATCGCCGCCAACGGCAAGCACGCCGACATGCAGGCCGCCAGTGAGCATGCCGACGTGCAGTGAGCATGCCGACATGAAGGCCGCGTTCTACACAATGTGCAGAGAGAGGGAGAGGGAGAGAGAGAGGGAGAGAGAGAGAGAGAGACGGAAATGAAGATGAGATAGGAGAATGGTTAGAGGATTAAATTTAGAAAGAAAAAGAAACACAAAATGCCAATTTTGACATGGCACATATGACAGTGTATGTTTAGTGTAAAAAATGTTTCACGGTCAATCGATGAAGCAACCGTCACTTTTGCATTAAAACTCGGCATGCTCCCTCTCGAAATCATGATTCTTCCTCGGAGATCTTCCGGTTTCCAAATAGTGTATGTCGCAAGTTTTGTGAAACGCTCTCAAATTTTTACCATGGTGCCTAGGAATCATGTAATGACACCATGCCAGGTTTCTTGTTTTCAGACTTTGTTTGCATTTTCTAGAAAAAAACCAATAAGCTTTGTGTTTGGGCTCGATCCTTGGCACCCTAATGTATGTGATTCCTCTTATTTTCTTGGATAAGACCTGAACATAGACTTGTTGGACAAAATCCTAATTTGTTTTTCAAACCATTTTTACCATTTGTGTATGCACATGTTGTTCAAATTTGAATTGTATTTTTTAAATAACAAGAAATGCACTCAATGGCTAAAATATAGCGAACAAACCCCTAAAATGATAAACTTTGACATGGAACATGTGATGGTGTCTCTTGAATGTAGAAAAACTTTCAAGGTCCAACGATGAATCATTGCATTCAAACCCGACCCATTCCCTCTCGAAACCATGTTTCCCGGGAGATGTCCCGATTTCCAAGAAGTGTACGTGACAACTTTTGTAAAACATTCTCAAATTTTTTACCACGGTCTCTAGGGATCATATAATGACCCCATGTCAAGTTTCATGTTTTTCCTACTTCATTTGCATATTCTGAAACATGTGATGGTGTATATTGAATGTAGAGAAGATTCAAGACCATTAACAGAGTGTAGAGAAGAAATCAAAACAAAGAATAGAAAGAAATCAAAAAGGTATGCCGAGTATTTAGTGTCGGGCACTCCACACACATTTTGTGCATCTAAAAAATAAAACAAAGTTATATTTATCATTTTTTTAAGTTCATTTGCATTCTTGATATTATTTTTTTCATTCAAAACAAGAAATGTATGGAAAATTGCAATTGCAATAAAACTTAACGGAAGTATTAGTGCATTTGAAACAAATGTTCAACATGTTTCTAGAAAACCATTTCACGTGTATTAAAAAAATTGTAAACGTGTTTTTTAGTTCATCATGAATTCAAAAAATAGACAACGTCCCTTTAAAATAAAGTCAATGTGTATTTTTTAAAAATGTTTAGTGTGTTTTTAGAAAATGGTGAACGTTTTAGTAAAAATATATTATGATATTGTGTACTATTAATCTTACATTCTGTAGACTAAAACGTGTGTAACATTTTTAATACATTTCAAAACATTATTATTATTACACAATAATTTTTAATACTTGTTGAAACATATACAAAAATTGTGTGCTTTTGTCCCAGAATGAAGATACAGAATTTGCAAATAATTTGTAATGCACATTGAACTGTTTAAGTCCATGTAAATTTTATAAAAAAGTTCATGTTTACCTCTGCAAGGTACAAAAGAATGAAAATAGAATAGACATTTGAAATACATAATAGTTGTATGTTAATTATTACTGTAACTTTTACCCACAAAAATTTATAACTGTAAATGTTTTATATGGGTAAAACTAAAAAAATATAACTTGGACAAAATAAAAAGAAAACGAGTAGGAAACTGCATGGGCTGGCGCACAGGACAGGCCCAATTATATAATTAGTATTTTTAGCATCTAATTGTTGTCGAGTGGCTAGCTCGTTCCATCGATTAAAGCTAGAAAATGAGTAAAAAACTGCTTGGTTGGTACAGCCAAGCATCACAATGTATTGTCTATATACAATTCTTGCTCATAGTTACACAGATAGCATTTTGTGGCTGGGTGGCTAGCTCGTTCGGTCCAGTAGCTGGACGTCTTAGGCTCGAAACCCCCTTGAGCGCTATTGATATTTTGCTGTTATTTCTCTTTTGTCATATTGACATGTGGAATCCACACTTTCCAGTAAAAGCTGATGTGGCATCGGTATTTTTGTTGCTATTTCTCTCGTGTCATACTGACATGTGGGACCTGCACTTTTCAGCAAAGCTGACATGGCATCGGTCTCGGCTCATATCTCGCTCTGCCACACTTACATGTGGGTCCCATACTATGTTGATGTGGCATCGGTATTTTTTTTGTTATTTCTCTTGTGTCATACTGACATATGGGACCTGCACTTTTCAGCAAAGCTGACATGGCATCGGTCTCGGCTCATCTCTCGCTCTGCCACACTTACATGTGGGTCCCATACTATGGCAAGCTCCCATGGCACCATGTGTAGCGCGGGACGTAGCAAGGACTAACATGTGGGCCAAAAGAAGAAAAATGTATGGCACATCAGCATGAGACATCCACGACGGACTGGATGGTGTATAAAGAAAAAAAAAGGCCTAGCTGCTTGTTCCATGATGGTTTTCATGACGGTTTCTCCCTAGAGGGCTACCGTTTTGGGGCCTATTTTCATCTTGCTGATCCATGACATTTTCCGTGACGAACTAGAGAAACCATCATCAATGGCACCCTATCTGTGACGGATTCTGAGAACGTCATCCGAAATCTGTCATGGATTAACAGGTTTCTTGTAGTGTAACTTCCCTGCAGGGGTGCACCACATAACCCAACACGCTTGATCCCATTTGGCCGGACACACTTTCCTGTATCATGCCCGGCCTCAGAAAATCAACATGTCACAGCCCCACCTAGGCACAACAGAGCGGTCAGCACGCCGGTCTAAATCCTATGCGCGCAGGGGTCTGGGCCCATCGCCCATTGCACACCTGCACGTTGCGTACGCGGCCGGAGAGCAGACCTAGCAACCTCCATTACAAAGGAAGTCACGTTACGCGGTCCAACCCGGCGCGCGCTGCTCAGTCGCTGACGTCACGAAGTGCTTCGGCTGATACCATGACGCCGAGTGCCCATATCTTTCCCGCGTAGTTGGTTAGTGCGTATAGACCAAATGGCTAGACTCAGATCAAATACCCAGATCTCGTTAAGCGTGTTAAGTATCCGCGAACGCCGACCAGGGCCAGGCCACCTCTCTCCTAGGTGGTCTCAACCTGCCCTGTCGCTCCGCCACAAGTAACAGGCGGGGGCCGTCGGGAACCCAGGCCCACCACTACCTGGGTGGAACCACGTGCCCCTTCAGCCCCCATCTCCGAACAGTATCACAGGTAATGTAACAGTGTAAAGTATATAGTATATGCCCGTGATCACCACCCTAAGTGATCACGGCCCAGTAGTATAGCATGGCAGACGGACAAGAGTGTAGGGCCACTGATGGAACACTAGCATCCTATACTAAGCAGTAGGATAGCAGGTAAAGGTAACAACAGTAGTAGCAAGGATAGGCTATGCAACAGTATAGGATTAACTGAAAGCACTAACAGGCTACACTACTCTAATGCAAGCAGTATAGAGAAGAATAGGCGATATCTGGTGATCAAGGGGGGGGGCTTTCCTGGTTGCTCTGGCAAGAAGGACGTGTCGTCAACACCGTAGTCGAACTGGGGGTCATCGGCAGTCTCAGGGTCTACCGGAAAGAAGTAACGGAGGTGGAACACAATAAATAACAGAGCAATCAAAGCATCACAAAGCATAACGAGGTAATACGCGGTGTTAGGTATGCCCTAATGCGGTAGTAGGTGATATCGGCGAAGGGGGAAACATCCGGGAAAGTAATCCCGGTGTTTCGCGTTTTCGGACAGCTGAACCGGAGGGGAAAGTTGTGAGTTCGATAGGTTAGGGATGTGTGGCGGACGAACAGGCTGCATATCCGGATTCGTCTCGTCGTTCTGAGCAACTTTCATGTACAAAGTTTTTTCATCCGAGCTACGGTTTATTTTATATTAATTTTAAAAGATTTAAAATGATTTTCTAATTTCTGGATTTTAATTTAATTCGAAATTAAATTTGTATTTATATGCTATGGGTACACAGGAAGTGTACCCAGAGTGTGTCTAAGGGGCTGACGGGTGGGGCCCTGGTCAAATGTCCAGTCAGTGTTTGACTGGACCGTTGACTGGTCAAAAGAGCCCATGGGACCCGCATGTCATTGATACATGTTTACTAAACAACATTTGATTAACTAATCTGGTTGATTAGGTTATTAATCAGGTTATTTAAGTTAACTAATTAACTTACTAACTAATTAATTAATTAATTAACAATTATTATTTAATTAGTCCTTTTTTCGTTTTATTTTTGGGCGTGGGCCCCAAGTGTCATAGGCCATGGGGGCCTTAGCGGGGCGGGCTACCGGGTGCGGGCGCACCCGAGCGGGCGCTCGCCCGCAGGGCGGGACAAGGCCGGTGGCCAGGGCGGCCGCGATGGCCGGCCGACGTGGGGGAAACGAGTGCGGGGCCGGCGACGAGCGGGCCCGCGGGCGGCAAGGGAGCCGGGGCGCGGTGGCGCACCAGTAGCAAGGAGACGTCGCAGCAGCAAGAGTAGCAGCGGCGTAGAAGTAGCTAAGCACGAGCAGTAGTAGCACAACGCAGCACATAGAGAGTAGCTAGCAGGGCTTCAGCAAAGCAACGGGGCAGTAGCCGGAAATAAGAGCAGCAGCGGCATCATTGGGGGGGATATGCGAGGTGCTCACATCGAAGCTCGCGGAGCGCTCGACGAGGGCGAAGAAGCAGCGGTGGCGACAGATCGACGACGACGACGACCGGCGGGGCAGAGAGGGGAGACGAGGACGATCCGGCGAGGTAGGGGTCCCGAGCTTGATCCCATGGGCGAAGACGGCGAAGAGGAGGTCGGAGTAGTGGATGGGCACAGTGGTGCGACGAATGGAGAACGGTGGCCGCGGCGGTTTGCGACGGCGAGCGGCGGCCAGGGAAGGCGCTTGGGCGCGGGGACGAGCACGTTTGCGGGGTCGCGGGCGAGGCGCTGGAGCCGAGCGAGTCGAAGAAGAGGAACAGGGGCACAGAGGCCCGAGGTGGTCGCCGACGGCCATGGGGTTCGGGGCGAGGAGCTCCTCTCCTGTGTGCGTGTGTGTGTGTTGTGTGGTGGTGGCGGGTGAGCGAGACGAGGGGAGAGGTGGGGATCGTGCGGGGAAAGCGGGGGGTTCGTGCAGGGTGACGGGGATGGGCGCCGTCAGATCCAAGGCGAGGGGGAGTGAGAGGGGATCGGGAGAGGCTAGGGTTCGGGAGCCGGCTGGCCATATAGGCCAGGGGCGCGGTTGGGCCGGTGGGCCAGCCGGCTGGGCCGTGGCCCAGTTGGCCAGGAGGGGTTCTGTTTTTATTTCTCTTTTGTTTCAGTTTTTGGTTTTTATCTATTTTCCCTTTGTTTCTATTTTTTTTTTTGTTTGATCTTCCTCTTTTCTTATTTTTATTTGCTATTTTTTTATACAATTTATTTTTAGTTTAGTAAAATATGATAACAACTCCTAAAATAATGTTTTTAGAACCACCCATTGTCATAAAAGTTTTACCCCTAAATAAATTAGTTTAGAGTTTTATTAATTGAAAAAGGTATTTACTTAATCGTTTTTGTTACTGTTTAAATTACTTTAGTGTATTAAAGCCTTATATGAAAGTGTGGTTTCTTCGCCATAATTACCTACGCATTATTTGGCTCCACCCGAACATTTAGTTTTAATATTTGAGAACTTTTATTGTTTGCCTATTTTTGAATGTGAATTTCGAATCAGTTTTGAACTAACGCGAGATTAACAACAGTAACCGTGGTGACGTGGCATCGTTAACGTGGGATTACTGTAGCCTAATTATCCGGGCGTCACAACGGCGTGATGACGGTGTTGATGAAGTTACCGACGCTGGGCTTCGCCTAAGCACCACTATGATATGACCGAGGCGGATTATGGTGGAGGGGGGCACCGCACACGGCTAAGAGAGATCAATGGTCAACTTGTGTGTCTATGGAGTGCCCCCTGGCCACGTATATAAAGGAGTGGAGGAGGGGGAGAGGGCCGGCCCCTATGGTGCGCCCTAGAAGAGTCCTACTCCCACCGGGAGTAGGATTCCCCTCCCCCTCCCTAGTTGGACTAGGAGAGAAGGAAGGGGGATAGAGGGAGGAAGGAAAGGGGGGCGCCGCCCCCCTCCTAGTCCAATTAGGACCAGAGGGGGAGGGTGTGTGCGGCCTGCCCTGGCCTCCTCTCTCTCTCTCTCTCTCTCTCTCCACTAAGGCCCATTAAGGCCCATACAATTACCGGGGGGTTCCCGTAACCTCCCGGTACTCCGGTAAAATCCCGATTTCACCCGGAATCATTCTGATGTCCAAATATAGGCTTCCAATATATCGATTTTTATGTATCGACCATTTCGAGACTCCTCGTCATGTCTGTGATCATATCTGGGACTACGAACTACCTTCGGTACATCAAAACACAAAAGCCCATAATACCGATCGTCACAGAACTTTAAGCGTGCGAACCCTACGGGTTCGAGAACTATGTAGACATGACCGAGACACGTCTCTGGTCAATAACCAATAGCAGAACCTGGATGCTCATATTGGCTCCTACATATTCTACGAAGATCTTTACCGATCAAACCGCATAACAACATATGTTGTTCCCTTTGTGATCGGTATGTTATTTGCCCGAGATTCGATCGTCGGTATCTCAATATCTAGCTCAATCTCGTTTTCGGCAAGTCTCTTTACTCGTTCCATAATGCATCATCCCGCAACTAACTCATTAGTTGCATTGCTTGCAAGGCTTATAGTGATGTGCATTACCGAGAGGGCCCAGAGATACCTCTCCGACAATCGGAGTGACAAATCCTAATCTCAATCTATGCCAACTCAACAAGTACCATCGGATACACCTATAGAGCACCTTTATAATCACCCAGTTACGTTGTGACGTTTGGTAACACACAAAGTGTTCCTTCGGTAATCGGGAGTTTCATAATCTCATAGTCATAGGAACATGTATAAGTTATGAAGAAAGCAATAGCAGTAAACTAAAACGATCAAGTGCTAAGCTAACGAAATGGGTCAAGTCAATCACATCATTATCCTAATGATGTGATCCCGTTTATCAAATGACAACTCATGTCTATGGTTAGGAAACTTAATCATCTTTGGTCAACGAGCTAGTCAAGTAGAGGCATACTAGTGACACTCTGTTTATCTATGTATTCAGACATGTATATGTTTCCGGGTAATACAATTCTAGCATGAATAATAAACATTTATCATGAAATAAGGAAATAAATAATAACTTTATTATTGCCTCTAGGGCATATTTCCTTCAGTCTCCCACTTGCACTAGAGTCAATAATCTAGATTACACAGTAATGATTCTAACACCCATGGAGCATTGGTGTTGATCATGTTTTGCTCGTGAGAGATGCATAGTCAATGGGTCTGCAACATTCAGATCCATATGTATCTTGCAAATCTCTATGTCTCCCACCTGGACTTGATCGCGGATGGATTGAAGCGTCTCTTGATGTGCTTGGTTCTCTTGTGAAATATGGATTCCTTTGCCAAGGCAACTGCACCAGTATTGTCACAAAAGATTTTTCATTGGAGCAGATGCACTAGGTATGACACCTAGATCGGATATGAACTCCTTCATCCAGACTCCTTCATTTGCTGCTTCCGAAGCAGCTATGTACTCCGCTTCACACGTAGATCCCGCCACGACGCTTTGTTTAGAACTGCTCTAACTAACAGCTCCACCGTTCAATATAAACACGTATCCGGTTTGCGATTTAGAATCATCCGGATCAGTGTCAAAGCTTGCATCGACGTAACCATTTACGACGAGCTCTTTTTCACCTCCATAAACGAGAAACATATCCTTAGTCCTTTTCAGGTATTTCAGGATGTTCTTGACCGTTGTCCAGTGATCCACTCCTAGATTACTTTGGTACCTCCCTGCTAAACTAATAGCAAGGCACACATTAGGTCTGGTACACAGCATTGCATACATGATAGAGCCTATGGCTGAAGCATAGGGAACACTTTTCATTTTATCTCTATCTTCTGCAGTGGTCAGGCATGGAGTCTTACTCAACTTCACACCTTGTAACACAGGCAAGAACCCTTTCTTTGCTTGATCCATTTTGAACTTCTTCAAAACTTTATCAAGGTATGTGCTTTGTGAAAGTCCAATTAAGTGTCTTGATCTATCTCTATAGATCTTGATGCCTAATACATAAGCAGCTTCACCGAGGTCTTTTATTGAAAAACTCTTATTCAAGTATCCTTTTATGCTATCCAGAAATTCTATATCATTTCCAATCAACAATATGTCATCCACATATAATATTAGAAATGCTACAGAGCTCCCACTCACTTTCTCACTTTCTTGTAAATACAAGCTTCTCCAAAAGTCTGTATAAAACCATATGCTTTGATCACACTATCAAAACGTTTATTCCAACTCCGAGAGGCTTGCAGCAGTCCATAAATGGATCGCTAGAGCTTGCACACTTCTTTAGCTCCCTTTGGATCGATAAAACCTTCAGGCTGCATCATATACAACACTTCCAGAAATCCATTCAGGAATGCAGTCTTCACATCCATTTGCCAAATTTCATAATCTTAAAATGCGGCAATTGCTAACATGATTCAGACAGACTAAATCATCGCTACAGGTGAGAAAGTCTCATCGTAGTCAACCCTTGAACTGTCGAAAACCTTTCGCAACAAGTCGAGCTTTGTAAACAGTAACATTACCGTCAGCGTCAGTCTTCTTCTTGAAGATCCATTTATTTTCTATGGCTTGCCGATCATCGGGCAAGTCAACCAACGTCCACACTTTGTTCTCATACATGGATCCCATCTCAGATTTCATGGCCTCAAGCCATTTTGCGGAATCTGGGATCATCATCGCTTCCTCATAGTTCGTAGGTTCGTCATGGTCAAGTAACATGACCTCCAGAACAGGATTACCGTACCACTCTGGTGCGGATCTTACTATGGTTGACCTACAAAGTTTGGTAGTAACTTGATCTGAAGTTTCATGATCATCATCATTAGCTTCCTCACTAATTGGTGTAGGTGTCATAGGAACCGATATCTGTGATGAACTACTTTCTAATAAGGGAGCAGGTACAGTTACCTCATCAAGTTCTACTTTCCTCCCACTCACTTCTTTCGAGAGAAACTCCATCTCTAGAAAGGCTCCATTCTTAGCAACAAATGTCTTGCCTCCGGAACTGTGATAGAAGGTGTACCCAACAGTCTCCTTTGGGTATCCTATGAAGACACATTTCTCCGATTCGGGTTCGAGCTTATCAGGTTGAAGCTTTTTCACATAAGCACCGCAGCCCCAAACAAGAAACGACAACTTTGGTTTCTTGCCAAACCACAGTTCATAAGGCGTCGTCTCAACGGATTTAGATGGTGCCCTATTTAACGTGAATGCAGCTGTCTCTAAAGCATAACCCCAAAACAATAGCGGTAAATCGGTAAGAGACATCATAGATCGCACCATATCCAGTAAAGTACGATTACGACCTTTGGACACACCATTACGCTGTGGTGTTCCGGGTGGCGTGAGTTGCGAAACTATTCCGCATTGTTTCAAATGAAGACCAAACTCGTAACTCAAATATTCTCCTCCACGATCAGATCATAGAGAACTTTATTTTCTTGTTACGATGATTTTCCACTTCACTCTGAAATTCTTTGAACTTTTCAAATGTTTTAGACTTATGTTTTATTAAGTAGATATACCCATATCTGCTCAAATCATCTGTGAAGGTGAGAAAATAACGATACCCGCCGCGAGCCTCAATATTCATCGGACCACATACATCAGTATGTATGATTTCCAACAAATCTGTTGCTCGCTCCATTGTTCCGGAGAACGGCGTTTTAGTCATCTTGCCCATGAGGCATGGTTCGCAAGTACCAAGTGATTCATAATCAAGTGATTCCAAAAGTCCATCAGAATGGAGTTTCTTCATGCGCTTTACACCAATATGACCTAAACGGCAGTGCCACAAATAAGTTGCACTATCATTATCTACTCTGCATCTTTTGGCTTCAACATTATGAATATGTGTATCACTACTATCGAGATTCATTAAAAATAGACCACTCTTCAAGGGTGCATGACCATAAAAGATATTACTCATATAAATCGAACAACCATTATTCTCTGATTTAAATGAATAACCGTCTCGCATCAAACAAGATCCTGATATAATGTTCATGCTTAACGCTGGCACCAAATAACAATTATTTAGGTCTAAAACTAATCCTGAAGGTAGATGTAGAGGTAGCGTGCCGACGGCGATCACATCGACTTTGGAACCATTTCCCATGCGCATCGTCACCTCTTCCTTAGTCAATCTTCACTTAATCCGTAGTCCCTATTTCGAGTTGCAAATATTAGCAACAGAACCAGTATCAAATACCCAGGTGCTACTGCGAGCTTTAGTAAGGTACACATCAATAACATGTATATCACATATACCTTTGTTCACCTTGCCATCCTTCTTATCCGCCAAATACTTGGGGCAGTTCCGCTACCAATGACCAGTCCCTTTGCAGTAGAAGCACTCAGTCTCAGGCTTAGGTCCAGACTTGGCTTTCTTCTCTTGAGCAGCGACTTGTTTGCCATTCTTCTTGAAGTTGTCCTTCTTCTTCCCTTTACCCTTTTTCTTGAAACTAGTGGTCTTGTTGACCATCAACACTTGATGCTCCTTGATTTCTACCTCCGCAGCCTTTAGCATCGCGAAGAGCTCGGGAATTGTCTTATCCATCCCTTGCATGTTATAGTTCATCACAAAGCTCTTGTAGCTTGGTGGTAGTGATTGAAGAATTCTGTCAATGACACTATCATCCAGAAGATTAACTCCTAGTTGAATCAAGTGATTGCAGTACCCAGACATTCTGATTATATGCTCTCTGACTGTGATGCCCCTGATTCAATCGTACACTAATCATACACGCAAACGTGTACAATCAAGATCAGGGACTCACGGGAAGATATCACAACACAACTCTAAGAATAAAATAAGTCATACAAGCATCATAATACAAGCCAGGGGCCTCGAGGGCTCGAATACAAGTGCTCGATCATAGACGATCCAGCGGAAGCAACAATATCTGAGTACAGACATAATTTAAACAAGTTTTCCTTAAGAAGGCTAGCACAAACTGGGATACAGATCGAAAGAGGCGCAGGCCTCCTGCCTGGGATCCTCCTAACTACTCATGGTTGTCGTCAGCGGGTTGCACGTAGTAGTAGGCACCTCCGGTGTAGTAGGAGTCGTCATCGACGGTGGCGTCTAGCTCCTGGGCTCCGGCATCTGGTTGCGACAACCAGGTAGAAGGGAAAGGGGAAAAGAGGGAGAAAAGCAACCGTGAGTACTCATCCAAAGTACTCGCAAGCAAGGAGCTACACTACATATGCATGGGTATATGTGTAAAGGGCCATATCAGTGGACTGTACTGCATAATGCCAGAATAAGAGGGGGATAACTAATCCTGTCGAAGACTACGCTTCTGGCAGCCTCCGTCTTGCAGCATGTAAAAGAGAGTAGACTGAAGTCCTCCAAGTAGCATCGCATAGCATAATCCTACCCGGCAATCCCCTCCTCGTCGCCATGTTAGAGAGCGATCGCCCGGGTTGTATCTGGCACTTGGAAGGGTGTGTTTTTTTAAGTATCCGGTTCTAGTTGTCATAAGGTCAAGGTACAACTCCAAGTCGTCCTGTTACCGAAGATCACGGCTATTCGAATAGATAAACTTCCCTGCAGGGGTGCACCACATTACCCGACACGCTCGATCCCTCTGGCCGGGCACACTTTCCTGGGTCATGTCCGGCCTCGGAAGATCAACACGTCGCAGCCCCACCTAGGCTCAACAGAGAAGTCAGCACGCCGGTCTAAATCCTATGCGCGCAGGGGTTTGGGCCCATCGCCCATTGCACACCTGCACGTTGCGTACACGGCCGGAAGCAGACCTAGCCTAGCAGGCGTTCCGGTCCAATCCGGCGCACGCCGCTCAGTCGCTGACGTCAAAAAGAGCTTCGGCTGATACCACGACGCCGGTTGCCCATATCTTGTCCCACGTGGTGGTTAGTGCGTATAAGGTCAACGACCCAACTCAGATCAAATACCAAGATCTCGTTAAGCGTGTTATTAGGAAGTAACCACGGACACCGACCAGGGCCAGGCCCACCTCTCTCCTAGGTGATCTCAACCTGCCCTGTCGCTCGGCCACAAGTAGCAGTCGGGGGCCATCGGGAACCCAGGCCCACCTCTACCGGGATGGAGCCACCTGCCCCTTCATCCCCCATCTCCGAACAGTATCATAAGTAATGTAACAGTAAAGTATATAGTATATGCCCGTGATCACCTCCCGAAGTGATCACAGCCCAGTAGTATAGCATGGCAGACGGACAAGAGTGTAGGGCCACTGATGGAACACTAGCATCCTATTCTAAGCATTAGGATAGCAGGTAAAGGTATCAACAATTATAGCAACAATGACAAGCTATGCAGCAGAATAGGATTAACCGAAAGCAATAACATGCTACACTACTCTAATGCAAGCAGTAGAGAGAAGGAATAGGCGATATCTGGTGATCAAGGAGGGGCTTGCCTGGAAGCTCAGCCTAGAAGGAGGGGCCGTCAACACCGTAGTCGTACTGGGTAGCAGCGGCGTCGGTCTCGGTGTCTAGCGAGAGAAGAGGGGGAAGAAACAATAAATACAATGCAAAAAAATGCATGACGATGCATGACATGACAAAGCGTGATGCTAGGCGTGCCCAATCGCGGTAGTAGGTGATACCGGCGAAGGGGGGGAAACATCCGGGAAAGTATTCCCAGTGTTTCGCGTTTTCGGACAGAGGAGCCGGAGGAGGAAAGTTGCAAGTTCGGTATGTTAGGGATGTGTGGCGGACGAACGGGCTGTGTATCCGGATTCGTCTCACCGTTCTGAGCAACTTTCATGTAGAAAGTATTTTCATCTTAGCTACGGTTTATTTTATATGATTTTCTAAAGTTTTAAATCATTTTTAGAATTTATTTAATTAATTTAATTCAACATTATCCAAAACAGTGTTTGCTGATGTCAGCATGACGTTAGCAGTCAACAGAGGTGTTGACTGGTCAAACTGATGTGTGGGCCTAGTGGGACCCACCTGTCATACACTGTTAGGTTAATTAGGGTTTAGGTTAAACAAACTACTGTTTAATTAAACTAACAGGTTAATTAAATTGATTAACTAGGATTAATTAACTTAATTAATTTAGTTAATTAGTTAAATTTTTTTATTTTTTTTCTTTTAGTTCTATTTTTTAACACGTTCTGTGGGCGGGGCCCATATGTCATAGGCCCCAGGGGCCATAGCGGGTTCGGGCGAACAGGCGTACAGGTGCGGGTGCGGGCGCTAGGCGCACGCCCAGGCTACCAGGGGGCGCCGGCCACGGCAGGGCGCCGGAGCAGCACGACGAGGGGGCGGGCATGCGCAGCGCAGGCGCGCGCGGCCAAGGCAGAAGGCAGGAGCGGGAGGGGCTGCGGTGGCACGGGTCCGTGCGGCGGCGGAGGTAGAGCCGACGAGACCATGGCCCGTGTGCGGCCTATGGCAAGCAGCGGTGGAGGCAGGGACTCCGGCGGACGGCGAGGCGAGCGACGCGGGTGGGAGCAGAGCCCGTGCGGCCGTGGGGTTGTGCCAGGTCGCGGGGGAGCGGGGCAGTAGGAGCAGAGTGGGGCGGTCGCCGCGACGGCGACGGATGGCTGCAGCGAGCGGTGGCTGCGTGGCGCGCACGGGCGCGGGGGGGGGGGCGAGGCACGCTCATGGTGGGCGCGCACGGGAAGGAGGCCGCGGCGAAGCGTGCGAGAGCTCGGGCGCGGCGATGCGGGCGCGTGTGCGCGGCGACAGGGGAAGGCGGTGGCGGCTCACAGAGGCCGCAGGGTTCGGGGCAACGGGGGGCGAGGAGGATGTTGGGGACGACGGCGATGTAGAGGAGGCAGTCCAGCGAGGAGGGGCTCCGGCGAGGAAGCTCCGAGCGCGGGGCGGCGTCGAGCGGTCTCCCTCCTCGATCCTGACCCAATCGAGGAGAGGGGGAGATATTTTTGGGGGAGGAGTGGGTGTCAGTGGCTAGTGGGGGGAGTGACGGAGGTTATGGCGGCGGGGTGGGCCGGCCTGGCGGCTCGGTGGGTTGAGGCCCAAGGGGGGCGCGGTGGCCAGCTGGGCCAGTCGGCCCAGTTGAGGGGGGCTTTCTCTTTTCCCCTTTTTTTAGTTTTAGTTTTAGTTTTTCTTTTCTTTATTTAGTTTCTTTACTGTTTTATTCCATTTTAAGTATTTAGGCATTTTCTAAAAATGAGTTATCTTCACTATAACTACCTAAGTAATATTAGGCACTACCCGAACATTTTTGTTTTAACTTTTGAAAACTTTTATTGTTGACATTAATTTGAATTTGAATTTTGAAACGGTTTCGAATTAACCTGAAGTGACACAGATGGTGTGGCACCATTAGCGTGGGATTACTGTAGGTTAATTACCCGGGTGTTACGCTGACAGAACTATTCTCCTCCATCTTGCAGCTGTAGAACTTATTGGAGACTTCATATCTCTCAATCCGGGCATTTGCTTGAAATATTAACTTCAACTCCTGGAACATCTCATATGCTCCATGACGTTCAAAACGTCGTTGAAGTCCCGGTTCTAAGCCGTAAAGCATGGCACACTGAACTATCAAGTAGTCATCAGCTTTGCTTTGCCAGACGTTCATAACATCTGGTTCAGCTCCAGCAGTAGGTTTGGCACCTAGCGGTGCTTCCACGACGTAATTCTTCTGTGCAGCAATGAGGATAATCCTCAAGTTACGGACCCAGTCCGTGTAATTGCTACCATCATCTTTCAACTTTGCTTTCTCAAGGAACGCATTAAAATTCAACGGAACAACAGCACGGGCCATCTATCTACAACAACATAGACAAGCAAAATACTATCAGGTACTAAGTTCATGATAAATTAAAGTTCAATTAATCATATTTAAGAACTCTCACTTAGATAGACATCCCTCTAATCATCTAAGTGATCACATGATCCAAATCAACTAAACCATGACCGATCATCACGTGAAAAGGAGTAGTTTTCAATGGTGAACATCACTATGTTGATCATATCTACTATATGATTCACGCTCGACCTTTCGGTCTCAGTATTCCGAGGCCATATCTGCATATGCTAGGCTCGTCAAGTTTAACCCGAGTATTTCTGCATGTGCAAAATTGGCTTGCACCCGTTGTATGTGAATGTAGATCTTATCACACCCGATCATCACGTGGTGTCTCAGCACGACGAACTTTGGCAACGGTGCATACTTAGGAAGAACATTTATACCTTGAATTTTAGTGAGAGATCTTCTTATAATGCTACCGTCAATCAAGCAAAATAAGATGCATAAAGGATAAACATCACATGCAATAATATAAGTGATATGATATGGCCATCATCATCTTGTGCCTTTGATCTCCATCTCCAAAGCACCGTCATGATCACCATCGTCACCGGCACGACACCTTGATCTCCATTGTATCATCGTTGTCGTCTCGCCAATTATTGCTTCTACGACTATCGCTACCGCTTAGTGATAAAGTAAAGCAATTACAGGGCGATTGCATTGCATACAATAAAGCGACAACCATATGGATCCTGCCAGTTGCTGGTAACTCCGTTACAAAACATGATCATCTCATACAATAAAATATAGCATCATGTCTTGACCATATCACATCACATCATGCCCTACAAAAACAAGTTAGACGTCCTCTACTTTGTTGTTGCAAGTTTTACGTGGCTGCTATGGGCTAAGCAAGAAACGTTCTTACCTACGCATCAAAACCACAACGATATTTCGTCAAGTTAGTGATGTTTTAACCTTCAACAAGGACCGGGCGTAGTCACACTCGGTTCAACTAAAGTTGGAGAAAATTACACCCGCCAGCCACCTGTGTGTGAAGCACGTCGGTAGAACCAGTCTCGCGTAATGTCGGTCCGGGCCGATTCATCCAACAATACCGCCAAACCAAAGTATGACATGCTGGTAAGCAGTATGACTTGTATCGTCCACAACTCACTTGTGTTCTACTCGTGCATATAACATCTACGCATAAACCTGGCTCGGATGCCACTGTTGGGAAACATAGTAATTTCAAAAAAAATCCTACGCACACGCAAGATCATGGTGATGCATAGCAACGAGAGGGGAGAGTGTGTCCACGTACCCTCATAGACCGAAAGCGGAAGCGTTATGACAACGTGGTTGATGTAGTCGTACGTCTTCATGATCGACCGATCCTTAGTACCGAACGTATGGCACCTCCGTATTCAGCACACGTTCAGCTCGGTGACGTCCCGCGAACTCACGATCCAGTAGAGCTTCGTCAACACGATAGCGTGATGATGGTGTTGATGAAGTTACCGACACAGGGCTTCGCCTAAGCACCTACGATATGACCGAGGTGGATTATGGTGGAGAGGGGCACCGCACACGGCTAAGAGAGATCAATGATCAACTTGTGTGTCTATGGGGTGCCCTCTGGCCACGTATATAAAGGAGTGGAGGAGGGGGAGAGGGCCGGACCCTATGGCGTGCCCTGGAGGAGTCCTACTCCCACCGGGAGTAGGATTCCCCCCCCCCTCCCCTAGTTGGACTAGGAGAGAAGGAAGGGGGAGAGAGGGAGGAAGGAAAGAGGGGGCCTCCTCTCTCTCTCTCCACTAAGGCCCATTAAGGCCCATACAATTACCGGGGGGTTCCCGTAACCTCCCGGTACTCCGATAAAATCCCGATTTCACCCGGAATAATTCCGATGTCCAAATATAGGCTTCCAATATATCGATCTTTATGTCTCAACCATTTCGAGTCTCCTCGTTGTGTCCGTGATCATATCCGGGACTCTGAACTACCTTCGGTACATCAAAACACAAAAACTCATAATACCGATTGTCACAGAACTTTAAGCGTGCGGACCCTACGGGTTCGAGAACTATGTAGACATGACCGAGACACGTCTCCGGTCAATAACCAATAGCGGAACCTGGATGCTCATATTGGCTCCTACATATTCTACGAAGATCTTTATCGGTCAAACCGCATAACAACATACGTTGTTCCCTT
The DNA here is from genome assembly GCA_032464435.1 of Aegilops umbellulata. Classification (NCBI taxonomy): domain Eukaryota; kingdom Viridiplantae; phylum Streptophyta; class Magnoliopsida; order Poales; family Poaceae; genus Aegilops; species Aegilops umbellulata. The sequence goes on from CP136057.1 coordinate 292,123,843, forward strand.
TGTCATCGGTATGTTACTTGCCCGAGATTCGATCGTCGGTATCTCAATACCTAGCTCAATCTCATTACCGGCAAGTCTCTTTACTCGTTACGTAATGCACCATCCCACAACTAACTCATTAGTTGCATTGCTTGCAAGGCTTATAGTGATGTGCATTGCCGAGAGGGCCTAGAGATACCTCTCCGACAATCGGAGTGACAAATCCTAATCTTGATCTATGCCAACTCAACAAGTACCATCGGAGACACCTGTAGAGCACCTTTATAATCACCCAGTTATGTTGTGACGTTTGGTAGCACACAAAGTGTTCCTCCAGTAACCGGAAGTTTCATAATCTCATGGTCACAGGAACATGTATAAGTTATGAAGAAAGCAATAGCAGTAAACTAAAACGATCAAGTGCTAAGCTAACGGAATGGGTCAAGTCAATCACATCATTCTCCTAATGATGTGATCCCGTTTATCAAATGACAACTCATGTCTATGTTTAGGAAACTTAACCATCTTTGATCAACGAGCTAGTCAAGTAGAGGCATACTAGTGACACTCTGTTTGTCTATGTATTCACACATGTATTATGTTTCCGGTTAATACAATTCTAGCATGAATAATAAACATTTATCACGAAATAAGGAAATAAATAATAACCTTATTATTGCCTCTAGGGCATATTTCCTTCAATACCGTATATGACTTGGACTCAACGACCAATCGCACGGATGAACGAACGAATGAGCCGGGGCATGATGACATAACGAGGAAGAGGAGGATTGCTCAACTAAATCTCGGCCGTTAATTTTTATGGTTAATATGAATATAACATCGATGGATATGAAGATATGATGGATGGAGAACTATGAAAGCATTTGTCTTTTATTATTTATATGCATCCGGGGTGGCTTGTGCATCTCTGTATCCTTTGACTCCTCGGTCGGTCGATTACCATCTCACGTACCGAATCAAAAGCAATAGAAAACTGCAAAAACGCGCCCGCACCAGCTCTATGTCACGTCTCCTAATTTGCTAATAACCCTTTGGGGGAACGAACTCTCCTAATTCCATGCCCCGTCTTTCTCCCAAACCCTAATCATGGCCGCAACATGCATTGCAACGACAGCCACGACAGCAACGACATGCATCTGTGAGGAGAATTGCCATGATGGAATTTATCTGCCGAGATGATCTCCAAGACCACCACAACGAAATGTAGCCCTGAACTCCCCATCAGCATGGTGGACACCCTCGCCGCTTGATACTCTGCAGCCGATCATCGGTGGCTCCTCTTGTTACAAATGTTCAACATGCATCAACAGTGATGGATGGATCTTGTGTGGCCTCCTTTCTCCATAATTGAAGTGGTGACCCAGAGTATGCCTCCGCATCTAGCCATCAGGAAGCACATTTGACTTGCCATGATACACAGTGGCGGAGCTAGACAAGATCTTCAGGGGGGGCAAACACAAATTATGCATGTTTGGGGGGAAGGGGAAAAGGATCTATTTTTTCTAACCTAAGCAGGCTCTTTTTTTTCTTCATAGATTTTAGCAATGATGGGGGGCACGACCCCTCCAGGGCAACATGTAGCTCCGCCACTGCTGATACGGTTATAGAAAATGCTACTGTTGTAGAATAAGAACTGAACTGCAGTACGATGCATGGAGCTTCAGGAAACACATAAAAAAGAACTAATATTTGTGTATATTGTAACATGCGTACTTGTTGTGTGGACGACTAAGCATGTAGATGAATGTGCCGCTAGAGACTCTGGTAAAAGCTTGCAAACTCAAATGAATGAGGGAGAATTTGCTACACCAAAAAAGAAAGCCAATATTTCTCCATACATGAGTTTAATAACTTTTTATTGACCATGTCCCTTTTTTAGTTCAGAGAGTTAGGGCCAGTTCTTTTGGAGCTTCTTGCAGCTTAATGTCAAAATAAGCTAGAATCTCAAAAGAACTCATTCTATAAAAGCTAGCTTAGGGCCAGTTCTTTTGGAGCTTCTTGCAGCTTCTTGTCAAAATAAGCTAGAAGCTTAAAAGAACTCGTTCTGTAAAAGCTAGCTTAGCTTATTTCCATCTTTCTTTCCTTCACAATGGAAGCTGGGGGAGGGTAGCTTCCCGCGGCTTATCACTTAAAATCGAAAGGGTATTGTGATGTGTCTGTGTCGTTCGATCTTATTACGTCAAAATTGCCACTGCGTAGTCCCGCACGAGAAACATGCCCGATGAAAAAAACGGACAGATGAGGCTGACACTCGATCCCCTCCCTCCCGCACTCGACCATAGGCCTCTTGCTCCCGCCTAGGGTTCCTCCAGTGCCGCCGCCGGGCCTCTGCTCCTCGACGCCCCATCTCCGGCAATATAGGCGGCGGGTAGGTCTGCATCTCCCGCCCCAGCTGCCTCGGGCGCTTTCCCTTCCTCCCTCGGTGTCCAGCAGCAGCCCCTGGCCCGATCCTGCTAGGGCTCCACTCCGGTGGACGGCGCCCACTTCGGTCAACGTGCTACTTCGGCGAAGGACCCCTGCTCCCCCTCCCATCCTCCCTGGTCGTGAGCCCGAGCATCAGCTAGGAGCTCCTCTGATTTTGATTTTGCAAAATTTTCACGTAGATTTCATATGAGTTGTTGGTGATGTATGTTGTTTTCATCTTGATTTGCTACGACGTGTTGCTCATATATGGCAAAACTAATTTTGATATGGATGTGCTGATTGTGCCAAGTATAAGGACAAGATTGTTGCGCTCTGGTTGATATCATTGTATTTGCATAGAAAACAATATCTAGTTGTTGTTTGTACTACATATTAATTCTTCCAGTTCTTTTTATTGACATGATGAATAATAGATGAAAGCACTGGTAGATTGTAGTGTTTGGAAGTCGAATTTATGTTCATATGGGTATCAAAATGATAAAAATTATATAATATGATATCATTTCATCTGAATAACAATATAGTCCAAGGGCATTACAGACTTTTCCCTGACCATACGGCAGATAAGCTGACAAAACAGACATGGAAAAGAACTAGCTAACTTATTATCTCGAGCTTACTTCCACAAGAGCTTATTCTCACAGGAGCTTATTTTCACAGCATAGCTCAAAAGAACTGGCCCTTATGCCTGTTGATGATTATTATGATGCATTATTTATTTTCATTGCCCGTCTTTTACGTCGAGATGCAACGAGAAATTGAAGCCTACAATAGGGATGACATTTGAAGAGCTTGAGGCTGTGGAGGAGTTCTACAAGTCATTTGCACATCATGTGGTTTTTGGAGTCTGTGTTGGACAACAGATGCGGTGGTACGGAGAAAGCATTTCATGCTTGGAAAAGGATGACATTTATATGAGTTATTAATGTTGAATTCTTTGATGCACTGGATTCTTGTAACGGGTGGAATTATGTGTTTTGTCGGAACTGTCTTCCTCTTATTTTCCATAACTTATGTGTATTGAATGGAGTGTAGCAACAAGCAATAGCACCATGTTACTGTTCGCATAAACCTGAAGCATGCTCTATTTTTCTCATACAAATGTTAAACAACTATCACCAAGGAGTAATACAAGCACAAGAAATTGTTAGCCTATGAATGCTCATCCCTTTAGTCAGTTGTATAACAGTATAATTCGTTGTATAATTGATTCATCAATTTTTTGGCTGTTAGCTGCCATTTGTAGTATGTATCAGGTTTAAAAGTTTGCCATTAGCATAGGAATCATGCAAGGAGCAACTCAGTTTCCATACCCACATCAACCTCGACAATAGCATTCTCCAAAAGAAATTAAACAATGATTTTGTTCAGAATTTTGCAGTCACCAACACCTTTACATTCACTTCTTGTGTCTAAGCTTCTAGCTTTGGAAGTTTGCAGCAACAGCACCATGTTCTTGTTTGTGAATATGTGAAAGAAAAGTAGGAATGTTGAGTCACAAGGAATGCAGAAGCAGCAGCTGAGATTGTGCCCTGGTTCATCTGTATTACATAACGTACTGCAGAACACCTCAAACCACCAGGCACTAGGCAATACTAAATTTGTTTGTTTCTGAATTTTTGCATTCACAACAAGCTACATTTACTTGTCTGAACTCACAAGCTTGCAAGCCGTAAGTACTAGATACATTCACATTATGAGTTCTGATCAATATCACCAACGATGTACAGTTTACAACATACTAGTAGTTGGGGCGCGCCCATGGCACACCGCTTGAGAGGCATCTGTACCTGGTAGGGGACCGCCCTTTTCATTTTCATTTTTTGGATCTAAATAGCATGTATAGTGGACAACAATAGAACAAGACGGACAGTGGCATGGTCCCGCTTCTTGAAAAAGAAAGATATAACAACACAATACTGACAGGAGCATGGTTCTGCTTCTTGAAAAATATAACAACATTAGTACAGATCCCATTCATAAAATACATCAGGCCTGACAAAAGACATGTGGTGCCCCTTTTGGTGCCTTTTTCTCTAATTGCTGGTAAACATGCATGCAACTGAGAACTTTATGAATGAAGGACAACAAAGCATTTTACCATCCATATCATGAATGAAAAAGAAAATCCAAACAACAAACTGTCACTTAACATCAGAAATAACATGAAACAATAAAGTACCAACAAACATAAAATCCCCTAGATCTCAAATTCTTGCACTTGTGATTAATGCATCCAAGTTTGAGAAGCACACACGCTATCAGCTAGGATTTATTTTTTCATCCCAAAAATAACTCAATAGGTATCCCAGTTCCATCCATCAATAAATAAATAAATAGGGAGAAACTACATAGAGAATGCTATGCTTACATAGAGCATGATCTACATGTGACTCCAGAGATGAAGGTGAGAACCACCTGCCATTCTTTTTACAATGCCTTCTCCCATGCCCTTATCCCTCGGCCGTCGTGTCCGCTACCACGACAGCCTCAATCACCACCCACGTCGCCTGCGACCCAAATGTGATTACTGCCAAAGCTAGTGTAAGACAAAAAAATAGCAAAGTGAGATGGGAAATTTGTTGCTTCTAGTGCGTAGACAGGAAATGAATGCGCCTTGATCCTGATCAGTACAACATATAGTGGGTTGTACATCCTCATATAGTGAAAGCAAAATTTTAATTTGGAAATTAAATCTTCATTTCATTAAATATAACATCTCCTCAAATCCTAGATACATTTCTATGATAAATATCCAAATAAATTCAAGCATAAAATCCATGAAACTGCTAGTAAAATGGGACAAAGAAAAGTCATAAGATTTAATTATATCCACGTGTCCAGAATCGGGAAGTGGATCAGTAAACTTGGAGTCTTGGACACAAGATTTCATAAGGTCCTGTTTCAGAATTAGGAAAGGTATCTTGAGATTTGTTAACGTGCAATCCTGAAACCTCAAATTGAAAGTTCATCGGTTCTATCTAAACATATCGTATATGCTTCAATACGCTGCCCTAAGAAGAAGGCATACCCCTTTCCTTGAGAGAATATTGGACAATAGTAAGCACTTTGAATATTCAAGACTAATTATCTAATGCATTTGCTTGTATCTTAATCAAATTTAGTAGTGACACAAGTAAAATGTTCATTTATTAAAATAGAGTGCGGGACAATTGTTGTTAAGGTAGTCCTTATAGACAATTTACCAGTTGTAAATGGATTTTAGTTAGTTTAATGCATGAGTGTATAGTGTACAGCTCAACAACATGTTATATAGTACAACCAAAAAATAAAGGAAAGAGAACCAGTATAGTACTAATAACATAATTTGGAGCATTACATGTCCCGTTGTAGAGAGGAAATAACCTGGCCATGGTGTCGTATGTCGAAGTGCGTACACACCACAAAGTAAGTGTTCTGAAGGGCCCAATTGCAATATACCTTTGTGTATGATTGGAATGAGCAAACACAACAAAAAATTAACTGAACTCTGTTGACATTCTACTTTTTATAGGTTTTGTCTAATTCTCCACACATTTTTATTTTTATTTCATCTTTATCCTTCGACATCAATGTCTAAATGAACATTCTTCAGGCACAAACCTATTCGTAGGTGCCAGAGATAAATATATCAACATGGATTCTATTTATGCAGCTCTCATAGGCACTTGGTTAAACAAAATGTCAAGAATAGCCTAACATGAGATCCTGAACAAAAACAAATTAAGGAGAGAGTATGTACCAATTGTGCCCAAGCATATAGAGAATTCCATGACAATTCAACACCAAATCCCAAAGCTCGTGGTTAGAGAGTACTCGTCCAAGAAGTATCTCTTACCTCCAATCCCCTAGTTGTTGTAGCCTGAATGCCTGATGAGATGACATAGATATTTGAGAGAAAAGGATTACTTGCCGAATATTCCTATAATAATGGTGAAAAGGGAGAGAAAATACTTGTGAGATTTAGAGACATGATGAGCAGGAAGAAGTGCACGATAAGAGACTTGTGGAGCTTCTTGGGAAGTTTAGTCACCAAATTTGCATTGTCCATTATCCATTTTAAGAGACGACAAATGCAACAATCAAATTCCTACAGACATAGGTCAGTCGATAAGAATTTAAGATAAACATACAATCACTAAAGTACATGGTTGTCCTTCAACATTTCAGTCAACCTTTCATAGGAACCCGACCAAATCTAATAAAGCTTCTCAACCGGAGAGGGTAATTAAACAAGGGGAGAGGAGGTGCTAGGTGGGATTCTTCACTGATGTTGCCATGGATCTGGAGCTTGGGGAGAAGGGGTGCCGCTGCTTGCCATCTGCCTTGCCCGATCCTGGCCGCCAAGGCACGACACCATCAAACAAGTTCACCAGAAATTTTCTAACCTGCATACACTGCACTCTCCTGAGCCAACTATTGGATTCACAAATTTATGGACCTACACAAGCAGCATATTGTCAATTCAGATGAGAACATGATTTTTTTTGTAAGACAAGGTAGATTTACAATTCCATCTTCCTTTTGCAAAAATATGTATGATTTCACATGTATAACTGCATATCTAATCTCTTTTTCTTTATGATATTGCTGGTATTAAACATGTATGTGTGTGTAACTGTGTATACAACAATAAGCATGTACAAATGTGCAGTCCTGCATAGAGAGATTGATACCTGATTCTTGTCTAGAAGCATGTCTAAATTAACACAGAAGAATGCTACCCAAGCGCTTTTGTAATTGCCACAACAGTACAAATGAGCAATTGTTGTTCACATAACCCGAGTGCTAATTCAGGTTCTGTCCAACTTTAGTAATTAGATCAGATCTCCTATGGTGATTGTTCCATAGATATCATGTTCACACATGCTTATTCTTCTTATTTGTAAGATTACAAGATCATTTCTCAGTAAGTAATATAAATATAGGAAACCAGTGCAAAAATATAAATTGACGGAATATGGTTATCATACATCCTATCTGCTTAAATGATATGTGCCTACTGTAGGCATAGATGTATAACAATATGCAAGATCATAACTTCCCTCCAGCACCACCGTGCTTGTCAACATATTTTCCTGAACCACCAGCTTGACAAGCTTTCTTAGATGGCCCAGCAATGCCGGTATACCTCCTGAAAGTTTGTTCCTATGTAGCCTCCTGCGTACACCAACAAATTGTTTTTAGAAGTTGGAGACAATGGGCATTTTAGCATCTTGTCAACTGAAAATTGTTGCAGCAATTCACGTCATACAGGAAACGCAACTTATCACCTTCAGTTCTTCTTGGGCTTACACCCGGATGCGATGATAGAGGTGGGGGTGTCCCGATCTTTCGACGAGATGATAACTATCGATTTGGTGGAGACGACTTTGACGATCCGACTACAAACGTGCATGACGTTGCACCTTAGCAATCGCTAAACCAACTCCAAGAGGTTATTGACCACGCCGGAGCATGATCAACCTGACCACGAAGGTCTATTCCTACAAGCAATCAAAGAACAAGCAAGAATATGATTAAGCAATCTGAATATTATGAATGTGGATGAAGTATTGATAAAAGTGGGGTTTCATAAGCGGTCTTGGTCTGGTCGTTGGACATAAACGAAGTACACGAAGTTGCAGCGATGGCTAACTTTTAACTAAATAAAACCCAAGTCTAAACGATGCCTTAAGGGCTATATTTATAGGGAAAAGAGAAGGGATTTTGTCCACCCTTGGCAAGGTGGGACTAAAACACCTCCTAAGTCGTTTCCCCTACAATATGGACTCTAAAAATAGATTACATGGATCTGGCCCAAAATAAGGTGGCGCAACACCAATAATAAGCTATGTACGAAATTTATGAAAGACCATCTTGTATATTTCGTCCATCTTCTTGTATGTCATCATGGTGGCTTCAAAGTCCGGAAATCTCCACTTAACCTCCGTTCTTGTTCTCTTCGCACACACCTTCATATTCGTGCTTGACCATGCTCCAATGCTCAACCTTCTTATCCGTGCTAGGCCCTTCAATTGCAAGCAACACAAATGTATCTAAGTTAGGCAGCATCATATTCTCATGAACACTAGAAACATTACTAAGAAACGAAAGTACCTGATAATCTAATTGGCGTATCTGAGCTCTAGCAACTGTTCCAAGAGGTAAAACAGCAGGGGATATGGGTGTAACTGTGGTAGCCATGTGCTCATCCTCCCCTTCTTGAAAACAAAGCCGTCCTCGGCGTTGCTTAATCTGAAATCTGGCTAACAAAAGAGACAAGGTGTACTTGTTGTATATGTATATGTCATCCATTTTTACTGATCTCGGTTGGGGCACATGTGACACAGTTATACAAGAGCACCCTTCAAAAGTCATGAAATATAAATCCAATATATTATCACAAGAAGTCAAAGGCATGAAAATATTGCAACTCAGTTTGCACATATAAGTGAAGCTCTTATTCATATCAAAAGATTGACAATGCTTATCATTAAACCATCCCAACATTGATGAACCATCACCAAGATTAGAGGTCATATCAAAATGATTAAACATTGGCACAATTATTTTCAAACATATTTGATCCAAATCTGATTTATTCCATGATTCACTTGATATTTTTGCATCGATAGTTAATTCAATGGGTTCACTCAAAACTGTTTGATCACATGGCAAAGTCAAATTATCAACATAGTCCTCTAAAATAGCTGGTGTGATCAAAGTAGTGGGTAGCTCACCGCATGGAGCATTTAAATTGACAAGACATTCATCATACTCATGTGGAGGTGGAAGATTAGTACCTTTGTCATTCCCTCTTATGATCAACTCAGATGATGTAGGCACTCTCGGTGATGATGTGTCACATGGTGGAGGTGATGTGTCCTCATAACAACGGATGTGGTTGTCATAGTATGCCTAGTAGTTGAAGGGACAACCGTATCAACTCTTGGAATGTGCATCTTGCGCTTGTCCTCCTTGTGGCCAACACGTCGTTTTATTTCCTGTTCAGCTTTGCAAGCAAGATGAAACAAATGGTCCATAGGATAACACTCTTCATGAATTAGTATCTCCTGAATGTCATGATTTAATCCTCCCCAAAATCTATTCATAAAATCTTCTTCACTTTCTACTAAAGAGGAATGCAGCAAGGTAGTTTGTAAAGTATCATAATATGTCGTTACGGTGTCACTACCTTGTTTTAAATGTTGCAACTTTTTAATCATGTCACGAGTATAATAAGCGGGAACGAATGTATGTCGCATGGAAAGTTTCAAATCATCTCAAGTAGTAGGTATATCATTAGGGTGTAACCGACAATATTCACTCCACCAAACTATAGCATAACCAGTGAAAGAACCAACCGCAACCTTAACTTTTTTACATTCATCAAAATTATTGGAAGCAAATGTATTATTTATGTCAAACTCCTATTCAATATATAAAGCGGGTCTAAAACGGCCATTAAATGGTGGTATAAAAACATTAACTTGATCATGTGCATTTGGATGTTTGTGCACCTCTCGTGACGGTTGTGGTATTTGCATAGGTGATGGCACGTCTTCCACGATCGACAAAACCCATGAATTGACTCTAGATCCTGTCATGATTAGTAGAAACAAGAAACAAAATCCAAAAATAATGTTCATATGAACTACTGGATGGTAAAACGCTCACAGTATAGCAAATCAAAGTCTTACAAGTTCTTACCATGCAGCAGGCACTACTGGAATCTGGCAATTTGCCATCTGCCATGGCAGATGGCAAAGGCATGGTCGGCGGATGGCAAAGGCTTTGCCATCAGCCAGCAGATGGCAAACAGTTTGTCTAAGATCCTATCGGCAAAGGATTCTTTGCCATCTGCTGGCTGATGGCAAAGAGCCTGTGGCTTTGCCATCAGCTGGCAGATGGCAAAGCCTCTTAACGGGGTTAGCCCCGTTAGAAGACTAACGGCATACTTTGCCGTCAGCCAGCAGATGGCAAAGGCTGCATGCTTTGCCATCCGCCAGCAGATGGCAAAGGCTGCATACTTTGCCATCAGCCCGCAGATGGCAAAGGCTGCATACTTTGCCATCCGCCAGCAGATGGCAAAGGCTGCATACTTTGTCGTCTGCCAGCAGATGGCAAACCTCTTTGCCATCTGCTGGCAGATGGCAAAGAGCCCAAATAGGCCAGACCAAAGTTTGTGTGTAGATGACACGTGGCCTCTTTGCCATCTGCCAGCTGATGGCAAAGCTCTTTGCCATCTGCCAGCTGATGGCAAAGTGACTATATTGCCCCATTTAATTTTGTTTTTTCTTATATCAATTCATTTTCACAGAATATCAAACACAAATATATTTATATGACCAATATAGCATATTCAACACATATTACCAATAGTCATGAACACATATATCCAATACATGTTACCAATAGTAGCAAGTTTCATCCGTACATATACATAGTTTCATCCATAGGTAACAAGTTTCACAAGGTCAAAACAAAAACTAAATACAAGCACTCCATCAACCCAAGCTTCCATGATCTTAAGCAAATCTGTAAAATGGGAAAAAAGAAAGTTAGAAGAAGAAGATTATTATGATGCAACTAAAATGTGAAGATTATTATGATGCAACCAGATTGTACTGGACCGCTTGTCACTTTCTTACATCAACCAGATTTCTGCCAGACAAAGATTGTATAACAGAGATGAAGCAAGGGGTTCATGAGAAGTAGAGAAGATTCTACTATTCTTCCACACCCAAACCATGGTCCTTGAAAATGTAGATTAGATGGTCTTCGCAACAAAAAAAAGATTAGATGGAGAATGACAGTGACTCACGCCTCCTCACACTCCGTTCGAGCTAAAGATTATGTGGCTTCTTGGGGATGTAGATTGAGGGAAAGCGTGAGTCCCATATTCGGCTACATGACATGAGTGGATTCTAGACAGTTCGAGATAGGTGTGTGGATTTGAACTTTTGAGTGACAAAAATGCCAAGTATAGGTCATTTTAGAGCTATCCTAGGTTAAATATGTCGCTAGAATCCATATGGCAGAGAACCCAGGCCGACATGACTAGTCATAGAACCAAGGTGGCACAAACGTACAGGGACAGGCATACATGACCCAGCAATGCACGTGTCGGTCATCAGCGAGTGCAACCAAGTTGTAGCAAGCTACAAGGACTTCGGTGATACACCGCGTGACATTTCCCCGTAGGGACAGACACAGGAGCAAAGAAGGACACATGCCGGTCAATCCATATGTTCCGGAGCAGTAGCGAACTACCATGGCTCGGTGGAAGCACTAGGAGGCATTTCCCTGTATGGAAGGCTACCAAAGGCACACGACTAGGTGTCGAATCCCACACATACAATGCATTTCAAACATACACACATTATGCACGATATGTGTAGATACATGGCATCACAACAAAACCCTATTAAGCAAAACACTTGGGAAACTTACCGTCATCACGGAGGTGTAGGTGTAGGTGTAGGTGTAGGAACGGTCGCACCAGTGGCAGACAGAGAAGGATCGGTCGATGCTTGTAGGGAGTTACGCTGCACCAAAGATTATTTCCAATGTATCGTTAGCATGATGCAACTCAAATGTGAAGACTAGTAACTAATGACCGTTCAAATGAAACTCACCGTGCCCGCCGGAGCAATGACTGGCATCGGCGGAGGGGTCTGGCCGTTCTTCTCGCACATGGACTGCACATTTGGTTTTGACGAGTCAATCATATTAGTTACTAATGAAAGGAACACTGCGTGCATGATTTAGCTAATATGCAGAAGAAACTTACCACGAAGAGCTCGTACATGGCCCGGTTAGCTAAGTCGTTCCGGTTCCTCTCCTCCTCCAACAGCCTAGCCGTCCTCTCCTCATTCTCCCGGTCCCTCTCCGCCAACTGCCGGTCCCTCTCCTCAAAAGCAGCCTGGGTCTTCGCTCTCTCCGCCTCAATAGCAGCCTGCAACACCACTCGTTAGCATTGTAATCATCAACGGCCGCAAACACAATGTAATGGAGGAAAGGCTACTGAGTCCGTATAACAAACCTGGAATTCAATTTCCACTGGTCGTAAACGAGGTGGTATCTCAGGATCAGAGCTGGTCTGGCGCTTCTTGATCTGCGGGAGAGTGCTACTACAACGTATCAGTCCATTACCAATGGCTAACGATCCATGGGACCTCCCGCCACCAGATATCATCACCAGCTCTGGATCAAGAGGCCGGCTCGGGTTAAAGTCCGGCCCTTTCCTCGCCTTCCCCTGCTTAACGTACTGCACCATCTTGTGGTGGGAGGCCTTGTTGCTGAAGTTCTCTGCATTTTCGAGGTCAGACTCAGAGAATGCCTTGGCCTTCTTGTACGGTGCAATATTGGACATGCCATAGAGGTCGAACAGCTCCGGCACTGGAGCCTTGTTGTGGTTTGACTAAAAGAGAGGAACAGAGTATTAGTTAAGGACTCAAACTACCACAAGGAATGAATTTGCATGAATCATCAAGCAAACCACACATACCCAGTTTTTCCCGTACCCATGTAGGTTGACGCTGCCTAGATGGTGTGGCACACCTTTCATTTTGAGACGCTTCTCCTTTGCAATGTCGTGGGCGACACGCCATTGGGGAGAGCACCACTCATCCACCAACGCCTCCCAGCAGTCCATCTTGTCCGCACACCATCTCGGGGGCACCTAAGTTAAGCAAGAGAAATTTGAGCGCTACGCCTACGAATCAAATCAAGGAAACTAAGTACAAGGCCTTAAGAATAGGTAATTACCTTCATGTACTTCTCCTTACTCAGATACTTGTCCCGGCACTTCTCTTTTCTCCTCCTAATACCAGTCTGTGCTAAGTAGTCTCGAACAGCCTGCGTCCGAGCCTCGTGCCGAAAGTTTCCAAGTAGGCGCCTGCACTCGGCGTGGATAACCCGAGCCGCGGCCTCCTCCTGTCCCTCAGCACACTTGTAGAAGGTCTGCAATCAAACAAGAAAACACGGATTAGAAGGTCTGCAATCAAACAAGAAAACACATGTAGAAGGTATGCAATCAAAGAAGAAAACACAACGTAACTGGCAAAGGAGAAATTACCCAAAACGTGGCGATCACAATGTCGGCCACCGTGTCGCACTCGACATCGCCGACCCTATGCTCCGGCGGGGCCGGGGCAGCCAAGTAGTGCTCCCAGGTCATTCCTAGCTCTGGAACCCGGCCCTCACCGGGCAACGTGACCCACCCCGGGAAGCACTGGCGACAAATCACACCAAGGACAGTGTTGGGCCTGCGGACACCATCTTCGTGTGTCCAAGAACTGCAGTATGACAAGGCCAACGCATTAGATATTCGAAGAAACGTCAAGGCAAAAGGTTAAAAAAAAGTAAATGCACTTACTTCTCCCCGTTAGGCTCAATCAACCACCTCTGGTCGGGGGTCGCCGGGGTGGGCGGGAGCTTTGTATGACCACGCTGGTAGACTTTGCGCCCCTCAACCCACTCACCCTCGCTATAGCTATCAGGACTATAGTCTGCACCCTGAACACGACCATGTGCACTCGACTCTGTCCAGTCCTCCGATGGGCTCGGCTCCGACTCAGCGTGACCCCGTCTGAGCTCCGGAGTCTCGTGGGGCGAAGACTCGGCGGCCCGAGGCTCGTCTTCGGCCCGAGGCTCGTCGGCCGGAGGCTCGTGGAGTGGAGTCCGAGACGGGTCCACCTCAGATGGCTCGATCTCAGACGGAGCAGTCCTGTGGTCGGGTGACTCAGCTGGGGGTGGCGGCGAGGATGGCGTAGCAGCCTTCCTACCTCTCCCGCCGCCACATCCACCTCTAGCAGCCTTCTCCTTCTTCTTACCCCCCCCCCCCCGACCTCTCCCGGCCGAAGAAGAAGCGACCGTCGCTGGACTCTGCAAACTGAGATCTAGCGCTCTCCGGAGGCTCTGGGGGGGAATGGAACTACCCCTCCCACCACGCGCCGAGGTAGGAGCCTCGGAGCGCTCTCGACCCGCGCCCACCATCTGTCAACACCTAAAATGACAAAGAGTAAACGAAATTAGTACAACATAAAAAAATGAATACCTGACATGAATAATAATATATATATAAATTCATTTTAGAGGAATAAATGCTAAGTATAGCTCATTTTAGAGCTATCCTAGGTTAAATAGGTCATTTTTGAGCTAATTAAGGTTGTTATGTCATTTTTGAGGTAGCTAAGCATATAAATTCATTTTGGAGGAATAAATGCTAAGTATAGCTCATTTTAGAGCTATCCTAGGTTAAATAGGTCATTTTTTTAGCTAATTAAGGTTGTTATGTCATTTTTGAGGTAGCTAAGCATATAAATTCATTCTGGAGGAATAAATGCAAAGTATAGCTCATTTTAGAGCTATCCTATGTCAAATAGGTCATTTTTGAGCTAGCTAGGTTAAAACTTGAACTAATTAATAATATAATATGTATATAATAATAATGGAATACCTGACATGAACTATAATATTAATCTTCATCGTCATCATTAATAAATGCATCATCATCGTCTATATATGCTTCGGGGTCAATAAATGCATCATCCTCATCACTATCAGTAATGACGTGCTCATCATCATCATCAATAAATTCATCAACATCTGGAAGGCCTCCTGTATGTAATCGGTCAAGCATTGACAGGTCATCCGCAGCAGTAACCTCTTCTTGTTCCGGCTCTTCTTGTTCCTGCTCAGGCTCGGATTCACTGTCGCTGTCTACTTGAATGTTCTGAGGTGAGCGGTTCTTGAAACGTTTTTTGGAAAGACGTGTTTCTTGGAACAATTCTCCTTCATATGTGTCTGGATTAATGTGAGGTTCATAATCCTGTTCATTGGGGGGAGGTGGTCTAACACGTGGCGGCACTTCATAAACGACATCCTAACCTTCGAGATTTGGATCACTTTGGCAGGCCCACGGTAGATAGAAAACTTGGGTTGCCTGTTGAGCCGTAATATAGACATCGGGAACATCCAAATGGGTGCTTTGTTTGATTTTGACTAGCCCTAGATGTTCATGAGTCCTTCTAGTCTCTTTCGGCTGGAACCAATGACATTTGAAGACAACGACGTTCGGTGGGTTTGCACCATAGAATAGAAGTTCATAAATTGCTTCAACTCTTCCATAATACTCGGTATCTCCTTCGCCGATAGCAGAGACACAACAATTTGTAGACTTTCGGTCGGCCATAGATAGCTCTTTGCCATAGGTACGAAAGCGATACCCGTTGATGTCGTATTTGTCAAATGAATGGACCTTATAGTCAAAACCATTAGCGACTTGTCTCAATTCGGCGTCCATAGACTCTGAACTAGCCTACAAGTTCAATACGAAAGGATTGTTGCATTAGCCAGAAATTAGAAGAAGAAATGAAATGGTCTAATGGAAATTACCGTTTGTTTGAACCAAGAGATGAAACCGGGATAGCCGCCTCCATGCATTGCCAGAAGCTCATACTCTTCGACGGAATCCTTTTGGATAACCGCTCCATACGAGAATTTGGCGACGTATCGACTGTATCAAATATCCGGGAATAAGAGCAGTTCAAATGAAGTAGAGGTTGTGAAACAATGTACCGAGAACTTACTCGATGTACGGCCGCACTTCTGTTAGATTGTTGAAGATATACAACGTAAGGGTCCGCCATTCGTCGTTATCCAACAATAAGGGAGTATAAGCACCGGCTGGTGCGAGCTTCCCTTTGAATAGGCTGAGGTTGGATCCACCCTTTTTAGGGTCGCCAACATTGTACCGAGGCTTCGGATTATGCAAATGACGATTTTTGGCTTCATAGTGTGCTGTCATGAAGTTTGCCGCCTCCTTAGTAATGAATGCCTCGGCCATCGATGCTTCAATTCGACGTTTATTTTTACATTTTGCTCAAAGCGTCTTCTGCATCCTCTCAGTTGCGTAGCACCAACGATTCTGCACGCCCCCCCCCAATCATGCCTCGGTCGGGAGATGCAAAATCAAATGCTACATTGGATTAAAGAAGCCAGGTGGAAAGATCATCTCCAACTTGCAGATCAACTCCGGTGCCAACTCTTCCATTTCTTCTATCAAGCCAGGCGATAATTCTTTCGCACATAGAACACGGACGAAATAGCTCAGCTCTGCCAGTACTAGCTATTCATCCTAAGGGATAAAGCCACGCAACATCACCGGCATTACCCGCTCAAGCCATATGTGCCAATCATGACTCTTGAGACCAAATATTTTCAGTTTATCAAGATTCGCTCCCCTCTTTAGATTCGATGCATACCCATCGGGGAACATCAACTCCTTTTTCACCCACAGGAGTATTTCCCTCATAACCGGCCTTCCAAGATTGAACCATGCCTTTGGCTTCGCCCAGTTCTTCTTTCCTTTTGGTTGTTTCATGTTTTGTAGCGGTCTATCACATAGAGCCTCCTGATCGACTCTAGCCTTAGGATTATCCTTTGTTTTCCCCTCTATGCCGAACAATGTACCAAAGATGGCCTCGCCGACATTCTTTTCAGTGTGCATCACGTCGATGTTGTGTGGGCAAATGAGGCCTTTGAAGTACGGCAGATCCCAGAAGCATATCTTGTGGGTCCAGGCGTGTTCGGTATTATACCCCTTGAAATACCCTGGACGCTCTAGATCCGGCTCGAGAGCGTTTAACTGATCCAGGGTCTGTTGGCCTGTCAACGCAGGTGGTGCAGAGTTTTTGACTTCTCTACCTTTGATGAAGTTATTCTTGTCTTTTCTGAACTTATGGTGAGGATCCAGGAACTGTCTATGCATGTCGAAGCAAGAAAACTTGCGACCCGCCTGCAGCCGACGAAACTCAAGAGTTGCCTTGCATGTGGGGCACGGGAACCTTCCATGCACACACCAGCCAACGAATAGCGCATACGCCGGCAAGTCATGCATTGAGTACATGTACCACACACGCATTAGGAAGTTTTTTTTTGTAGCGGCGTCGTATGTCTTGATCCCATTATCCCAAGCTTCTTGTAGTTCATCCTTAAGCGGCTGCATGTACACATTCATATTCTTCCCCGGATAGTTAGGCCCCATAATTATCAACGTCAGGAAAATGTTCTTTCTTTGCATAATCTGTCCGGGGGGGAGATTGAGTGGAATGACAAATACAGGCCAACAACTGTATTGGGCTGCCATCATACCAAACACATTGAACCCATCCGTGGTGATGGCTACTCGAGGATTCCTTGGATCTTTCGCTTTTTCATCATGCAATGCATCGAAGTGTTTCCATGCAGCACCATCCGATGTGTGTACCATCATCAGATTCCCATCTGCATCCCGTTCGGTTCTTTTGCCCAATTTGTGCCATAGCATCTGTCTGGCCGTCTCTTCGACCATGAATAGACGTTGAAGTCTTGGTATGATTGGCATATACCGAAGAACGTTAATGGGGATTTTGGTCTGACTCTTCTCACCCATACCGTTGTCTACCTCAACATACCTGGAAGACTTGCAAATGGGACAATAGTTCAAGTCCGCATACTGGAGCCTAAATAAGGCACATCCATTCTCACAGGCATCTATCTTCTCATAGGGCATCTTAAGTACACGGAGGATTTTGTCCGACTGGTACAGGTTTGCAGGCATTATATGGCCTTTGGGTAGAAAGCGTCCAAATAGTGTCATCATCGCGTCATAGCATTCTCTGCCCAAGTTGAATTGAGCCTTCAGAGCCATAACTTGTGCGATGGCATCCAGCTGACAAAGCTCGGTGTGCTCGTGGAGAGGACGCTTCGAAGACTCCAACATATCATTGAAGGCCTTTGCAGATTCCTCCATCTCATCGTCCGAATCCCGAGCATCATCAAAGTTTTGCACCATGTCTTCCATCCCGGTACCATGCTCGTCAGTGCGACGATGGCCCTCCTCAGCTCTGGAACGTTGGGCAGACTCACCATGAAATGTCCACATCGTATCACCGGGCGTAAAACCCCACTTCTGCAGGTGTTTGATCATTTCAAACTCTGACATCTTACGATGGTTGTCGCACTTGACACAGGGGCACCAGGTTGTTTCCTGTCCATTTGCAAATGCGGCTCTGATAAACCCCTTGGTTTTTGTCATCCATTCAGGGGTCATGTCTTTCTGACTACGGTGACCGGTGTACATCCACGCACGATCACTCATCTTGCCTAGCTACTGGACACACAAGAAATACATACATAATTCAGCAAACCATATATTCATCAGTTAATAGAGTTTCTCAGTTCTATTACGTCCATGCAACCTAGACGCTAATAGGTAAAGATAGGTCCTAATCCCACCCGAGTATGTGTAGATTGGGTTCGTTTTCCCATGCTCTGCTCCGGATCCGACACAAAATTTTGGCAGCACCTCCCCGTTGTTCTCCTGATACACGTCTCGGCAATAAGCAGAGAGGATGTGTACCCGGAGAACAACAGGGAGGCACTGACGAAATTCTGCATCGGATCCGGAGCAGAGCATATGGGAAAACGAACCCAAACTACACATACTCGGGCTGTCCATGGATAACGTTGGACAATTTGAAAGAATCACGGTTATAAATATGCAAATGCATGCATATTTATAGATGTAACCCTTTCGAACGGGAGACGCATAGTGGTCACGCATACTGATGATTCAATCTACCTATAGCTAGCATGTTTCATCGGCACGAAGACCGGAACATAGAAAATGATTGGGGGAGGAGGAGATGTCATTTGTGCTCACCCACGAACGTCGAGGCAGAGCTCGTCGAACACCAGACCCTCGCAGCGATGAAACAACTGCACATTTAAATCCACCCGATCAACACAAATATACATGCCTTTCAGTGTGCACTTAAATAGTCTGTCCACTGTACAATGTGATTTTTTTTAGTAGGGGTATAGGCGAGAACTCATAGACATCTTACCTTGGGCAAGAAGTTCTCAAGCGAGGAAACGAGAGTGACCAAGGCTGGATCAAGCCCAATCTCCTCCTTTACCTCCCTTAATGTTGTTGCTGCACTAAACAGAAAAAGCTAGGTTAAAAATCATCTTAAAATCATCTTAAACGAGAGTGTCTGGAATACGTATGTGAAGCATATCTTAATATTTTACTTTAACTCCTCACCTCAAGCTATTCTCCTTATTTCTGGATTTCTCTTGAGCTAATATGGATATATATGATACGTTGTTTTCTTGCTCTCTGAACTTCATGACAGAACATTATCTCACTGTTGTGATGGATATTTTTATTTAGGCTAATCTGTGAAATGTTCAGAATGTGTCTGCATAAGCTGTGTTGAATTGACACATATTTCGAAAGAAATTACATAAATTCATACCTATGGTATATATCCCTTCAGTCCTAGAAGCATGAAAGTTCTTGTATGCCAGGTTTTGTTGTATTCAGCAAATGCTAGGAGTCTTTTCCACTTGAAAGTTCTGAATATTATGAACATAAGGGTAGATTTTATATTTTATAGCAGACCAGATTCAGGAAGGACCTCACGAAGGTTGGTCAACAAGGTGATTATCCTAACGGCTACGGTTGTCCTAGCAGGATTATCCTAGCAACAAAGCAATGCTTTTATTTAGGTGAATACACAGTTAAGGTAGTGGATTTTTTTTCTACATTTTTACAGTGCCTAGATTGATCAATAGGCATCATGATGTTGCAATTCTTGATTGTGTCTCAGTATTTTTTTTCTACATTTTTACAGTGCCTAAATTGGAGATAAAAACTAAGGTGTGTCTCAGGTGTCAATACTAAAAGAAAGAGCCTTCGGCAATATACAGAAACTAAAGGATGAGGATTCCCTGGAGGAGAGACGAAGTTAGAAACAAAGCTGACCAGCATTACATTGCAAGAGGTGTTTATATTTGTTAAATGTTGTCAGGATTGTTAGTGATCATCTAGGCTAAGTAACCAAGACCATTTCTTTCCTGCTAATAGAATGGGCAGCGCTCCTGTCTTACTGTTTATAATGTTTGGATCTGATTGTTCTGTAGTAATCACCAAAGTTAACATTGACCAGGATGCTGCGTACAGGATCCATGCAGTGTGCAAAGAAACCAGGTCCCGTCACATCTACTTTGCATTAGAAAGTGGGTAGAGGACATAACAAACCGGCCCATGATCTTTTGGGGTCATCGCCTAGGCTGATAGGATTAGTAATGTTTGGATGGGGCGTGTAATATTGTACTGTTTGAGGGCACATGTTTGAGGGCATGTAATATTGTACTGTTGTACAACCAAAAACAAGTAAAAATACATTGTAGATTTGGATGGAATAGTTGCAAATACTAGGGACACATGGATAATCAAGAGAATGCTATTTCTAAATTACTAGAGGCTTTTCTTATTTATCTATTAAAATATAGGGGCAAGATATGGTCAAACTGCAGTTTCTGTAAGTTTCAAAAGATGTGAACTCGTCCTTCATTTAGATTTGAGACATTAGTCGCACAAATGTTACATTTAGATCAAAATTTTACTTTGCGTAGGGATAGAAATCTGAAACATTTAGTCATGTACTGATATTTATTTAAAGTAATAGGGGAATAAATCTGAAACATTTAGTCATGTAGAGACTTCGTTTAAGTGTTCTTACTAACCATCTATTATAGTTAAATTTGTACATCGCAGAAGTTTGCTTTCATGAAAATTGCAAAGTAAAATTTATAGAAATATTGCACAAGTGGGAGCTCTCGAATGAAACTTACGGAGGGTCGCAGTGAGGGGCCGGCGCCGCGGCAGCCCGGCGCCGCGGGGAGGGGCCGGCGCCATGGGGGGGGGGGCGGCGCCGCGGCGGGCTGCGGTGGCGGGGACGGCCGCGGTGGCCGGAAGGGCCGCGGGGAGGGGGCGGCGCCACGGGCTGCGGAGCGCAAGGGCGGGCGCTGGGGCGGGCTGTGGTGGCGGGGCTGGGCGGGGGCGGGGAGGGCTGCAGTGGCGGGGAGGGGCGGGCCGGCGGCGGTGCTGGGCGGTGGCGGGGAGGGGCGGCGTCGGGGCTAGGGGCGCGGTTCGGGTGGCTGGGAGAGGTGGGGAGGAGAGAGAGGGGTGGGGCCGGGCTGGGGGAGAGAGGGGTGGGGCCGGGCTGGGAGAGAGGGGATCCTCTTTGCCATCAGCCAGCAGATGGCAAAGGCCCACTTCTTTGCCATCAGCCAGCGGATGGCAAATCCCCACCTCTTTGCCATCAGCCAGCTGATGGCAAAGAATGTTTGCCTTCAGTTGGCAGATGGCAAAGAGGTTGGGCTAGCGGGCCGTTACAACGCCGTTACCTACTGGGCCCACCCACTTCTTTGCCATCTGCCAGCGGATGGCAAAGAATCTTTTCCGTCTGCTAGCAGATGGCAAAGAACTGGCTGATGGCAACCAGGTTCTTTGCCATCTGTTATTTCTTTGCCATCAGTTTTTTGTAAGCAGATGGCAAAGACGTTCTTTGCCATCTGCTGGCAGATGACAAAGAACTGACTGATGGCAAATTCTCTGTCTCCAGTAGTGAGATGGTGACCGGCAACCAGCGGTGTCAAATAACTCCAAGAGTTGGGTAAAGCGATTGCCAGGTGAACGTATGTATGCACGATGTAGAAATATGTGGAGCTGGGTTGGCTTTATATATGTGGAAAAAATGCTACAACCACGTTAATTAATGCAAGCTGAAAATTCGTTCAAAGTGATCGAGTGCTGGTTTTAGGATAGACTATGCTTGAGACGCGAGCCTAAGACACATGCAAGTTCACGAAAAACAACTATAATGAGCGATGGAATGGTGGTGTGAAAATGGACAATCGTCTGATCTCTGTGGAGAGCACACTTGTACATGCAAATAATAGATGAAGGGCTCACGATAAAAAAAATATGTCTCGGAAATTGCAAGTCACCAAACTGCAATGTATAGTTCAAGAAACAGATTCCCAGATGCTCTCACGTAAAGAATTGATGTGGCCATTTCTTTTTCTTTTTGCAACAACAATCGTGCCAAACGAGGACACAACTTCAACACGTCAATGAAGTCCGAACAGACCACTTTTTCTTTTTTTCCTTTCTTTGAAACTATCCACGTGCACACCGAAAACATATCTGTAGCAGGTTTTTTTTCTTTCCAAACGCGCAACCTTTTTTTTTTGCCGACCCTACCTTCACACGTAGAATCTGTCAACCACCAAACCGTTTTTTGACTGCTCCCTCTCCCTTATCTCCAGTTTGGCTCTGCGTGCCACCAAGATATTCTAGTTTGAGCGAATCAACCTGTGGTTGAGTTGGTTAGGTGGACAGTGGTATCCCCAACCCACCAGAGTTCAAATCCTGATGCTCGCATTATTCCTGGATTTATTTCAGGATTTCCGGCGATGCGCCTTCAGTGGGAGGAGACGTTCCCGTCGACGACGAGGCGCCTACGATGACTTCGTAAATCTCAAGATGATATGTCGGCTCAGTCTCTCGAAGGTGCTCATAGGGGTAGGGTGTGCGTGTGTGCGTTTCATAGGGATGAGTGTATGCGCGTGTATATGAGCGCTTGTGTCTGTACTGATGCTCAAAAAGATATTCTAGTTTGAAAACAACATGAAGATTGGAAACTTAAACCAGTAGGATTCCCAACGAAAAAATACACAACCAACACTTTCCTTTTCTTTTAATTTCGTTTGGAAACCCAAACTTGCCAACAAAACTGATGTGTTCCTCCAAAATACGTATCTTTCCTTCCCTAAATATCTCTTGATATTTTTTAGTAAATCTCCACGGATCTGATTCTCAAGACCACAAATCCAATCTTTCCAAACCAACTCAACCGACCAGCTTTCAATAACTTGTTTTTTTAACAACGAAATCTCCCCAGCCAAAAAAAAAGAACTTCTTATTTCGGGGACCCGGCCAATATTTCTTTCCTTTTACTTCTGATTTTTTTTTCAACAACCACGTGACCTGATTGACTTGCAAAAGGAAAGAACCACGTCGGGGATCAGGCCCCTAAATATGCACCATGTTATTTCGTGGTCAACACTTTCCAATCTCACAAAATCACGAAATTAATTGATGGCTTTATATGGAAAACTGGTACACAAAAAAAAACTTCCAAAAGGCAGGAAACAATTAGTTATTGGAAAACGTTCTCAGCCGGGGCGCCGGCCCAAGATTGGGCCGGTCGCACGCCAGCCTTGCGATCCGTCTGTATCGTGCGTCGCACAGGCCAGGAGAGCAACCCCGCGAATCGTTTTCTTCTTCTTTCGTACTTCTTCCTCACAATGCGGGGGCAGTTGCAACCGTTCTTGCTGTTGGGTGGTGCACCGTGGTGCTCATCCCGCTCGTGCTGCTGGGCATGCTCAGCGCGGAGACCGCGGACCGGCGACGGGGAAGACGCCGCGATGTACTTCCGTGCCCACGGCTGCCTGCACTGTGGCGGCCATGGCCGTCCATGTCCTCGTCTTCCTCCAGCGTGGCCGGGTGCTACGACTCGCGAGGCTGGGAGCTACAATCAGCATGGCAATGGAGGCGAGATGCAACTAAGGCTCCAGAAATCTGGCACACCCCCTGGACAGAAGCTATAACTACGGCTCACAGTTGTTGCATAGGTCGGACACCGGCGAGCTTTTCCATGGTGGCCACACTGACACGGGGAGGGATGCTGCAACCGTTTGATGCGGGAGCTACAACCGTGCCCCGGTTTTGCTGGAACCAGCGACCGCGGCGGGGTGCGGGTTCACCACGGCAAGTTAGACCGGAGGCGCGGGGTGTGTGCAACCATGAACCTGTTTTGTTGCAACCGTACTATGCCGGAGTTGGAACCGGCGGCTGATTTTGCTTCAACGATTGAATCGGCGAGAAGAAGGGCTCCATGCGCTGCTGTTTTTTTGCTTCAGGGATTGAACCGACGAGAAGAAAAAGAGCTCCACCTCTGCGTTTTGCTGGAACCGGCAACTGAATTTGTTGGAACCAGCCACCACAATTACTCGAAGTCTTGAACCGGCGCCGGCAGTGCGACCGGAATGTTGCAACCCGCCGCGATAAAAGCTACAACCGGTGATGACTTTTGCGGCGACCGGCAGCAGAGAATGCTACATCCGTCATGTGAAAAAGCTTCAACCAGGGGACGTCCTACCAACAATGGTGAGTGGTGGCGATGGAAGCTGCGAGCAGGCCGTAGATGGGGATGACGACAGCCAGCAAAAGCTGGAACCATGGTCCATCGGAGCTGCAACTATGGGCAGCGGAGCTGCATACTGTGGCGTCTCCGGGGCAGTTTTTTGCTTCGATCTGGACGAGGGGAGCTGCATCCAGCCTTCTCCAGAGCAGCTTTTTTCTTCGATCTGGATGAGGGGAGCTGCATCCAGCCTATGTCCCAGCGCGGCGAGCGGCGGCGATCGCATGCGAACGGCAGCGAGTGGAGGCGCAGTAGTCCTTCGAGGCGGCGGAGCTATGTTAGCGCGGTGGCATCTATTTTTTCTCTCGCTCGTGGCCACAAACAGCTGGAGAGAGATAACCAAGTCAACATGCAATCCTGTGCGTCAGGGGTCAGCAGATCCAACGGATGCGAGGCGACCGGCCGAACCTAGCGCCGGTCCGCCGGCGCCTAGCATCGCCCTTATTGGATATTTGGTAGCCGAACAAAACCTCCTTTTCTCTCTCTTTCCAAACGTGATCTTGCCAAATAAACAAACCAATCCACACACAAACCAATCCACACTTCCCTTCTCTCTTTGTGTGGAGAGACCAAACTGCAGTTTTTTTTCTCCTTTCTTTTCAATCAAGCCGATCCACTTATATTTTTTTTTCCAAAAACCAACGTGGCTGAATAGTACTTTCCAAATAAACCAAACAACATGGGAGGGAATCACGTCCCAATCCCAACCGATCTGCTCTTTTTTTTCCTAGCTGATTCGGTCTCTTTCATTTTCAACTAATCCGAGCTTGCTCTCTTTTCTTCCAAATTTTTTAAAGGAACCGTGAGAGATTGCAACCAACGATGGATGTGTGCACCTAACCTTTTTTTTGTGCTTCGGTCTCTACTTGCAAAACGAATTTGATCTCTCTTTTTGTAGGATCTTTCCTCAACTTTTTCTCTCCACGAGACTAATGATGCTCCAAGACGGCGACGAACAACAACAATGGATGGATGGTGGTGGTGGCGACAGTGGTATCGGAAAATGAGAATGAGATAAATGATGGTGTATGTGGACGCGGCGTGAACAAAACATAACTAGAACTCGAAACTCTAAAAGTCTAACACCAAAAGCAGCAACTCGACACACGTTGCAACCAAAAATTCAACAATGCAAAAACTAAGTAGCAATGGCGAAAAGGCTCAGACTGTCTGGGATATGATGAACTAATCTAAATTTTTTGTGGTTTTTTCTTGAACTCTAGGTATGAAGAACAAATGCAATCTAGACTATGAAAAACTGGAAAAATCTCACCGAGCAACCTGAAAACTGGTATCACTTGATAGAGGCGGGGGTGTCCCGATCTTTCGACGAGATGATAACTATTGATTTGGTGGAGACGACTTTGACGATCCGACGCACGACGTTGCGCCTTAGCAATCGCTAAACCAACTCCAAGAGGTTATTGACCACGCCGGAGCATGATCAACCTGACCACAAAGGTCTATTCCTGCAAGCAATCAAAGAACAAGCAAGAATATGATTAAGCAATCTGAAAATTGCGAATGTGGATGAAGTATTGATAAAAGTGGGGTTTCATAAGCGGTCTTGGTCTGGTCATTGGACACAAACGAAGTACACGAAGTTGCAGCGATGGCTAACTTTTAACTAAATAAAAGCCAAGTCTAAACGATGCCTTAAGGGCTATATTTATAGGGAAAAGAGAGGGGAATTTGTCCACCCTTGGCAAGGTGGGACTAAAACACCTCCTAAGTCGTTTCCCCTACAATATGGACTCTAAAAATAGATTACATGGGCCTGGTCCAAAATAAGGTGGCGCAACACCAATAATAAGCTATGGACGAAATTTATGAAAGGCCATCTTGTATATTTCGTCCATCTTCTTGTATGTCATCATGGTGGCTTCAAAGTCCGGAAATCTCCACTTGAACCTCGGTTCTTGTTCTCTTCGCACGCACCTTCATCTCTGTGCTTGACCATGCTTCAATGCTCAACCTTCTTATCCGTGCTAGGCCCTTCAATTGCAAGCAACACAAATGTATCTAAGTTAGACAGCATCATATTCTCATGAACACTAGAAACATTACCAAGAAACGAAAGTACATGATAATCTAATTGGCGTATCTGAGCTCTAACAACTGTTCCAAGAGGTAAAACTACAGGGGATATGGGTGTAACTGTGGTAGCCATGTCCTCATCATGCGAGCTAGGCAACGAGGTCCTCCATGGTGAGCGACCTCCGTCAACTTCGTCGCCTCATAGGGGGCAGGCCGCCACAGCCCTGTCGTGCCGCGTCCCACGCCGCACCGCCGTGGTGCATCTCCACCCCCACCTCGCATAAAACGACCATCTGTGCAACTCCCGCACTGAGGCAGGGTCTCCTCGGCACCTCGATGGCACCACCTTCAACCCCCTCCCCCTCTCCTCTGCAACCATCATGGAGGTTGGGTGGGACGTGAAGACGAGAAGGTTTGGGAAGAGCTGATCTAAGAAGGGCGCCTTCGCCAGTGGCGGGCCGCCGGAGGAGCTGGGATGCGCCGATGGGGCGGGGCGGCAGCTGCAGCAACCCTATCCCACCTGGGGAAGGGAGGAAGGAAAGGGGAGATTTTTAGGGGGAGAGAGAAGAAAGGGTGGCTTCATGAGGAAGGAAAGGCAATATTTTGTCGTTGTAATGACTCGCGCTAGGCGCTGCCCAATCGGGATCAAATCGTTTTCTTGCCCAACGATCTATTTTTGTATCCTAGCGATCCGACATGGCATAGCTTAGATAGCGCACAACTCCCGTACCTTGTTGTTTTCGATACTCTAAAAAACACACACATTCAGCAAAGAACAATTGCAATGAGCTCACAAGCTATAATCTGCGGGTGCTAGATACATTAAGCTGGAAGAGAAACAACCAAAGACATGCTCCTTGTTCCTATGCAGCTCATACAAGTGTAGCAGGCGCATGTCATCAGGGTAAGAAGCAAACACTGCATGCGAGGGAGGACCGGCAAGACGGCGGCCGGGCGTAGAGGTAGGCCAAACACGGTGGATCTCGGCACGACTGTCAAATGGATATGTGCGGCCGTTTGAGGCGGACGACTGCGGAGGCCGGCCAAGTGCGGCCACCGTCGAAAAGATCATGGGGCCATGGAGCCGTTTGAGGCAGAAGAACGCGGAGGTCGGCTAACTACGGTTGTTGTCGAAGGATTCACCGGGCCATCGCCAGCGATTGGAGAAGATCCAAATTGAGAAATTGATATTTTAGCAAAGGTCTACTTTGGTTGAGGGGTCATTAGAGCAACTCCAATGGGCCGACCCAAACGAACGGCGCATTTGTTCGCCTTTTGTCCGTTTGGGTCGGCCGTCCGCCCAGTTTTGCATTTGGGTCGGCAGTGCGCCCAACGCGCCGACCCATTTCATGTCCGCACTCAACTTAAAAAAAAGGCCCGCGGCCGATCATGCCAGCGGCCGTGTCTCATGCCAGCACCATGCCAGCGCCGGCATACAATGCCAGCTTCAAAAAATATCACCACAGTTCATGCTGGAGCACTCGCCAGCCGGCCGGCACACATGCCAGCACACAAAAAAGGGTGGGACTTGAGTTCGACCACGCCATCGCGGCCCCCGTGGTCCTGCCGGCATATAAAAAGATGGCGATCGCCGCCATAGATCACTCGTCGTCGAACTTGAGCATGTCGGCCTGCATCTTCTCGAACCACGACCTCTTCCTTGGCGACACGGTGTTGAGATCCACCTTCATGATCTCCACCCAGGTCATCATGCTCGCGAGAGCCACTTCTTTCGCCTTGGTCTTGGCGTTGGAGGCCTCGATCTCTAGCATCTTGGTTTGCTTCTCCGCCTCCAGCTCGAACATCTTGGCTTGCTTCTTCATGTCCATCTCAAGCCTCCTCCTTTGGATCTCCATGAAAGCGTCCATTTGCTCCGCCATGAAATGCTGGCGCTCCTCCTCCCTTTAGTCCTTCTTGTTCATCATGCCCTCCACGCTTGCGATTAAAGCATTCGATGCCGCATCCCGCTTGTCCTCCTTCTTGGAGTTTGTCTTCTCCCACGGTCGTGTCGGCTCGCCCTTCCCAACCTCCTCCACGACTTGCTTCCCCCCACGTGACTTGAGGGCAACATATTGCGCCTTGAACTTCTCCTCGTCCTTGATGACCCAAAAGCAATAGGAGAGGTTGAAGCACTTGCCATTGTGTTGAACATTGAATGCCTACAAAATGTTTCCATGCAAGCATATGGGCAAATGATATGCAAATGAACACGCAAGCATGAACTTGATGACACAAAAGAGGGTGGCTTGCTATCATACCATGTCTTGCAGGCCGATGCCGCTCACGGGGCGGGCCTTGATGCTCTCAAGAGTGGCGCAAAACTTGTTGCACTCTTGTTGGATCACCCTCCATCGCTTGGAAATGGACACCCACCCGCGCGTGCTCACAAATTGGTAAGACGGAAACTTCTTGCACTCATGAAACTCTCGGTGGACACGAATCCAAAAGGTCGAATGCTTTTGTTCGGCGCCCGTCTTAGGGTCTTGTCCAATATCTCGCCAACACTCGCAAAGGAGCTTGTCCTCGGCAGCCATGTATGCCTTCGTGCGCTTGCTCTTGCGCTTCGGCTTAGGACTGGCGGATTGGTTGGCGAGCTCGTCCTCGAACAAAGGCTCCACTTTGATGTCGCACTCGTCCTCTTCCTCTAGCCCATAGTCCTCTGGGAACTCATGGTCGAGTGGGAAGCCGTCCAGTTCGATGCCGACTTGATCATGCATGAAGGCCGCCTAGTCGGGATCATAGCCAGCGGCCGGCGTGAAGGCCCCGTGGCCGTCCTGGCTTTGTGTCTCGTCGGGATCGTAACCAGCGGCCGGCGCACCGCCCTCGAAGATGAGGTTCTTGCTACCTCTTGAGCACTGCGTTGGTTTTCCCTTGAAGAGGAAAGGGTGATGCAACAAAGTAGCGTAACTATTTCCCTCAATTTTTTAGAACCAAGGTATCGATCCAGTAGGAGGCCACACACAAGTCCCTCGTACCTACACAAACAAATAAGAACCTTGCAACCAACGCTATAAAGGGATTGTCAATTCCTTCACGGCCACTTGCAAAAGTGAGATCTGATAGAGATGATAAGATAATATTTTTTGTATTTTTATGATAAAGACTAAAAGTAAAGAAAGCAAAATAAATGGCGATAGAAATAGCTTGTTGACGGGAGATTAATATGATGGAGAATAGACCCGCGGGCCATAGGTTTCACTAGTGGCTTCTCTCAAGATAGCATAAGTACTACGGTTGGTGAACAAATTACTATCGAGCAATTGATAGAAAAGTGCATAATTATGAGAATATCTAGGCATGATCATGTATATAGGCATCACGTCCGTGACAAGTAGACCGACTCCTGCCTACATCTACTACTATTACTCCACACATCGACCGCTATCCAGCATGCATCTAGAGTATTAAGTTCATAAGAACAGAGTAACGCATTAGGTAAGATGACATGTGTTGGGGAACGTAGTAATTTCAAAAAAAATCCTACGCACACGCAAGATCATGGTGATGCATAGCAACGAGAGGGGGGAGTGTTGTCCACGTACCCTCGTAGACTGAAAGCGGAAGCGTTAGCACAACGCGGTTGATGTAGTCGTACGTCTTCACGATCCGACCGATCAAGTACCGAACGCACGACACCTTCGAGTTCAGCACACGTTCAGCCCGATGACGTCCCTCGAACTCCGATCCAGCCGAGTGGTGAGGGAGAGTTTCGTCAGCACGACGGCGTGGTGACGATGTTGATGTTCTACCAATGCAGGGCATCACCTAAGCACATCTACAGTATTATCGAGGTCGACTATGGTGGAAGGGGGCACCGCACACGGCTAAAAGATCAAACAGATCAATTGTTGTGTCTATGGGGTGCCCCCTGCCCCCGTATATAAAGGAGCAAGGGGGGTGCGGCCGGCGTAGAGAGGGGCGCACCAGGAGGAGTCCTACTCCTACCGGGAGTAGGACTCCCCCCCTCTTTTCCTTGTTGGACTAGGAGAGAGAGGGGAAAGAGGTGGAGGAGAAGAAGGAAGGGGGGTCGCCCTCCTCTCTTTGTCCTATTCGGACTAGGGGGGAGGGGCGCGGCCCTTGCCCTGGCCGCCTCCTCTCTCTTCCACAAAGGCCCACTAAGGCCCATTAAGTCCTCGGGGGGTTCCGGTAACCTCCCGGTACTCCGGTAAAATCCCGATTTCACCCGAAACACTTCCGATATCCAAACATAGGCTTCCAATATATCAATCTTCATGTCTCAACCATTTCGAGACTCCTCGTCATGTCCGTGATCACATCCGGGACTCCAAACAACCTTCGGTACATCAAAACATATAAACTCATAATATAACTGTAATCGAAACGTTAAGCGTGCGGACCCTACGGGTTCGAGAACTATGTAGACATGACTCTCCGGTCAATAACCAATAGCGGAACCTGGATGCTCATATTGTCTCCCACATATTCTACAAAGATCTTTATCGGTCAGACCGCATAACAACATACGCTGTTTCCTTTGTCATCGGTATGTTACTTGCCCAAGATTCGATCGTCGGTATCTCAGTACCTAGTTCAATCTCGTTACCGGCAAGTCTCTTTACTCGTTCTGTAATACATCATCCCGCAACTAACTCATTAGTTGCAATGCTTGCAAGGCTTAAGTGATGTGCATTACCGAGAGGGGCCAGAGATACCTCTCCGACAATCGGAGTGACAAATCCTAATCTTGAAACACGCCAACCCAACAAGTACCTTTGGAGACACCTGTAGAGCACCTTTATAATCACCCAGTTACGTTGTGACGTTTGATAGCACACAAAGTGTTCCTCCGGTAAACGGGAGTTGCATAATCTCATAGTCATAGGAACATGTATAAGTCATGAAGAAAGCAATAGCAACATACTAAACGATCGTGTGCTAAGCTAACGGAATGGGTCATGTCAATCACATCATTCTCCTAATGATGTGATCCCGTTAATCAAATGACAACCCATGTTAATGGCTAGGAAACTTAACCATCTTTGATCAACGAGCTAGTCAAGTAGAGGCATACTAGTGACACTCTGTTTATCTATGTATTCACACATGTATTATGTTTCCGGGTAATACAATTCTAGCATGAATAATAAACATTTATCATGAAATAAGGAAATAAATAATAACTTTATTATTGCCTCTAGGGCATATTTCCTTCAGTCTCCCACTTGCACTAGAGTCAATAATCTAGATTACATAGTAATGATTCTAACACCCATGGAGCATTGGTGCTGATCATGTTTTGCTCGTGAGAGATGAATAGTCAATGGGTCTGCAACATTCAGATCCGTATGTATCTTGCAAATCTCTATGTCTCCCACCTGGACTTGATCGCGGATGGAATTGAAGCGTCTCTTGATGTGTTTGGTTCTCTTGTGAAATCTGGATTCCTTTGCCAAGGCAATTGCACCAGTATTGTCACAAAAGATTTTCATTGGAGCCGATGCACTAGGTATGACACCTAGATCGGATATGAACTCCTTCATCCAGACTCCTTCATTTGCTGCTTCCGAAGCAGCTATGTACTCCGCTTCACACGTAGATCCCGCCACGACGCTTTGTTTAGAACTGCACCAACTGACAGCTCCATCATTCAATGTAAACACATATCCGATTTGCAATTTAGAATCGTCCGGATCAGTGTCAAAGCTTGCATCAACGTAACCATTTACGATGAGCTCTTTGTCACCTCCATAAACGAGAGACATATCCTTAGTCCTTTTCAGGTATTTCAGGATATTCTTGACCGCTGTCAAGTGATCCACTCCTGGATTACTTTGGTACCTCCCTGCTAGACTTATAGCAAGGCACACATCAGGTCTGGTACACAACATTGCATACATGATAGAGCCTATGGCTGAAGCATAGGGAACATCTTTCATTTTCTCTCTATCTTCTGCAGTGGTCGGGCATTGAGTCTTACTCAACTTCACACCTTGTAACACAGGCAAGAACCCTTTCTTTGCTTGATCCATTTTGAACTTCTTCAAAACTTTGTTAAGGTATGTGCTTTGTGAAAGTCCAATTAAGCGTATTGATCTATCTCTATAGATCTTGATGCCCAATATATAAGCAGCTTCACCGAGTTCTTTCATTGAAAAACTCTTATTCAAGTATCCCTTTATGCTATCCAGAAATTCTATATCATTTCCAGTCAGTAATATGTCATCCACACAGAGCTCCCACTCACTTTCTTGTAAATACAGGCTTCTCCAAAAGTCTATACAAACCAAATGCTTTGATCACACTATCAAAGCGTTTATTCCAACTCTAAGAGGCTTGCACCAGTCCATAGATGGATCACTGGAGCTTGCACACTTTGTTAGCTCCCTTTGGATCGACAAAACCTTCCGGTTGCATCATATACAACTCTTCTTCCAGAAATCCATTCAGGAATGCAGTTTTGACATCCATCTGCCAAATTTCATAATCATAAAATGCGGCAATTGCTAACATGATTCGGACAGACTTAAGCATCGCTACGGGTGAGAGGTCTCATCGTAGTCAATCCCTTGAACTTGTCGAAAACCTTTCGCAACAAGTCGAGCTTTGTAGACAGTAACATTACCGGCAGCGTCAGTCTTCTTCTTGAAGATCCATTTATTCTCAATTGCTTGTCGATCATCGGGCAAGTCAACCAAAGTCCACACTTTGTTCTCATACATGGATCCCATCTCAGATTTCATGGCCTCAAGCCATTTTGCGGAATCTGGGCTCACCATCGCTTCTTCATAGTTCGTAGGTTCATCATGATGTAGTAACATGACTTCCATAATAGGATTACCGTACCACTCTGGTGCGGATCTTACTCTGGTTGATCTTTGAGGTTTAGTAACAACTTGATCTGAAGTTCCATGATCATCATCATTAACTTCCTCACTAATTGGTGTAGGCGTCACAGGAACCGGTTTCTGTGATGAACTACTTTCCAATAATGGAGCAGGTACAATTACCTCATCAAGTTCTACTTTCCTCCCACTCACTTCTTTCAAGAGAAACTCCTTCTCTAGAAAGGATCCATTCTTAGCAACTAATGTCTTGCCTTCGGATCTGTGATAGAAGGTGTACCCAACAGTCTCCTTTGGGTATCCTATGAAGACACATTTCTCCGATTTGGGTTCGAGCTTATGAGGTTGAAGATTTTTCACATAAGCATCGCAGCCCCAAACTTTCAGAAACGACAACTTTGGTTTCTTGCCAAACCACAGTTCATAAGGCGCCGTCTCAACGGATTCCGATGGTGCCCTATTTAACGTGAATGCGTCCGCCTCTAAAGCATAACCCCAAAACAATATCGGTAAATCAGTAAGAGATATCATAGATCGCACCATATCTAGTAAAGTACGATTACGACGTCCGGACACACCATTACGCTGTGGTGTTTCGGGTGGCGTGAGTTGTGAAACTATTCCGCATTATTTCAAATGCAGATCAAACTCGTAACTCAAATATTCTCCTCCATGATCAGACCGTAGAAACTTTATTTTCTTGTTACGATGATTTTCAACTTCACTCTGAAATTCTTTGAACTTTTCAAACATTTCAGACTTATGCTTCATCAAGTAGATATACCCATATCTGCTTAAATCATCTGTGAAGGTGAGAAAATAATGATATCCACCACGAGCCTCAACATTCATCGGACCACATACATCTATATGTATGATTTCCAACAAATTTGTTGCTCTCTCCATAGTTCTGAAGAACGGTGTTTTAGTCCTCTTGCCCATGAGGCACGGTTCGCAAGTACCAAGTGATTCATAATCAAGTGGTTCCAAAAGTCCATCAGTATGGAGTTTCTTCATGCGCTTTATACCGGTATGACCTAAACGATAGTGCCACAAATAAGTTGCACTATCATTATCAACTCTGCATCTTTTGGCTTCAACATTATGAATATGTGTATCACTACTATCGAGATTCATCAAAAATAGACCACTCTTCAAGGGTGCATGACCATAAAAGATATTACTCATATAAATAGAACAATCATTATTCTCTGATTTAAATGAATAACCGTCTCGCATCAAACAAGATCCAAATATGATGTTCATGCTCAACGCTGGCACCAAATAACAATTATTTAGGTCTAATACTAATCCCGAAGATAGATGTAGAGGTAGCGTGCCGACCGCGATCACATCGACTTTGGAACCATTTCCCACGCGCATCGTCACCTCGTCCTTGGCCAGTGTTCGCTTAATCTGTAGTCCCTGTTTTGAGTTGCAAATATTAGTAGCAGAACCAGTATCAAATACCCAGGTGCTACTGCG
Source organism: Aegilops umbellulata (assembly GCA_032464435.1). Lineage (NCBI taxonomy): Eukaryota > Viridiplantae > Streptophyta > Magnoliopsida > Poales > Poaceae > Aegilops > Aegilops umbellulata. Next base: position 292,158,683 of record CP136057.1, read on the forward strand.
AGCTCTAGTAAGGTACACATCAATAACATGTATATCACATATACCTTTGTTCACCTTGCCATCCTTCTTATCCGCCAAATACTTGGGGCAGTTCCGCTTCCAGTGACCAGTCTGCTTGCAGTAGAAGCACTCAGTTTCAGGCTTAGGTCCAGACTTGGGTTTCTTCTCCTGAGCAGCAACTTGCTTGTTGTTCTTCTTGAAGTTCCCATTCTTCTTCCCTTTGCCCTTCTTCTTGAAACTGGTGGTCTTATTGACCATCAACACTTGATGCTCCTTCTTGATTTCTACCTCCGCAGCCTTTAGCATTGCGAAGAGCTCGGGAATTGTCTTATCCATCCCTGGCATATTATAGTTCATCACGAAGCTCTTGTAGCTTGGTGGCAGTGATTGGAGAATTCTGTCAATGACGCTATCATCTGGAAGATTAACTCCCAGTTGAATCAAGTGATTATTATACCCAGACATCTTGAGTATATGCTCACTGACAGAACTATTCTCCTCCATCTTGCAGCTGTAGAACTTATTGGAGACTTCATATCTCTCAATCCGGGCATTTGCTTGAAATATTAACTTCAACTCTTGGAACATCTCATATGCTCCATGACGTTCAAAACATCGTTGAAGTCCCGGTTCTAAGCCGTAAAGCATGACACATTGAACTATTGAGTAGTCATCAGCCTTGCTCTGCCAGACGTTCTTAACGTCGTCAGTTGCATCAGCAGCAGGCCTGGCACCCAGCGGTGCTTCCAGGACGTAATTCTTCTGTGCAGCAATGAGGATAATCCTCAAGTTGCGGACCCAGTCCGTGTAATTGCTACCATCATCTTTCAACTTTGCTTTCTCAAGGAACACATTAAAGTTCAACGGAACAACAGCACGGGCCATCTATCTACAGTCAAACATAGACAAACAAGATACTATCAGGTACTAAGTTCATGATAAATTTAAGTTCAATTAATCATATTACTTAAGAACTCCCACTTAGAAAGACATCCCTCTAATCTTCTAAGTGATCACGTGATCCAAATCAACTAAACCATAACCGATCATCACGTGAAATGGAGTAGCTTTCAATGGTGAACATCACTATGTTGATCATATCTACTATATGATTCATGCTCGACCTTTCGGTCTCAGTGTTCCGAGGCCATATCTACATATGCTAGGCTCGTCAAGTTTAACCCGAGTATTCTGCGTGTGCAAAACTGGCTTGCACCCGTTGTAGATGGACGTAGAGCTTATCACACCCGATCATCACGTGGTGTCTGGGCACGACGAACTTTGGCAATGGTGCATACTCAGGGAGAACACTTTTATCTTGAAATTTAGTGAGAGATCATCTTATAATGCTGTCGTCAATCAAAGCAAGATAAGATGCATAAAAGATAAACATCACATGCAATCAATATAAGTGATATGATATGGCCATCATCATCTTGTGCTTGTGATCTCCATCTCCGAAGCACCGTCATGATCACCATCGTCACCGACGCAACACCTTGATCTCCATCGTAGCATCGTTGTCGTCTCACCAATCTTATGCTTCTACGACTATCGCTACCGCTTAGTGATAAAGTAAAGCATTACAGGGCGATTGCATTGCATACAATAAAGCGACAACCATATAGCTCCTGCCAGTTGCCGGTAACTCGGTTACAAAATATGATCATCTCATACAATAAAATTTAGCATCATGTCTTGACCATATCACATCACAACATGCCCTGCAAAAACAAGTTAGACGTCCTCTACTTTGTTGTTGCAAGTTTTACGTGGCTGATACGGGCTTAGCAAGAACCGTTCTTTACCTACGCATCAAAACCACAACGATAGTTTGTCAAGTTGACGCTGTTTTAACCTTCGCAAGGACCGGGCGTAGCCACACTCGGTTCAACTAAAGTTGGAGAAACTGACACCCGCCAACCACCTATGTGCAAAGCACGTCGGTAGAACCAGTCTCGCGCAAGTGTACGCGCAATGTCAATCCGGGCTGCTTCATCCAACAATACCGCCGAACCAAAGTATGACATGCTGGTAAGCAGTATGACTTATATTGCCCACAACTCACTTGTGTTCTACTCGTGCATATGACATCTACGCATAAAACCTGACTCGGATTCCACTGTTGGCGAACGTAGTAATTTCAAAAAAAATCCTATGCACACGCAAGATCATGGTGATGCATAGCAACGAGAGGGGAGAGTGTTGTCCATGTACCCTCGTAGACCGAAAGCGGAAGAGTTAGCACAACACGGTTGATGTACTCGTACGTCTTCACACGATCCGATCGATCAAGTACCGAATGCACGACACCTCCGAGTTCAGCGCACGTTCAGCCCGATGACGTCCCTCGAACTCCGATCCAGCCGAGTGTTGAGGGAGAGTTTCGTCAGCACGACGGCGTGGTGACGATGTTGATGTTCTACTGACGCAGGGCTTCGCCTAAGCACCGCTACAGTATTATCGAGGTGGACTATGGTGGAAGGGGGCACCGCACACGGCTAAAAGATCAAACAGATCAATTGTTGTGTCTATGGGGTGCCTCCTGCCCCCGTATATAAAGTAGCAAGGGGGGCAGCCTAGAGAGGGGCGCGCCAGGAGGAGTCCTACTCCTACTGGGAGTAGGACTCCCCCACCCTTTTCCTTGTTGGAGTAGGAGAAAGAGGGGAAATAGGTGGAGGAGAAGAAGGAGGGGGGGGGGGCGCCGCCCCCCTCTCCTTGTCCTATTCGGGCTAGGGGGGAGGGGTGCGGCCCTTGCCCTGGCCGCCTCCTCTCTCTTCCACCAAGGCTCACTAAGGCCCATTAAGTCCCCAGGGGGTTCCGGTAACCTCCCGGTACTCCGGTAAAATCCTGATTTCACCCGGAACACTTCCGATATCCTAACATAGGCTTCCAATATATCAATCTTCATGTCTCGACCATTTCGAGACTCCTCGTCATGTCCGTGATCACATACGGGACTCCGAACAACCTACGGTAGATCGAAACATATAAACTCATAATATAACTGTCATCGAAACGTTAAGCGTGCAGACCCTATGGGTTCGAGAACTATGTAGACATGACCGAGACACGTCTCCGGTCAATAACCAATAGCGGAACCTGGATGCTCATGTTGGCTCCCACATATTCTACGAAGATCTTTATCGGTCAGACCGCATAACAACATACGTTGTTTCCTTTGTCATCGGTATGTTACTTGCCCGGGATTTGATCGTCGGTATCTCAATACCTAGTTCAATCTCGTTACCGGCAAGTCTCTTTACTCGTTTCGTAATACATCATCCCGCAACTAACTCATTAGTTACAATGCTTGCAAGGCTTAAGTGATGTGCATTACCGAGAGGGCCCAGAGATACCTCTCCGACAATCGGAGTGACAAATCCTAATCTCGAAACACGCCAACCCAACAAGTACCTTTGGAGACATTTGTAGAGCACCTTTATAATCACCCAGTTACGTTGTGACGCTTGGTAGCACACAAAGTGTTCCTCCGGTAAACGGGAGTTGCATAATCTCATAGTCATAGGAACATGTATAAGTCATGAAGAAAGCAATAGCAACATACTAAACGATCGTGTGCTAAGCTAACGGAATGGGTCATGTCAATCACATCATTCTCCTAATGATGTGATCCCGTTAATCAAATGACAACTCATGTCAATGGCTAGGAAACTTAACCATCTTTGATCAACGAGCTAGTCAAGTAGAGGCATACTAGTGACACTCTGTTTGTCTATGTATTCACACATGTATTATGTTTCCGGTTAATATAATTCTAGCATGAATAATAAAAATTTATCATGATATAAGGAAATAAATAATAACTTTATTATTGCTTGTAGGGCATATTTCCTTCAACATGATGTAGAGGGATAAACTCATGCAATATGATAAACCCCATCTTTTTATCCTCGATGGCAACAATACAATACGTGTCGTTTCCCCTACTGTCACTGGGATCGAGCACCGCATGATTGAACCCAAAGCTAAACACTTCTCCCATTGCAAGAAAGATCAATCTAGTAGGCCATACCATACTGATAATTCAAAGGGACTTACAAAGATAACCAATCACACATAAAAGAATTCAGAGAAGATTCAAATATTGTTCATAGATAATCTTGATCATAAACCCACAATTCATCGGATCTCGACAAACACACCGCAAAAAGAGTTACATCAAATAGATCTCCAAGAAGATCGAGGAGAACTTTGTATTGAGATCCAAAGAGAGAGAAGATGCCATCTAGCTAATAACTATGGACCCGAAGGTCTGTGGTAAACTACTCACACATCATCGGAGAGGCTATGGTGTTTATGTAGAAGCCCTCCATGATGGGATCTCACGGGTACAGAAGGTTGCGGCGGTGGAATTAGGTTTTCGTGGTGCTCCTCGATGGTTTCGGGGTACGTAGGTATATATAGGGGGAAGAAGTAGGTTGGTGGAGCCACGAGGGACCCACGAGGGTGGAGGGCGCGCCCAGGGGGTAGGTGCGCCCCCTGCCTCGTGGCCTCCTCGTTGATTGCTTGACGTCCACTTCAAGTCCTCTGGATCACGTTTGTTCCAAAAATAACTCTGCCGAAGGTTTCATTCCGTTTGGTCTCCGTTTGATATTCCTTTTCTGCGAAACACTGAAATAGGCAAAAAAACAGCAATTTGCACTGGGCCATGGGTTAATAGGTTAGTCCCAAAATTAATATAAAAGTGTATAAATAAGCCCATTAAACATCCAAAACATATTATATAATAGTATGGAGCAATCAAAAATTATAGATACGTTGGAGACGTATCAGTTCTGCATGTAGTCCTCGTCGACGACGAACAACATTCCCTCGAACAGGTTGCGGGCGTCTGGGAGCACGCCGACCGGTGTCTGCCGTGCGCGTTTCCTCGTGCCGCCGGATGACGAGCCACCGGGCACCGGGGTGGCGTTGAGGTCGATGGGCGCGGGCGCGAGCGCGGGCGTGGAAGGCGCGACCACGCTCACGTCGGGCGAGCACTCCCCGGAGAGGCGGGAGGCTTGCAGGTACATGTGGAAGCCGGGCATCGGGTTGCAAGACGACGTGCGGGGAAAGTTGGACAGCACCATCCGAGGAAACACCGATGAGCCGGTGCTGGTCGCGGCGACGACGATGTTGACGAGGCCGTGCTGGCCAGGGTTTAACCCTAGCATGTAGAGCGCCTCCCCCATTGCCGCTGCGACGCGGGCGTTGGTGACCTCCTGCTGCGCGGCGGCGGCCGGTGCGGCGACCTCATCCCTCGCATTCGCGGCGTGCCTCCGGTCCTTCCTCTTGGCCGACTCCCTTGCCCGCTGTGCGGGCGTCAGCGGCTTCTTTGGCTTGGCCGCGGCGATTGTCTTGCGCGGGCACGAGGCTTGCCTTTCCCGAAGGGGGCGGCGGCGCCGGACGAGGCGAGGCCGGCGGCGGCATCGAGGTCGATGGCGTCGCCCATGGCGGGTGTGGGGCTGAAGGGTTTTTGCAGGAAATGGTGGTGGCTGCCACCGACCAGCGGCCCGGGAAAATGAGTAGGCACGCGCGTGTGTCTCATATCCGCGCCGACGCAAATCCGGCTCAAAATTGGGCCGGGAATGGACCGCTAAGCGAACGCCAAGCGAACACGTGTTCGTTTTAATCGGCGCGTTGGGCCGTTTTTTCTGTTTGTGCCAACCCAAACAGATGCCAACGGACGAAATAGGTTGTCCCGCTCTTAACAAATTAGCAAGAGCGGCTGCGGATATGTTTTTGTAAATCGGTGTTGTTTTTGATTCCATGCGTGAGATCTTCGTCGCCTGACCAAGGAGCCACCGGATACACGGATGCACGAGCCATCCCGGATGCATTTGATATGACGTCTTTCCCATTAGTATTACTCCATCTGTTTTTAAATATTTGTCTTTTTAAACATTTCAAATAGACTACCACATACGGATGTATGTAGACATATATTAGAGTGTAGATTCAATTATTTTATTCCGTATGTAGTTACTTGTTGAAATATCTTGAAAAACGGATGAAGTATTTGGTAAAGAAAGATAAAATGTGCTCTAATACCTTCTCTTCCCAAGCCACCCACCCTCAGCTGCACTACTAATCACGTCACAAGATCCCCTTTTCCTCTCTCCCACCACCACCGAACGACGTCGTCCCCCGCGCGCGCTACTTCACGCGGGGCTTGGGCTCGCGTCGCCGCCGGAATTCCGCGGGCGAGGCTCTCCTCTCCCCGCCGCGTCCCCAGGTATGCCTACTCCCCTCCCTCCACTCCCGTCTCGTCCTGCCGAATGCGACCGCTGTTTGTTCCTTGCACGAAGGGGATCTGTTGATGCGTCGGTGCGGCATTCGGGGCATTCGTCGTTGTGAGTGGGTCGCGACTTGGTGGTGGAGCGGAGGGGGCTGCAGAGGGTACGGGAATGGTGGTAATGCTGCTCCCGGCGTTGACCTCGCTGCGTTGGTCAACGCCGCGAGGGTTTTAGGTGGAGTTGGATGGGAGAGAGATAGAGTTCGTCTGCCTTGGTTGTCTGATAGATTGTGCCACACCAGCGTGAATGCGTGTGAGGCTGCGGACGCTCAATGGTCAAACGAGGTTGTGGTGTTTGATCAAGAAAGGGGGTTCAGACTGCGTGCTGAAAGAGACTGACACCCGAATATGGATTAGGCATTTCGCTGGTTATGGCCGAGCGTTGTGGTGGGTGAAGTGAATGTCGCCAATCTACTGACCCGTTTGGAAATTGGTGATTTTTTTGGGCTGTTGTATAAGTTTTTGTTTGACTTATTTGAAAAGAGCCATGCTTCCCTTCCCTACAACCTGTCATGTTGATAGTATAGTACCTCATCCAGTACTAGAGTAGTTACGTGGATTACTGGGTGGAGTTGGATTTCTTGCTTTTCAACTTTTGGTGGTAAACTGCACTGTGCTGGCTATTGAACCACACCAAACATGTTGCTGTCGGTCTGATTTGGTCACATATATATTTACATCTGGTTACTGTGACCTCCAGAGCTTGGATCTCCTAAAAACAAAAAAATGTCGCAAAACTACCACGGCAAACTCATATATCTATGTTGAGATCCCCTGCCTGTTCTGAAAGTAGCACATGGAAGAACATGTAGATTTTTTTTGGGGGCGGGGGCGGGGGGGGGGGGTATTTTCTGGAATCGCCTCTCTTCTCTCGCGTGCCATGAGTACCAACACACACACCATTCATAATCTGCTTGTCGAACAATCTGCTATTTGTACATGGCTTACTTCAAGGTACCTCATGGAGCCTCTCTTTGATGAAGAATTGATCTGTTTCCACATGCTTCATTCGGTCATGCTGAACTGGATGTTTGCAATATTAATGGCTGACTTATTATCGAATCAGAGATTTAGCGGCCCTCTCTTTAATAAACTTGAATCGGATAGGAGGCCTTTCATCCATAGCATCCCACTCAAACACTTACATGTTACTCTATACTTTTGCTTTTGCGGTTGATCGGGGGACCACCTGCTGCTTCTTGCTCATCCAAGATACCAAGTTTCCTCCAACAAAGACACAAAAGCGAGATGTTGACCTTCTATCCACCAAGCAAGTAGCCCAATCAGCTTAGCAATAGCCCTCTACATTCAAGTGCCCATTGGCATTGAACCATAGATCTCTTTGAGGACTCTATTTTAGATAGCACAAAATTTGGCGTGTTGCCTCTAAGTGCCTGCTTCTTGGATCATGCATGTAGCGGCTGACCACACTCACTGCATGGATAGGTCTCATGTGACATATATAGATGAGAGACCTACAAGCTGGTCGTGGCTCTCTCTATCAATTGAATTCCCTAATATCCCTAAAAAAATGGATTTCTTGATTGCGCACACAGCTGATGATTTTGCTCCATCGGAGTTCGAAGAAGAGGTGGTCGACAATGACTTTGCTGTGAATCGTGGTTGCCGCAAGTTACCCGCTGTCGAAATGGCGTGGATCTGAATCTTTGGAATTGGATCCGGGTGTGGCAGGCGAAAGGTGCCGCGGCGGCACAAGCGAGCGCGGTGTACAGAAGCTCGAGCGTGTAGCGAGGCAAGATGTGAGAAGCAACACTACGCAAGGAGTGTAAGGAAGGTCAAGGAAGGATTTGGAAGGTGACAGGGTAAAAACACACTTATGCCCCACCTTCCTATCTTAGGGGTATGAGCCCAGGCGATGCAACCCCATCATGTGCCATGCATTGGCTCCCCCACTATCGCCAAGGAGGTGGCATGACGCCCCACGTCACACGTAACCCCTCGAGTTCCATGCTCAGGGCAGAAACGACACATTGATTACCACTCCTCCACCACTTAGTTTTTCGCGCCAAATCAACTGAAGGGGTGGAGATCATGTGAATCTCTTGGCCCCAAGCAATCGTTTGACTGAAGACCAAAGGAGCGACGACTGTTCGCTCAGTGGGCTCCACGCTCGTCGTGATGTGCCTTGGCCGGTCCAACCATAGTACGCCTTCACCAGGCTTTCGGCCGAGAACCGAGTTAATGAGACTCTTATACTGCCAACAATGGGCTGCCTTTATGGTCCAAACCACTCACGGGAGTGAAGGGCTACTGTGGTGCACCTTCAATATGTCACTAGACGGATGCCAAACCACCCAGGCACCAAAGTACCGTGGCCTTGGTTCCGTCCTTGGTTCCCTCGATTTACCCAGGAACCAAGTATCGTTCGCTACCTCAAACTTGATTCATGGTATGTCCTTAGCCGGGTCACGAGCCAGTTTCCATCTGCTGGAGATAAGTGGGTACCATCGAAACTTACCCGTTATTAGCTCATCTGTCACGAATACTGCTCGACTCCTTGTCCTTTTTCTTCCATGAGTTTAACGAGTCCCTCGCAATCTACCTGCAAGCTCCAATACGTCGCACTCAGACTCGGACGGGAACCGCAAGGACAAACATTAATTTGCTCGTGAAGGACTTGAGAGCTACCGACGAGGATACGACACTCGGATATGGCCAGCAAGGCCGGAAGCCAGCCCAACAACCTTGACATGGGCCGACATGGTGACTCGGGCCCACCTTCTAGACGGGACGCCTCCATCAACTTGGGGGCAAGGCAACCATCCAGCACACCCAGTGAGCCATGGATGAGTGCGGCCTCGACATGGGCTGGCATGGTGACTCGGCCCTACCTTCGAGACGGGACGCCGACATCAACCTGAGGGACAAGGCAACCATCCACCACACCCAGTGAGCCATGGACGAGTGTGACCCAACAACACATACTGACTTGTAAATCGCCCCCAACCATGTAACCCTAACCGAGCAAGGTACATAAGGTAGTTAGGGGCCTCTCGATTGGGAGGATTCCAACTTGAACATTCCTTACACCATCGAGGTCTAGGGTTCCTCACCTAACCCTCCATTTCCCACCTTCGTCGCCTCCGGTGGCTCACCTTGTAGCCAAGAGCTCTTACCGAGATCCCTTTGATCTCCGGCAGTGTCGAAATCGGGGCTCCGGGGACCCAAGAGGTTCGAACTCTGGGGTGTACTCGTTCCTACCGCCCTACTCCTTCCTGCTTCTAACCACGGCGATGCTGCGTTGAGAGCAAGCTAGCGGGGGCAGGCCGGAGACACAACAGTTACCCAGGTTCGGGCCACCTTGCGGTGTAAAACCCTACTCCTGCTTGGTTTGTGGATTGCTATGGTGGAGGAGACAAGAGTACAAGGGCTGGAGAGCCAGAATAGTCGATCTTCTCTACAACGGCACCTTGGCTTCTTTTATACATGCCTTGGTCCTCTTCCCCGAAAACATTGGCGGGAAGGGTTGCCACACAACGGCAATTTGAAGGGGGACATGGGCGTAGTCTATCCTGACAAAAGGGCGGTCTTCCTCTGCAAAGCCACCACCCGTGAGGCCGTGACGCGCTGGTGGGCTCGGTGATGACCTTCGTCCTGGCGCGTCCGTCGTCTTGGTCTTCTTGCACCGATCAGGTAACCTTTGGGGTTTGCATTGGGAATCGACGGGCTGACCTTGCTCCCTTAGCACCAAAGTGGAAATCCTCTTCATCCGCGCCTGCTGGCACGGCTTTTGGCGTCGCTCGTCATTGTGCACGTCACCCACGTGAAGGCACGTGGCCGCGCGACAGGCTGAGCAGCTCTTGACCTGCTTGCCCCTGCGAGGGAGCCTCGGGAGACCGCCTCGTGAGGGGGCCTTGCGAGGGGTCTTGCTCGTAGCGCTTGCTGTGGGCTAGGGGTTGAACCCTTGTCGTGCGCCGCACCTGGGTACCCCCCGGCCCGCGGCGTGCACGTCTCCGCCCTCTGGGAAGGGGGGGGGGCGAAGCGGTGTGGGCCCTAACTGCCTGCGTGCCAGGCGCGACACGTGGCATTCAATGGTGCGGGGGACGCCCACACTCCTCCCACGATGCCTCGGCAACCGCCTAGGCTGACATAAAGCCTGCCTTCGCGCGACGCGGAGCCATCATTGCCTTCCTTGTTCTCGTCCGCCTTCTGAAGGCAAGGGGGCGTGAACTGCCCCTCCGTCGAACGCTATATAAAGGCAAGGGGGAAGGACCCCCGGCTCATTTCTCCTTCTAGCTCCTCCCTCTTGTCCCATGGTCCGAGCCAATCTCGCTCCCGCAGCTGTTGCAACGCCCAAGGTGCCGTAGACGCTCTCCTGTGGCCGCCTACGTTGGCCCCAGCGAGCGCGGGGGGCGAGGTGGTCGAGGCGGCGCGGCCGCCCTGCCTCCCCAGTCCCAGGTACGGAGCCATTCTGCCGACGCGGCCCGCGAGTTCATCGTGGGCATGCACCCCGCCAACCCTGCACCTGGCTCCGGCTCCCAGACTCCTTCACGGAGGAAATGGCGGACCGCACGCCGCTGGGCCTGTGGGTGCAGCCGGGCGGCTGCTGCAACGGCCCCTCCTGGGTGGCGACGGAGTTCACCCCCATGGGCTTCATGTTCTTGAAGCAGGGGTGGAAGTCATTCGCCCTCGCACGCGGCCTGAAAAAGGGGCACGTCCTCCACGTCAAGTACGATCGGGCCACCACACTTTTCATGAAGATCTTCGTGGTCACCTGCTCCCGCTTGAAGTGCTACATGGAGAGCGAGGATAGCAACTACTCCGGTGTAGGCGACGGCGACAGCGACGCGTCCTCTTCCGTCGGGAGCGGGAGCAGCGACGACTCCCGCCGCGTCAAGAGCGAGGATGAAGACTCCAATTAGGCGCGGACGGCGTCCGAGCCGGAGCCTCGAGGATGGTCGCGACTCGTCTCAGGCTTGCCTCTTTATTTTACCCTGTTTCCTGCACTTAGACCGACGTAGGCCCCACGGATGGTGTGTAAGAAGAATGGCTCTCTCACTTCAGGTTTAATGCTTTTGCGATTTGAATCCTGTGTTTCCCCCTAAAAATTCCTCACAAGGCTCACTCCTTTTTTTCCTTGCTCGCCCAAATGCTCTACATTGTCAGTACCCAGCCCTCGGGCGGGCCTCACCATCGCTGGTATGTCAGGTCGCGATGCCTGGAACAAGGGCAGGAGGTGAGGGGCGCCGGGAGCTAGTGAGGGCTCCAGAGACGCGACGCTCTGGGAACCCCCCTTATAATGTGCAAGCGGCTCGCGCGAAAAAGAGGCGACAGGCTCTGCCAAGGTCGCGAGAAGAGGGAATTCTAGGGATGATAGCTGCACCTCATGAGGTGGTTAGACTTAGCTTTTGCGAAGGGCAGTGCCGATAGAGCCACGACCCGTGAACGCGGCCGCTCGAGGTGCACTCCTCGAGGCTTGTCTCCTTGGGGCTTCGCGAGCCGTCGCTTTTTGGTGCACGGGGCGCCAAGGACCTTGGTGAGGTGGCGTGTGCAGGGGCAGGCCCGCAAGCCAGAGCTCGATCTCTTGGATTTATCTATGCTGCAGAGACGGACCCAAGCACAGACGCCGTGCCAGTAGCCCCTGCTCGTGGGACGGTCAAGAGGGTAGTCGCGAGCGCATGGCGCTCTCAAGGTGGCACGGCACCCGACACATAGTGATGGAAACAACACAAGCTTAGCAAGGCATAATTAAGATTCTTTACACAACCAAAAAGTGATGCTGCTACCAGGACGAAACCTAGCCAGCTTGAGGATGATCCAGCCTGTGGGGCGCCCTCAATTTGAGCAACCAAAAAATCACCTGGCGACATGTCGTTGTAGGAGCATCGAGCTGCTTGACGAAGTGTGCCATGGGGGTCCGTTGCTCAGAGGCCGGGAGGCTCCCAACGCCCAGGGGGCTCGCGACAGCCAGAAGGCTCGCGAGGTTCTAACGTGAGCCGCGCTAGCCTTTGGAAGGTGGCACCGGCGTTCATCAGGACGAAGGGCATGCGGGTGTAGTTGGTGGCGAGGCCCATGCTCCGGCCGACGCGCGACGACCAGCAGAGGTCCTGAGAGCAAGCCCTGTTGAGGCTCGCGAGGTCGATGCACATGCGTGCCTTGCCGCCCTTCTCGGGGACGATGGCCGGGTTGACGGGCCGCTCGAGGCGGTGCTCCCCACAGACGGCTCGAGCTTCCTGCAGCTTGGAGATTTTTCCGGCGATGAGCTCTTGCTTCTCTAGCACTTGGCGTCGTATTCCTTGCTTGGTGGGGCGTGCGCTGGGGCACACCGCTAGGTGGTGCTCGATCACCTCCCTCGGCACACTTGACAAGTCTGATGCCTTCCTGACGAAAACACCCGAGCCTGCCCGAAGGGAGGTGTCGAGCGCGCCTTCCTATGTGGGAGGGAAGCAGGAGCTGACGGTGAGGGCAGGGCCTGGGCCACTGCCGTTAGCCGATGCCTTCTCTGCCTCGCGGTGGGCTTGAGAGAGCAGCAGCTTCTTCCTTGCGGGAGCGGCCTCGGGAGGCCCGGTGGCATCCTCGCCATCCAAGTGTGCGGCCGCGGCGGCCCTGTAGGCGTGCTCGAGGGAGCAGACCACGTCCTTCTCGTCGCATGCGATGGTGATGACGTCGCTGCAGGTAGACATCTTGAGGACGTTGTAGCCGTGGTGGGTCGCCGCCATGAATTTGGCGAGTGCCGGATACCCCAGGATGGCGTTGTATGACAGACCAATGCACCATGTCGAAGTCGATGAGCTCGGTGTGGTAGTTGTGGCGGGTGCCGAAGGTCATTGGGAGGCCCACTTGCCCTAGAGGAATGGTTGACCCATCGGTCACCCCGGAGAAGGGACGGGTGGGGGGCCAACTGGTCGTAGGGCACTTGGAGCGTTTTAAGGTCTTGATGGAGATCATGTTGTGGTTGGCGCCTCCGTCGATGAGGGTCTTGGTGACTGTGACGTTGCCGATGGTGGGGGTGCACAACATGGGGAGCGCGCCGGCAGTGGCCATGCAGCTGAGGTGGTTCTTGGAGTCGAAGGTGATGGATGGCGTACTGCGACCGCTTGAGGGGCCGCGCGGTCTCAGGGCTCGGGAGGGCGGCGTTCACCTCGCGAGAGAACTGCTTGAAGACGTGGTTCGACGCGGGGGCCTGAGCTCCGCCGAGGATGTAGACTACCGTGCGAGGCCCCCAGTCCCCTCGTCATGCTGGTTGATATCGTTCCTTCTGGGCGGTGACGACAGCGGCGGAAGTGCAACATTGGCCTGAGGGTGCGCCTCGCGAGGCTGATCATGCAAGGCGCTCTCACGCGGTTGGCCGCGCCAGGCCTGGTGTTGGTTGCCGTTGCGGCTGTCCCATCAGCCGCCGCTACGGCCTCCTCCACGGCCGGGGCCGCGATCATTGCGATCCCCACCGCGGCCCAAGCGCTCGTCGCGGAGTGACTTGAGCTGGCAGTCTTCAGTGTTGTGGGTGCGCACGTTGTTGTAGACGTAGAAGGGACGGTTGTCCTTCTGGTCTCACCGCAGTCGCGGCCGCGCTTCTGCTCAGGCCCCGCTGCCAACACGGCAGACCCTTGCGCTTCACCTCCTTGCCTTGGTCTTGTTGTCGTCGGGCGCGACGTCGGGGTCGTTGTGGATGAAGAGGCGACCTTCTTCGGCTAGATCGTCGTTGATGGCGAGCTTCTCGCGCATCCTGACGTCCGTGATTTCGATGGAGAACTCCAGGATGATGGCCTCATCAGAAGCGCGCGGAATCTTCTGGCGCACTTGGCTGAAGCGCTGGATATATTTGCGGAGGGTCTTGCCAGGGCGCTGCCGCACACGTCGCAGGTCGTTGACGGTGAGGGGGCGGTCGTGCCTGCCCTTGAAGTTAGCAATGAACTGGTCACAGAGCTTGCTCCATGAAGAGATCGACTCATCGGGCAGGTTCATGAGCCGGGAGCGCGCGCCGTCCTTGAGGGCCATGGGGAATTAGTTTGCCATGACCTTGTCGTCGTCGTTCGCAGCCTCGATGCTCAACGCGTAGAGCTGGAGAAACTCCGTGGGGTCTGGGACGCCGTAGTAACGTGGGGGCAACTCTGGCTTCAACTTAACGGGCCAGACCACCCGGCGCAGCTCGCGGGTGAAAGCCCGGCAGCCCACGCTGTTTAAGGGTATGCCGTGCGCGAGGGCTGCGAGTTTCTGGCGCCTGGCCGCTGCGACTTCTTGGACGATTCGGTCTTGGCGCTGACGCTGTTGCTCGAGGAGCACACGCGCATCAGGCGGCGCGCGGTGGACGATTTGGCAACTGGCCTCATCTCGGGCCGGCGGGGGCGCTCCGCAGGTGGCTCGCGTGGACGTGCGTAGCGTCAGGGTTCGGTGAGGTCGCTGTGCAGGGTAGGTGGCGGAGGCGCACCGTGGGCCACGTCCCCAGCGCGAGACGGCGGAGGGCGGAGCGAGTGAGAGGGCCCCGACGACGTCTCCGCGGCGTTGACGAGCTCGGTGATGCGGCCAAGCAAGGCGACGTGGGCTGTAACGTAGCAGCTCGCGCGCCATGAGCAGCATGGCCCGCGCGTTCGGCGGCCGAGGGAGGAAGAGGCCGTATCGGTGCGGCCGTCCGACTGCATGGAGGGGTGCATGGAGGAGTCTTGCTGCTTGTGGGCAGCGGGGTCGATGGCGGCAGCTGCCGCGGCTCTAGCAGGGCGCCGGCGTCCGTCGTGGCCCACAGGCGCCGTCTGGGCGACGCGCCCTGCCCGGTGCTTAGCGCGCTCGCGGCGAGCTTCAGCCATGAAGCTTGGTGAAGAAGGAGGCGAAACGAAGCGGGAGAACGGCGGCGCACCCCTACCTGGCGTGCCAAATGTTGAAATCGGGGCTCCGGGGACCCAAGAGGTTCAAACTCTGGGGTGCACTCGTTCCTACTGCCCTACTCCTTCCTGCTTCTAACCACGGTGATGCTATGGTGAGAGTGAGCTAGCCGGGGCAGGCCGGAGACACAACAGTTTCCCAGGTTCGGGCCACCTTGCGGTGTAAAACCCTACTCCTGCTTGGCTTGTAGATTGCTATGGTGGAGGAGACAAGAGTACAAGGGCTGGAGAGCCAGAATGGTCGATCTCCTCTACAACGTGATGTAGGGTAGAACCCTAGATGCCCGATCTTTCACGAAATGGAGGGGATCCTACGAAGAACACGAAGAACACCAGGAGAAACAAGAGGGAAAACACGAGGGGAATCACTCAAACCAACAAGATTCGATTACACATGTGCTAGATCTTCGAAACACAAAGAGATACACGATCCAAAGTCAACAAAGGACGATACAAGTGGTAACTAGTTCATCTCCG
The DNA here is from genome assembly GCA_032464435.1 of Aegilops umbellulata. Classification (NCBI taxonomy): domain Eukaryota; kingdom Viridiplantae; phylum Streptophyta; class Magnoliopsida; order Poales; family Poaceae; genus Aegilops; species Aegilops umbellulata. The sequence goes on from CP136057.1 coordinate 292,174,292, forward strand.
TGAGGAGGCCTTGAGGGGGTCTTCCCGTGAGGAGTCTTGAATCTGCTTGGGGGATCTTCTCCGAAGAGGTCGTGAACTCCAATGGAGAAGTAACCAAGTGGATGAGCAAAGCTCTATCTCTCAAATGAGCTATCACATTGCTAACCCTAGAAAGAGGTAGGAGGAGGTCTTTTTATAGTCTAGTGTTACGAAAGGGTAAGTGGGCTTCGGCCCAACACGCGGTCGGCATACAGGCGTCGGACGTCCGACCTTCATCGGTCGTCCGGAGGCTCACGGAGGATTGGACGTCCGGGAAGGGTCGGACTTCCGATGTTTGGTTCTGTTGGGGTTTTGTCGGTCGTCTGGTTGTGGTCGGTCGTCCGGGCGCTTCCATACTTCCAATGTTTTGGTGTTGTGATGGTGGTGCTGGTCGTCCGGAGGGGCTCGGTCGTTCGGACGCTGTGAGGAGTCCGTCGTCCGACCGCTGTAGCTTTAGCTGGCTGGGACTTGTCCGGCTGGCTGGAGCTTCAGGCGTCGGCCGTTCGGTCGGGGTCGGTCGTCCGACGGCTGGAGACTTCTAGGCTGCTTTTCTTCTCGCTCCTTGTACTTGGTGTCCTCGTCGTCTTGTCCGTCGGGTGTAGCTGCTTCATGGCCTTCCTCCAAGTACCTGATCACGCATAGGGTCTCCGCTTGAGGTAGTAACCATGTCTCATATGTAGAGAGTGAAAGTTCGGAGAGGAGCGAGTTCACCTTATCTTCGATTGTCTTTGCTCGAGCTCTTGTCATTAGTCCAAGTGGTGTCGTGGGAGACGTAGGTAGGTCCATGGGGATGACCTTGGGATGCTCCGCAGCGTCTCCCCCCTTGGGAAATATCTGACCTCAGATCAAATTCTTCATCACTATGGTAGGGCGAGAGATCTTTGACATTGAAGACGTCGCTCACGTTGTACTTGTCACGTGGGAGGTCGATCTTGTAAGCGTTGTTGTTGTAGCGTGCTAGCACCTTGAAGGGTCCGTCGGCTCGAGGTAGAAGTTTGGACTTGCGTTCGTTGGGGAAGCGGTCCTTGCGAAGGTGTAGCCACACGAGATCTCCAATTTTGAATATCATGGGTTGCTTGTTGAAGTTGAGCTTGGTCGCGAGTCGTCGTACTTGACGCTCGATGGTGTGCCTTGTATCTTCATGCAATTTCTTGAGGTAGTTGACTCGGGCACTCGCGTCCATGTTGATGCGTTCTTGTAGTGGTAGAGGAAGAATGTCCAATGGGGATAACGGGTTGAAGCCGTAGACGACCTCGAAGGTGGACTTGCCGGTAGTCGAATGTCTTGCGCGGTTGTAGGCGTACTCGGCGATGGGTAGGCACTCTTCCCACTCCTTGACGTTCTTCTTGGTCAACACGCGTAGTAGAGTGGAGAGCGTTCTGTTCGTCACCTCCGCTTGGCCGTCGGTTTGAGGATGGTATGCCGAAAAGAACAAGAGCTTGATTCCTAGCTTGGCGCATAAGGTCTTCCAAAAGTAACTCAAGAACTTGACGTCGCGGTCCGAGACAATCGTCTTTGGCACTCCATGTAGACGCAAGATTTCCCTACAAAAAAGATTTGCAACGTGTGAAGCATCATCTATCTTGTTGCATGGTATGAAATGTGCCATTTTAGAAAATCGGTCCACAACAACATAGACGGTTACCGTTCTTGCTTACGGTGATGGTGTCAAAATGGTGGAGTGGTCGATGTCGATGACGAGTCCGTGGCGAAGATGAGTGGCGGTGATGTCGATGTCGAACCGTTCCTAGTTAGCCGAAACACCCTAGGAAACGATGAACCACAACTCAACTTCTCAAAACCAAATGTGTCAAAATTTGTCGGGGTGCGTAATGAGTAAGCAATGGTGGTTGCGGAAAGCGTTGGTGGTTTGCAAGTGCGTATGCGGAAGTGGAGGTATGGGGATATTGTGTATGCGGAAGTGGATGCGGATCGGTGAAGGTGACCGAACTAAAAATGTTCAGTTTCGTCAGGGATCGTCGGACGTCCTATGGTGGTCGGACGACCGGTACTCGTCGGACGTTCGGAGACGGTCGGACGTTCGGTGCCTAGGCGATTTCGGGCACGGGATGAACTCGAGTTTTGGAGGTAGAGGTGGCAAAATTGGTCAAATTCGAGCGATTTTTTGGATGGAAATGGTGGAGATGATGGGGGAAAGCTAGATCCACTCGTGGCAAAGCAAATCCATGGATCAAATCCAACAAATCACAAAAATTTTTGGGGCTATTTTTGGTGGGGAATTTTCGAAATTGGGACAAAATCAACAAAACTAGGATAGAAAACAAGGGGTAGAGGCTCCAAATTCGTGATCAACGTGGCTCATGATACCAAGATGATGTAGGGTAGAACCCTAGATGCCTGAATGGAGGAAGAACACGCGAGGGAAAACACGAGGGGAATCACTCAAACCAACAAGATTCGATTACACATGTGCTAGATCTTCGAAACACAAAGAGATACATGATCCAAAGTCAACAAAGGACGATACAAGAGGTAACTAGTTCATCTCCGTGAGGAGGCCTTGAGGGGGTCTTCCCGTGAGAGGTCTTGAATCCGCTTGGGGAATCTTCTCTGAAGAGGTCGTGAACTCCAATGGAGAAGTAATCAAGTGGATGAGCAAAGCTCTGTCTCTCAAATGAGCTATCACATTGCTAACCCTAGAAAGAGGGAGGAGGAGGTCTATTTATAGTCTAGTGTTACGAAAGGGTAAGTGGGCTTCGGCCCAACACACGGTCGGCATACAGGCGTCGGACGTCCGACCTTCATCGGTCCGGAGGCTCGCGGGGGATCGGACGTCCGGGAAGGGTTCGACTTCCGATGTTTTGGCTCTGTTGGGGCTTTGTCGGTCGTCCGATCGTGGTCGGTCGTTCGGGCGCTTCCGTACTTCCGATGTTTTGGTGCTGTGATGGTGGTGCCGGTCGTCCAGAGGGGCTCGGTCGTCCGGGCGCTGGGAGGAGTCGGTCGTTCGACCGCTGTAGCGTTCGCTGGCTGGGACTTGTCCGGCTGGCTGGAGCTTCAGGCGTCGGCTGTCCGGTCGGGGTCGGTCGTCCGACGGCTGGAGACTTCCAGGCTGCTTTTCTTCTCGCTCCTTGTACTTGGTGTCCTCGTCGTTTGTTCGTTGGGTGTAGTTGCTCCATGGCCTTCCTCCTAGTACCTGATCACGCATAGGGTCTCCGCTTGAGGTAGTAGCCATGTCTCATATGTAGAGAGTGGATGTTCGGAGAAGAGCGAGTTCACCTTATCTTCGATAGCCTTTTGCTCGAGGTCTGGTCATTGATCCAAGTGGTGTTGTGGGAGACGTAGGTAGGTCCATGGGGATGACCTTGGGATGCTCCGCATCACAATGACACCTTGCCTTTATACATGCCTTGGTCCTCTTCCCTGAAAACATTGCCTGGGAGGGTTGCCACACAACGACAATTTGAAGGGCGACAGGGTCGCAGTCTATCCCGACAAAAGGGGGGTCTTCGTCTGCAAAGCCACCGCCGTGACACGCCGGTGGGCTCGGTGATGACCTCCGTCCTGGCGCGTCCGTCGTCTTGGTCTTCTTGCACCGACCAGGCAACCTTTGGGGATTGCTTTGGGAGCTGGTGGGCCGGCCTTGCTCCCTTAGCACCAAAGGGGAAATCCTCTTCATCCGCGCCTGCTGGCACAGCTTCTGGCACCGCTCGTCGTTGTGCGCGTCACCCACGTGAAGGCACGCGGCCGCGCGACAGGCTAAGCAGCTCTTGTCCTGCTTGCCCCCGCGAGGGGGCGTCGGGAGGCTGCCTCAGGAGACCGCCTCGCGTGGGGGCCTTGCTCGTACCGCTTGCTGGTGGGCCAGTGGTTGAACCCTTGTTGTGCTCCGCGCCCTGGGCCGAAGGCAGATGGGCCTGGGTACCCCAGACACACAGTGCAATACATCTCAGCCATCAGGAGTAGGGTTTTACCTCTCTATGGGGGGCCCAAACCTAGGTAGATCGCTGTTTGTTCTGTGTAGCCATCCCTATTTGCCACTCGTACGCCCCTTCGAACAAATTAGCTATCCATCTCAGAACATCGACAATGTCCTTTAACTTGGACCAACTTGTAGGTAGGTTCTTCGAAAGATGTGAGTTGCTAAAAGGGAATGAATTGTACCAAAGTTACCTCTTGCAGGAAACATGATACACTACGTTATTGCAAATTAAATATTCTACCACGAACGCTCAAGAATATGCCACGGTTGTAGGTCAAGGGATTAGCAGTAGGCGCGTAGTCACCTAGCGGAAGGAGAGCCGTTGAACCGTGTCTCCTCCTTGTGGATCCCTTGAGTGATCATACAAGCGTCGCAGCAGCAACACCTCCAAGGAGCCCATAAGTATGGTGTGCCGGCAACTCCGAACAACAGTTGAGGTGGAGGCTTTCTAGGGTAGCGGCCCCTAGCAGGATATGCCAACTCCCAAACATACAGAGAGATCATATCAAATGAACCTACACAATGTTGTGTACTTGGAATCCATTGCTAGGTTAATTCTTAAGCTCAAGTAGCACAACCATGCATTTTTGGATCTGATCACTCGATGACCCTAGAGATATCTCTCTCATTGAAGAGAGGGGCAAATCCCATATCGACCAGCCATGGCTCGAAGTATGCTTCATGACAAACAAGAAAGCGAACTTTATAACTAATCAGTTATGAAGTAGTGTTTGGCAACTCCTAAGTAAGTCACTACACATCTCAAGTACATATGACCGTCTCACATCTAAGGACATAACATACACATTGTAAGAGGTAATTAACATTCACGCTATGTCTCAAGTTGGGTTTATCCAACCCCACATAACATTTCACATTGTTGGTCTGACATCTCCATGTCCATGAAGCGTGAAACATGGTCATCAACCAATACATGTGCTAGTCGAATATTCATATGTGTTCTCAAATTAAGTCCCACTAGGGACTACTTCAGAATAACCATTCAAGTATAGAGTTTCACAAACAAGTCACATACTTGCCAATCAACACAAATGATATTATTCAAGGAACATTTAATAATTCATGGATTCAATGAAATATAATCATTGCTATGATTGCCTCTAGGGTATATTTCTAACACCTTTTTCCGATGAAGTTGAAAAGTAAAAAGGACCTCCCGATTGACAGTTGGAAATGAGAGATAAGTTGGCAAAGAACCTTGTCTGCGCACCTACACGCTCGCAACAAGGCTATATGTGGATCTTGGTAAGGTCAGTGGAACAAAATCAAGGATTAAGTGGACCAAGATATTGAAAAGATTGGTAAATATCCACAATGAATTCAATGTAATGCAATCTGATCACAAATGTAAGAATGATTGGCTTATCGAAGACTAAGCTCTTGTTACACAAACACAAGAAAATACGCTAGCTTGATCTCATGATAGGGCAAAGATTTGCAAACTTGCATGCTTGACTTATCTCTATATTATATATACCTAGCACATATATCTCTTTTGCTCTTAATCTTTTTGCTTATAAGCTTTGTATCTTTATTGTTTTAACTTTACTTGCATTTGTCACTTCCTTTGAGACTTGACCAAAAATGCAAGACAAACTATCGCAAGATACTAAGTATCTCTTTTGGTTATATATCACAAGATGTATCTCTATATTAAGTATACCTGGCACATATATCTCTTTTGCTCTTCCTCTTTTCGCTTATTTAAGTTTTGTATCTTTATTGTTTGAACTTTACTTCCTTTTGCCACTTTTTTGAGACTTGACCAAAAATGCAAGACAAACTATCACAAGATAGGGCGATGCTATTTAGCGCGCGAGCGTTCCAGTGCTCGATTTCCGACCGGAACGCAGGTAAGTCAAAGTTTCCTTCTTTTTTTTGACGGAATCTCAACCTTCCTTTTAAGCAAATCCCTGTGACAGAAAAATTAAGGGACGCATCTGGCCCCACCCCCGTTGAAATCAGGGGGCGGAGAGATTTATGGAAGGCAATGCTGGGCCCCACCTGCTTAATTTATTGCGACAGAGATTTAAGGAAGTAAAGACTGGGCCCACTAATTAATAGAATTAACTGAAGGAGAGGTTATGGATCGAGCGTTTCAACGCTCGCCCGCAAAGGAGCGTTCTCCCACAAGATATTGCACGGATTAACTATGAGGCACCAAATGGTGTGCAAGATGTCACTACGATGCTCAAGGCCACGAGGCCCAACAATACTCAAATAGCTAGTCTCGATGGGCTCAAATTTGTCGTGAAGGGGTCGAATGACTCACAAAGGTAATGCCAAGGGAAGAGTAAGCTTATGTTGGAATGGATACCTCAAGTCAGCACCCTTGACAAAATCAAAATGACCTGCCTCGCTTCACGTAAAGTTGTCAAAAGAGGATGAAATTGTCGCCGACGTGGGCGATGTATGTGGTGTAAGTCGATGTGGTAGGGGTACCCAATGGGTAAATGTGAATTAGAAGGCTTGGAGCTTTCCTATCCCTCCCGCCTTTGGTTGGGAGGCCTGGAGCTCCCTCTCCGTCCTGCCTTTGCTTCATCTGGGTGAGTCACTACTCCTCAGAGAAGTAGACCTTGCTGCTGGATAGGATCGGCTGCTCCAACTTGGTTTACGGCTCACAATGATCATAAGCAGTCTTGAGCTGGCTTGTCACCTATTCAATTGAGAGCTTCGTTGTATCGAGTATAGTCTCGATTGACGGCACAATCTACACATACCTCCAAGGGATGACACACAAAAACTTCTCGACAACCCTATGTTCATCGATGGGATTGCCATGGATGGTCAATGAACTAATGAAGCCCTCCATATAAAGAGAAAATACATTGTATGCTAGAGGCGATGAATCGTAATCGCCGGGTTCGCGAACCCCTTCTCTAACTACGATTCGCGAATCGTAGATGTGTATCCCCCATCGAATCTGATTTGGTAGATGTAGCGAATCCTGAATCGTGAACCGAGCGAATTGCGAATCAGGTAACTGTGAGCTGAACAAGGGAGGTTGAGCTTGTATTGTTGTTGTGAGGTCTAAATATAGTACATAGACAAGCCGATTGCTAGCAATCGACCCATATATGCAAAAGGCATCTGCTAGTACATGTAATAGGCAAATTGACTACGCTGTGTACCTGCATATACTGTCTTACTGACTAAGAAAGTTCTAGCTGACCTGTGTTAATGTGCCAATAAAACAAAAGGCACAAGGATTACAGCTAACACTAAGCGAAAACTAGGATCACTTATATCGTGGTAAATACTGCCCATACTGTATACACACTGCTAGCTAAATGCAGCAACTCTTGCTGCATAAGTAGGGTGTGTATAACCAATGAAGTTTAAATAATAGAAGCTGTGCTATTGGTATCTGCTCTTTCCTTTTTACTGGCCAAATACAAGAATCAACATTCTATCTCTTTTTAGCTTATGCACACTAAGAGTCAACACTCGTCTAATTCAATCTTTTTGTTTGTACTTTTTCGTTTGCAGACTGGTTGATCTGTATGATGACATTTGTAAAATGATACTGTATTTTAACATATATTTGAGATGGATGATCTGCTAGATGGTGAAGGGCAATCTGATACACACTCTACTGACGCAAATTGGCTGTCCTCACATGAAGAGCATAAGTTCCAATCCATTTCCTTGGCTAAGCAGGACCACAATTCGGATTTGGCAGATTCTTCTCTTAACTGTATGAAAAGTGACCATTCATTTTGCGCTTCTCAGGAATTATGGTCTACTGGATCTCTATCGAGTCCAATACCCAATGGATTTTACTCAATTATACCGGTAAGTGGATCTTATTCGAGGTACCAATTTGTTAGCACTCTCTCTGTACTTCTTTATTTTTTTTATATTCTCATTCTGAACTTTGCAGGATAAGAAACTGAAGGAGTGTTTTGACGCCATTCCTTCTCCTGATGATCTATATTCCCTTGGAATAGAGGGCTTCAAGGCTGAGATAATTCTTGTGGACTTAGAGAAGGATAAAAAGCTATCTGCGATAAGGCAGCTATGTGTAGCTCTGGTAAAAGGATTGAGTTCTAACCCAGCCGCAATGATAAAAAAGCTTGCAGGTTTGGTAAGTTCTCTCTGAGATCCTTTATGCAATGGGGGACAATGATGCCATCTTCTTTTCTTCTTTAGGAAAACCGTTTGCTGCAATTTCTCTACGATCAATTGCTGTGTAAATAAATTACAAAAACTCTTACTACTTGGAACTGTTCAATTTGTTGTTCTGCAACCATTTTAACTGACCTATTTATTCCTTGAAGTATTTCGTGGATTTTAGTTGCTGCTTGATGTATAAAATAACTCATTTATGAAGTATAGATTGTTTTTTCTTGTTTTTCCAAGCCTGTACAGATATGGTTCTAATTACACATTTTGAAAGGCTGCCTTTAGTTACATTTCTTCCGGCCTGTACTGATGTGAAACTGTTTACATATTTCCGTGTGAGCATAATTTTTAATGATAATTGCAGGTTTGTGACTTCTATAAGCGACCAAACTCACAGCTAAGCCCTGCAAGAACTTCTTCTGAAGAAAATTTTCATTTCATGGAAAACAAGGGAATTCAATTATTGGGGCAGATAAGACATGGATCTTGTCGGCCCAGAGCAATTTTATTTAAAGTCCTTGCTGACTCTGTTGGTATAGATTCTAAGCTGTTGGTGGTAAGTTCTATTACCTTCTCATTAGTGCGTCTGCACTTTGAAATAGGATTCTTCCCACTCGTGAAATTCCTGAACCCTACATTACTATGTTATTTAATATATGCAGGGCATTTCAGATGAAGAATCTCATGAACACGATGACTCACCCAAACATATGACTGTTGTTGTTATGCTGAAGTCCATGGAGTTTCTCGTTGATCTAATGCGTTTTCCAGGACAACTAATTCCATTCTCATCCAAAGCTATAATCACATCCCATATATCTGCTGCTGGAGAGAGTGACTCTGCTGACTATGATTCTTGTGATTCTCCTCTTGAACCGAATAGTCCTTTGTGCTCTCAACGGTATGCTTGTGTATTCCCTTTTTGATATACCTGTTTCTGGTTCTGGTTATGTTTGGTCCCTTGCAGGGATCTTATTATTGCTGATACTGCATTAGCAACATATGATAGTATGATACTGCTCTGTTTGACTTCAGCTTTGGGCATAGAAATACCTGTGCAAACTTAAAATCATCGTCTTGTTTGCCAGGAACAATCTATATTTCTAAACATCAATCTGTAGTCTTAGAACTATACAATTGTAGCCTTCTAGTGCCTTGATATTGTTCCTGATAAGCACTATTGCCAATTTATGTCACTTTTCAGGCAAGAGCAAGATGAAAACAATAGGTCATTTAAAGTTCCGTCCCTAAGAGACATCATGCGCCGAACTTCAAACTCTATGGAGGGCAAATTGAGATGGTAAGCCTTAAATAAATATAACAATTTTCTTCCATTCTTCTACATTCTCTTTCATCTTTGCTCTGTTTTTTCAGTGTTCACGTTTCAGAATTACCTTTTTATTTTTTCCATTTCATGGTTTACAAGTTCATCACATAGTGAACCAAATGTTGCCAATGCCTTATGTGGACGCCGTGGGAGGAAAGCTAATGAACATCAAAGAACTGCCAGTTCAAGGTTCTTAGTTTTATCCTTTTCTGTTTACACAGTAGCTATTGTCACCAATCTGATAAATTTGTTCATTACATGGTTCAATCTGGTAAATTTGTTCATTACATGGTTCTTTTAGTCTGGCGTGAGATCTCTTTTGCCGTAGTAATCTTCTGCACTGTCAAAGTTCTGTATCTTACTATTTTCTACCTCTAATATGCATGATAGCTGCTCAGACTCCGTTCACCATCAGAACTTAGTTCTACACATGATGGCGGAGGGTCACACTTCTGTAGAATGTTAGCAACTAGAGGCTATGGTTTTTTCGTGCAGAGATTAGCAGTTGTTTGTTAGAGAGATAATCATGTTCTATCTATCTAGCACTTCTAAGGGCCTATCTGAACTGTAGAAATTTGAGAACGTAGGAATAGGAATAACACAGGATTGATAGGATCTCCAAAAACATGGATTGTCTGCAGTGATGAGTTTTTTTTTAATATTTCACTGTTTTGGCTATAAACTTAGGAAAGATGAAAATGTTGTAAATTATATGAAGAATTAGATCAAATGTATCTAGATATTTATCTTCTTTTAATTTCCTTTTATTTATACCAGTTTTATGTTTTCCATTTCTGCTTATGATTACTGGTTTCCAAATTTTTTTTCCTCATTATTTTTTGATTTTCCGGAGTTTATTGAAATTTTACTAAATTGTTCATATTTTCCTTGATTATTAAGATTTAGACTTAGTTTATTGGCACTAAACTATGTTGTACTGAACTTTCCTTATAAATTCTGGGCGGTAAGTAGCCATGAAAGCAGGAAAAAAGATGGTTAGCCAAATAGAAAAAATAGCAAAAGCTGGATTATCATAATCCATCTCAATGCCAAATGCAGCCTTACCATGGTGGTTTAGGAGTGCAGGTCACCTTGTCGCCGAAAAAGACGAGGTCTGAGCGACCTCCTAAAGCCCGAATATCTGGTAGAAGGAATATCCTAATGGCTCTCAAAAGACAAATATGCCCATGAATTTTGCCTTCAAAATTATCTTTTCGAGGGCACTTGTGTCTTTTCAGATTTAACCACGTGACCTTGCTGAGACAGTTAACACCAGCCTGGGTCACCATGTCAACCAAAAACCATCCGGGTCAGCGGGGTTTGTCTGTATAACTGCCGTTGCCATTGTCGAGCTGTAGCCCGTAGGAGTGTGGGTCACCTTATCGCCAAGAAAGACAAGGTTTGAGCCACTGCCTAAAACCCACATTTCTTATGTCCAGCCGTCAGATCCAAAATGATATACATGGAATATTCTAATGGCTCTCAAAAGACAAATATGCCCATGAATTTGGCTTTCAAAATTATCTTCTCAAGGGCACGTCTGTCTTTTAGCTTTAAGCATATGCTGAGACAATTAAAGCGAACTTTGGTCACAAGGTCAACCAAAAACTATCTAGGTCAGATGGTTTTTGTTAAGAGGAGCAACCTGTCTTATATTGCAGAGCCCAAGGCGTAAATATACAATACAATGGACTTAGAGTACAAGGAAGGAAATCTAGGCTAATAGACACCTAGACCAATACGTACTGTTGCAGTGTTGCAGTAATGGCTCTGACCCTTCTTAAGGCACCACGCCTACCCTATGTAACATGCCATGTGGGCAGTCAACACAAGTCAGAGTAACTCTTCATGGGTCCAAGCAAGCCACCCTGGCCAACAAAAGTCCAAGCAAGGCTTCATGGTCAACTAGTCAAATGAAGATCCCAAAAAGTCAAAGATGCGGAGTTTAGGGGTTCTCCCCTAATGGGCTACAACCCACCTCCAACCCCAACTAGAGACATATGGGACCAAAGGAGGGAATATTACCTAGTGGCCTTGGTCATTTGTCAAAGACCCCTAGGCTATACAAGGCCCTCCATAGGCATGTAAATCACTCACTCCCACTTGAAAAAACTTAAGAGGGGGTCACTCTCCCTCACTAGCTCTCTTAAGAGTTAGGAAGGCCGAGATCTGGAGTCCGAGGGACCAGGTGTGGACTAAGTGGGAGTCGTGGCGACACAAGTGTTCCGTGCAGCGGGCACCACTCTTGACGGCCCTTCCATAGGATATTGGTCGTGCTCCCACGAGGCGACCAAACCTATTTAAAAACATCGTTGAGTCGAGTGTACGGCAACCTTTACTATAAGGCCGCCGTACGCAGCCCTGCCTACTCGTTCCCAACCACGCTGCTAACGATACCCTTAGTCGAAAGTTGATTCTTGAATGTCCGCAAGTAGTCCTTAACACCCCCTCTCTCAAATGCAAAGCGTACGCAAAGCATTTCATTTGAAAAAGTGTAAGACTAAGATAAAAAGCGAAATCCCAAAATCCACGTCTTGAGAGTATCATAGTAGCATGGAGTTTTTAGAAACATGTTGAGTCAAGCCAAAAAGGGATAGAAGAAGCATGTTGCAAAGATCATAGCAAAAGAAACCGGTGGCGCAAAAAGCTCGGGGGCAAGAAAGGGGTGTAGATCAACAGCAGTGCAAAAGGAGGCTACATAAATCGTACAAAGACAACCACGACGAGAAAGGCCACAAAAATTGTACAGAAAGGGCCAATGCTAGAAAAGAAGGCTGACATATAAATGTATGGTGGGATAATAAACACGAGAGAGCAACAAATTTGGTGGACACAACAGAAAGTAGAAAGCTTGAAGCTAGAAAGCACTCAGGAGACAATGATACACGAGCCATTGTGTCTACAGGGAAGGCTCGGCTTGGGAGGAGGCCTTGCAAGTGAAATGCCGATCAATACCCAACACCGATGCAAGGTGCATGTGAGACGTGTCCCCGAAATGACCACCGTAAGAAATCAAGAATCGCCAACAACGAGAGAGACGAGGTTTGATGCCATTGTACCTTTTTTGTTACCCATTTTCTGTTTCTTTTTCTAAACTAAACACATGGTCATGAAGGATGCTTCATGAGAGAAACAAAGCACGTATGGTGTCGAGCAAGAACCGGGAAATGGTGGGATAGCGGCGTGGGTGGGACATTGGAAGGCTTGGGGAAGTGTGTGCATAAGAGATCAGGACATGGAAGGCGATGACATCCTTCGAGTCGGGGGGGGGGGGGGGGCACGGAGTCCCGACGTCGAACGAGTGCACCCAACCCAATCACCGTCGGAGTGCACCACAAGTTCGTGCGGCGGAGTGGCACAATGAAGTTTGAGACCTTAGTGAGCTGCGCTGTGCACATACCACAATGAAGATGGGGCTCGGGCAGCGCGTGCATGAACAAACATGCTTGCTGCACAATGTGAGTGATGCATGCATGAGGAAGGAGGGTCAAGTAGTATACCATCCTTGAAGGGGTCAAGTAGACACGTGTAAAGATTCCTTTATATGTATGATGTGGAAGATGCATGTGCCTATGGGATGCTCCACATCACTTTGAACTTGTATTAGCACCACTAGTGGGTGTAGCTTGTTGGTATGGCACCATGCTTCAAGTAATTTGAAAGTTGGTGGTGAAGTTCCTTGAAGTGTATGCCGTGTACTTGTAGTACTTCTTGATGTCATCTTGGAGTTGTCGCTTGATGAACCAGCTCAAGCAAAGTTGTGTAGGGTTGAAGATCCGCAAGTCTGCTTGATTGGGGGTTGAGTCTATTGAGGAATTGCGCCATCGTTTGCTCATCGGACTCCTTGACATTAACATGAATCGTTGCGATTTCCATCTCCTTGTAGTACTCTTCGACGATCTTTGTTCCTTGCTTGAGGACGCCACAAATCTCGCTCTCATGACTTGCTTCGTGTCATCCCAAGTAGCAATGGGAGAATCTCCTTGCTCTTGTTGAAGTTCTTGTATTTGTTCCCACCATATGAGTGCATAGTCGTCGAACTCGAGTGGGGTCATGGCAATCTTCTTTGGCTCTTCATAGTTGTGGACTCGAAAGATCTTGTTCACCTTGAGTGCCAAAGAGATGTAATCCTCGGCCTTTATGCTGTCGGAAAACTTAGCAATCGCGAACTTGAGCTTGCCAAAACGTTCCCCTCCGTCTTGACGATTGCGAGTTTGGTGTTGTTCTTGTCATTGAGGCGGTGGGTTCTCTTCATTGTTGTCGTCTTGTCGAGTGCGCTCAATGCAAGGTGCATGTGCCCTTCGTTGTAGCTCATGACGTTCCTTGCAATGAGATAATGCGCGGAGTAACTATAACACGATATGATGCACAAGTGATCACTAAGCTGCACAAGTTATCGAGGCTCGACAATTCTCAAATAGCTAGTCTAGATAGGTAAATGTATTTACAAAGGATCGAATGGCTCTCAAAGGTAATGACAAGGAAGGTAAGGTTTGTGTGATGGAACATATACCTCGTCGACACCTGTACCACGAGAAGAGTGACGGTCTTGCTTCCGGTGTCTGTGTTTGAGGGATGATCGTCGTCGAAGGCGAACTTGGGATTGATGTAGCGGTACACATGGCTTTGGAGTGTTGGCGAAGATGCCAAAGTGATCTACAAGGGTCGGATCTTCGGGGTGGTCGGGTGTAACGCCCACGATGCGGCTATATCTCCCACGTGTCGAGGCACGACTTAGAGGCATAACCGCATTGTGGTTTTGTCGCAAGAAGGGTCATCTTCACACAATCCCATGTAATGAACAAGAAAGGGATAAATAGAGTTGGCTTAGAATCGCCACTTCATACAATGAACATATTATTCATACATCATCCAGAGTACACACATAGTCCGGCTACGGACAAATCCAAAAGAAAAGAAGATAACCCCAAATGCTAGATCCCCGATCGTCCCAACTGGGCTCCACTATTGATCATCAGGATAAGACACGTAGTAACGACCAAGGACCTCGTCGAACTCCCACTTGAATTCGGTAGCATCATCTGCACTGGCATCATCGGCACCTGCAACTGTTTTGGTAGTATCTGTGAGTCACGAGGACTCAGCAATCTCAAAACCCGCGAGATCAAGACTATTTAAGCTTATGGGTAGGATGTGGTAATGAGGTGGAGTTGCAGCAAGTGCTAAGCAAATATGGTGGCTAACATACGAATACAAGAGTAAGATGAGAAACTACGCAATGGTCGTAAAACTAGAAGCGATCAAGAAGTGATCCTGAACTACTTACGCTCATTCATAACCCAACCGTGTTCACTTCCCGGACTCCGCTGAAAAGAGACCATCACGGCTACACACGTGGTTGATTCATTTTAATTAAGTCAAGTGTCAAGTTCTCTACAACCGGATATTAACAAATTCCCATCTGCCACATAACCGCGGGCACGACTTTTGAAAGTTTATACCCTGCAGGGGTGTCCCAACTTAGCCCATCCCAAGCTCTCACGATCAACAAAGGATATTCCTTGTCCCGGAATAACCCGATCAGACTCGGAATCCCGGTTACAAGACATTTCGGCAATGGTAAAACAAGACCAGCAAGACCGCCCGACTGTGCCGACAAATCCCGATAGGAGCTGCACATATCTCGTTCTCAGGGCACACCGGATGAGACATCCTACGAGTAAAACCAACCCTCAAGTTTCCCCGAGGTGGCCCCGCAGTCTACTCGGTTTGGACCAACACTCAGAGGAGCACTGGCCGGGGGGGGGGGGGGGTTAAATAAAGATGACCCTCGGGTTTGCAACCCCTAGGGAAAGTTATAGCTTGTTAGGCAAATGTAAAACCAAGGTTGGGCCTTGCTGGAGGAGTTTTATTCAAAGCGAACTGTCAAGGGGGTCCCATAACCCCAACCGCGTAAGGAACGCAAAATCAAGGGACATAACACCGGCATGATGGAAACTAAGGCGGCAAGAGTGGAACAAAACACCAGGCATAAGGCCGAGCCTTCCACCCTTTACCACGTATAAGAGATATTGTGATATCCCAACATAATCATGTTCCAACATGGAGCAATCTTCAACTTCACCTGTAACTAACAACGCTATAAGAGGGGCTGAGCAAAAGCGGTAACATAGCCTAACAACGGTTTGCTAGGAAGGTGGGTTAGAGGCTTGACATGGCAATATGGGAGGCATGATAAACAAGTGGTAGGTAGCGCGACATAGCGACAGAACGAACAACTAGCAAGCAAAGATAGAAGTGATATCGAGGGTAATGGTCATCTTGCCTGCAAAGTTCTCAGAGTTGTCGTAAGCTTGCTCGTTAGCATACTCAACAGGTTCCTCGTTCACGAACTCGTCTCCTGGCTCTACCCAAAGCAAAAACACAAGCAATGGAACAACAATCAATCACGGTGCAATGCACAAGCAACATGATGCAAGACATGGCATGACATGCAAGGTATGATGTGCAATGCATATGAGTACTCCGGAAGAGAAAGGATGATCAAGGCATCAACTTGGCAAACCAAGCATGCCGCTGGAAAGATGAGGTGATTTCGGTCAAAAACGATATAAGGATCACCGGAACGGATGCACGGTTTGCTAATGACAAACAAAACAAGAATGATGCAAAACTGCGCTTAACAGCATCATAGCACTTGGAATGCAACAAGAAACTATGCTACAGCACTCCAACATAGTAACAACGCACATGGCAGCGAAGTACACATGAAGCTCTACAAATCATGAACACTGAGCTCCTGTTAGAACTCTCTAGAACAAGCTTAAAACAGCATGGCAAAAATGCAAATGATACCAACTTCACAGACTTAGTGAAAAGACTAACATGGCATAAACAACATCAGGTAGCAATGTTTAGAGCTAGCAAACAACATGCTATAGGAACATATCATGGCAAACAAAGACATGGCATGCTAGTACTAGAGGCATAGAACAAAACTCCCTTACCGAACTTTAACCAAAGATGCATAGAAAATATGGTAGCACCCATGCAAACATGGCAAGTGATATGATCAGTTTCAGACTAAGAAAAACAGAGCATGGCAGAAACAGATTCATGATAGCAACTTTACAAGCTCATGCCACTCACCATAAAGCATTTCATGGCATCACAAGGTAACCAACAGTAAGTAGACATATTCATGAAGCTAAGAATGGCAAGAGCAAGTTCATAGGGTACATGGATCACTAGCAAAACACATGGCAAAACTGAATCTCATGTTAACTATCTGCTAGGAACAATATTTAGCAGAAGTAGAGCATGGAAATGACAAGCTAGATTACTCCATATTTGCAACCAGAGGCATGAATTGATAGAGCATAACCATATCTTCAAAACACTCTTACTGAACTACCTCAAAATGTGCATGGATCTACTGGTAGCAACAAGTTTACATAGCATCAAAATGTAACAGGAAAAGGACTTAGCAAAATACTAAGTGTTTGAAATCAGCAACATCATGGAGCCTACTTTGCATGCTTGTGCTAGTCACCACAGAGCTCATAAAAATACAAGGCTTGCACCTCTGTAAAGATGGCATCGAGATGCTCCAAAAACATATAGGCATCATGTTCATAGGATGCACACACAAAATGCAACGAAAATAACAAATCAGCAAGTTCTGATAAATGCCAGCAGTTAACATCATATAGCACTTTTGCAACGAGGATAATGGCATCAATATGGACAGTAACATGCATGCAAATGACACTAACATGAATAGCATCACGAGACGAACATTTTGACATATCATATGCACAAATCGGAGTCACGGGCATGGAGATATGGCATGATAACGAGTGCATAAAAAGTTAGAGATGCCAGGGACTTAGTGGAATTCGGGGTCAACCTTTGCAGATCTAGGGTTTCGGCGCGTTCCACGAGGTTCGCCGGGATCTCGCCGGAGAGGAAGAGGTGGCGGCGGCCGGAGTGCGGGGAGGTCGCCGGAGACGTGCGGGGCACCGGATCCGGGACCGGCCGGAGAAGAGAGAGGAGGCAGCGCGCGACGCGGTGTCCGGCATCGTGCAGCGGCGTGGTGGCGAGGTCGACGCCGGCGAGGGTCGGCGAGGAGCTGCGGCGGCGCGGCGAAGGAGGCAGGCGGCGGCCGGAGGAGGGAGCGGGGCGCGGGCGGCGCTCGGGGCCGGGGAGCAGGAGGCGGCGCGCGGGCCGGGAGGGCCTCCCGCGGGCCCGGCGGGCTTCAGCGGCTGGCGGCAGAGATGCGCCACGTGGCATGCGGTGATTCGCTGCGGGGGGCGGCGCGGGCGTGTCCGGCGGCGGCGGACACGTCCGGCGCGGAGAGGGAAGGTGGCTAGGGTTTCATCTATGAAATTTTTGGGGAGAGGCACATATTTATAGGTAGGGGGAGCTAGGAGAGTCCAAATGAGGTGCAGTTTTCGCCCACACGATCGTGATCCAACGACGGAGAGCATGGAGGGGGTTTAGATGGGCTAGTGGGCTGTTTGGAGGCGTGTTGGGCTGCAACAAGAGAGAGAGGCTTTTGCGGTTACCCGGTTAACCGTTGGGGCATCAAACGACCTCCAAATGGAGCGAAATTTGACAGGCGGCCTACCGGTGATATACCAAGGCCACTCGACAAATCTCGGCCCATTCCGAGAACGTTTTTTCCCCGCTCACGAAACGAGATTTGAGGGGTGCAATGGGTGCATGTGGGAGTGCCGGATCGCGAAACGGACAACAGGGAAAATGACCGGATGCATGAGACGAACACGAATGCAAATGAGATGCACATGATGACATGAGATGAAATGCATGACATGAACAAAATGCAAAAACGAAAGACAAAAGCCCAACCACGAAGTAAATGTCATATCGCATAGCCGAAAATGGCAAGAGTTGGAGTTACAAATATGGAAAGTTACATCCGGGACGTTACATCGGGTTTTCGGTGCTATTCTGGATTTCCATGGTTGGTCGAATGTCTGGGGGTTGGGGTACCTGACATCCGGAGGCGACAGGTTTTGAACTTGTAACCGACGTGTAAAAGAAAAAAGTTCGGGATGTAACGCAAATTGTGGTAGATCCACTTGCACAACACTGGATCCACGTATTAAATCGCTCAAAATTGCGCATGGCTAGTTTTGTGGAGATTTTCCAAATAGGTAAGCAAAATTCAAATCGAGGCTTGAAAATGGAGATGGAGGGGATCTAATTCATAGCAACCTTGCTCATGATACCAAATTATATGTGGCAAGCCGCTAGGGTGGCTCGATCTTCATGAATTGGAACTGGATTTGAGAAGTAACCCAAGGATCAAGGCAAAATAAACGGAACACAAGAGGAAAATCACTCGCAGGACAAGATCCGCACCACTTGCTCCTCAAATTCCAAGTCAATCTAAAAGGTGCATCTTAGATCCAAGAACAACAAAGGAAATAAAGGTAAACAAGGGTAGTTCTACCCCAAATCTCTAGGAAAGATGGGGATCTTGAGAGATAGTTCTTCTTCAACTTCTAGGAAGTGGAGGTCTTGAAATTCATAGGATTCTTCCCCATCAAGAGGACTTGATCCTACCAAGAGGAGATAGATTGAGTAAAGTCTCTTACGTTTCCTAAGATGAGGGGATAAGTGAGGGTATAAGGGACATTTCCCGTCATTTGCACAACTGAAGACCAGGAGGGGGTGGGGTGGGGTGGGGGGGGGAGGTGGTGGAAATGCTGGATGTCCATAGAGCAAACCATCCCAAGCTCGAATTTTCGGGGGTCCGAAGGCCTGGTTCTCACGGGTATCCAGAGAGCGTGCCATCAGTGGCCTTGAGCTCCGCGATCCTTTGGGCTGGATCTCCGGGTTGTACAGAGGGCGTGCCACCAGCTGGGGACTGTTAGGAAAGCAACTTATCTTTATTGAAGGCCCAAGGGGCATATATATATTACACATGACTTGAGGTGCAAGGAAACTAAACATAGACTAATAAGGACTCCTAGACCAATACTAATATACTCCTTAACAGGGACTTTGGGCTACGCCTTCTCTCTCCTTATCATGGGCTTGGCATTCCTTCCTCGCTCCGTTGTTGTCGTCGACATACCTAATCATGTAGAGTTCCACTTTGAGGTAGTAGCAATGTCTCATCCAGATGCATAGGAAGCTCATAGAGGAGTTAAGTCACCTAAGTTTCAATAGCACGTGTCCGAGCTCTTGTCATCGGTCCAATTGGAGCTTGTGGGGTTGACGATGGGTTCATGGTGATGTCCATGGGATGCTCTGCATCAATTTGGATTTGTGGAACTCAAGATATGACAAATATGCCTAGATGCACATTTGAATATTTTTTATATGGTCAAAAGGGTGAATTAAGTGTAGTTTTGGAGTATGCAATTACTAAGTATTCCAGAAATATATTTCATTTTTTTTGAAGATTAGATGATTTTCTGGCTAAAAGAAATGGTTTTAGAAAATAGTAGGACATTCACACGTGGCGGATTCTGATAGGCCGGTACCGTTTCGTTGTGATGATCAAAACATATCCGTTTCGTTGCCGCCAACCGGACTTCTCCCGATCTGCTAGCGCCCATGTTCGACCGCTGTCTGCAACTCCGCGTCTCTCTCGTCCCGGTCGGTTGTTGCGCTCGATCCGCCCGCCACCTGCTTGATCTGTGCCCTCCCGTCCCCGCCCGGCTCCCTGCTCGATTGGATTGCATTGAGCCTCTGGGCTTCCATGGCTCTTCCAGCCGGCTCTCTGATGCTAACCGTAGCTGGGCCCGCTAGTACATGAAGCTTAACATGGTATCAGGGCCTAAGGTCTTGAGTTCAAGTCCTGGCTTTCGCAGTTTATCTAAAAATTGCTGCTGCCCCCCTTTGTGTCCACGTAGAGGCCTCTTGAGTCATACGTGAGTTTCGCGCGCCGTCGCTCTCTTCTGGTTGCACGTGTTGACTTGTCTTCCCCGTCACACGTGAGAGGGGGTGTTACAGTATATGTGGATTCCATTAGCCCTTTCCATCAGTTCAGACTTTTGGTTGCGTTGGCTAGTGCATGAAGCTTAACAGAGTGATTGTGGCGGAGCTTTTGGGTGCTTCTCATATCATTTGTGGTCCTAGGGAGAGGTGAGAGGCGGTATTTGCCGTTGCGCAGTCGGTTGGTCGGAAGCCTGGCCATCAGGAGGTTGGGATGGATCTGGCAGGTGGGACCCAACTGCCGTTGGGAGAGGGAGAGACTAAGCTGGTGCTAGGTGGGCCTGTTGTGTTGCTGCTCTGTGCGGTATTGTGGGCTGGTTTCGGTCTGATAGTCTTATGGTTTTCTTTTTCTATTTATTGTTTTCTAAAATAGGATTAGGTTTTGATTCTTATATAAAATATCAAAGCTTATCCATAAAATCCAGAAAATTCACAAAAAATAAACTAGATATTTTGGACTAAGGTAAATATTCCAGCCCTAAATATATTTAATAAATGCATTTTTATTTTTATAAACCCATTATAGGCTTTATAAATTCCTTAAAAAAATAGTGTGTAGGGTTTTATAATTCCTATAATTATACTAGAACTCCAAATATGCATATGAGGTATATCTAAATCATTCCCTATAATTTGAGGAAGTCATGTCATCCTCGACTCTTTTTTATTTTTATTTTGGAAATCAATTTAAATATTCCTTCCTTAAAATCTAAATGTGCAAGCAAAAGATTATGAGAATGCATATGCTTCTAGTAACACCCCAAATTCATTTTGGGGGTGTTACTTCGTTGCGCCATTGTGCGTTTCTTTAGGGGATTGGACTCCACCTCCACGTGTTCTTGGACGCCAGACTTGCAGATGACTAAGGGTAGTTGCGGGCGGCGAGGTTGACATAGAACGTGACGTAGCCGGTGATCTTGAAGTGTATCGAGAGGGTGGTAGCTATGGCGGGTAGGGTTGAGAGGGAATTGGCGGAGGGTACCTAGGTGATCGACGGTACTATGGCGAGGGCCCGTGCACCGCGGAAGGGGAGCCGGGTGGGGAGATCACGGTGTCGTTGAGGCCGGCTGCTTGAGATCCTGAAGGATTGGTAGCAACAGAGGTGGACGAGGAGCTAGGGCTGAGGGCCGTGGTGGTGTCAGCCATGGCGAAAGAGAGGGAAAGCTTCTCGCTCTAATTACCAAGAAGAATGTTGTATTACTCACATGATGATTACATACACTGTACATGACGCTATATATACTAGCCATGGAGCAACGACATGATAAGGTGTGTACAACACGCCTATCTAGGTGTAGGCATGGGCTTCGTGCGTGATGACGAACTAGGCGCAGGAATCGATCGAGCTGGTAGAGCTGCAGACATGGAGGAGGATGACGTCGTCCAACATATTGATCCCTCCACTTTGAGACTTGGTGTAGTCTGACCCTCAGGATAAAGCAATAACATGACACGGCATGGCACATATCATGGCGTGAAACTGAGTTAACGCTACATGTAACTAACTCAGCACCATTATCCTCTCACTCTGATGGTGAGCTCCGGATGGCCCCAACCGCATCATACTGCCCTGCCATTTCCAGATTGCTGCTTTTCATCTAAAAGCTGACCACAACAAAGGCTGAATTTTAAGCAACTAATATGTCAGAGGCAGACGATTCTTAATTTGAGTTAATTGTCCCATATTTATATCTCTTTGAGGGTTTTGTTTCCTGCTTGCTTTATCTTCCCGTCCTATATTATTTATATCGATTCTTCTCTGTTATATAATAGAATCTGTAACTGCTTTAAAGATTCAGAATGGATTTAGATTAAAATGTATTTATTTGTTCCTGTAGTCCAGACCATCCATTGTCCAGAGCACATGGGCGCTCAAACTTGGGTGATAGACAGTACGGAGATGGTGTAGCTGTATCAAGGTACCTCAGTAAGTTTCTATTTTATTAATTTGTTAAGTCTTAATCAACAAATAAGAAGATAGTTAAATAGCTCATTGCCATGATTTGAAGGAAAACTAATCTGCACTTCTATGCTTTGTTAATCTGTACTTAACTTTGGAAGCCAGCTCATATTTACAAGCTATTAGTGATTAACAATATTGCAGTTAACATTGTTGCTAATGCTGCAGTATTATCTTCTTTTTGGCCTAATTAATTGTGTCTTACTTGATGTTAGGTCAGATGGTGCATCAACGTCAAGTGCGCGGAGAGGACGTCCAAAAAGTATGAGTACATCCCCTGAAATTGGTGATGACTTTGCGAGGTTTGTAAAAAGGACTTCACTCGCTAAATAAGAAGATTTGCGCGAAGTTTAGTGATGACCTTGATATTTATATTTTCCTCAAATGATCAACTTAGACTAAAATACTTGGTTAACTTCTAAATGGGCAGTATTAGATTTTTTTTTCATTTTTGGACAACAATAAAATATGAAAAAAGGAAACAAACTAGGTATATGATTACTCGGGTTCACTTTATCGATGGCCATGTCGTGTATAGTACACATTCTACCTTATGCTCCATTCCTGCCATTACTCTTTCCTACCTTGTGCGCGCAGTGAAGCTGTGTGGTTTGAATTTTCATGAATTACTCTCCTAGCGTCTTTTAGTCCCAACTAGACATGTAACCACTTTATATTTCAAGTAATTATCTTGGTGTTGGTTACGTATTTTCTCTCAATAGTTTTCGGAGGCATTTCATAGTCAGACCTTTCGCAGTTCGTACTATGGCAGATAGTAGCCGCACAAATCTTTGTGACGACCTCTCATTTGGTGCTGAACGGAGTCCGGGATTTTCACGCCTTGTTCGTGCTACAAGGTGACCGTCCATGGCTCAATTGACTGTTGCAGTTGGAAGCTTACATGGAAATCCTGGGTTGCCACCATAAACCATTGTTGGACCATCATTGCCTTGCTCACCAAAACCTATTGCACAACCCATCATGCAAGTTAAGCGGCCAAATATTAGAGAGAATACATCACCTCCTTGTGGATTGGCTTCTCTAGGGTCATCTAGTGCGCAGTTCTCTCCTGGATCTATGCCCCTAGTTGTGTTCTCGTGTTGATTCAGCTGGTGAGTATATCTCGTTTGTTGTGTTACTTCCTTACTGAGCAGGGCACTTTTGCTTAGTTCTCTTGTCCCGGTGCTCACACCTACAATGGTGTTGCTTAGCGCAAGCATCATCACCTTCTTGAGACGGCTCATGTGGATAATTGTCACTTCTCTTCCCTTCACTTTTGGGGTGAGGTTGCTTCCACATCAACCTATCGTCCGAATTCAGACTTCCTCCGGTTTGCAGGGTGGCACTTTCCTTGAGTGTCTTTGTTGGTCGTTCTACTGACTACTTTGCACTTCGGTTGTTCGGTTGCGTTTGCTATTTCCTTTTGGCACCTTGTGAATGCAACAAACTGACCGTTGACTTTGTCATCTTAGGTTACAGTGATGGGCACAAGGGCTCCCGGTGTTGGGATTCTATTGGCCGTCGGATGCAGATTTCTCGGGATGTGACTTTCGATGAGTCCCATCCTTTATCTATGTCGATCCTCTCCTTTGGCCTCCGTGGATGATATTTCCTTCCTGACTTTTCTTGAAACACCTATCACTCTAGTTTTACCCATAGTAGCCTAGTTTGGGGGTCGAAGGTCCATTCCCTGAGCCGGGGTTGGGATCGATCGACCCAGATCGAGGGCCAGGAATGATGTGGGGTCAAGCTGGGCCAGTTGTTGGATCGCAACCACAATCGATGAATGTTTATCCTAAACAGTGTGCAAAGTTCACGTTGATTTACCAGGCAATCCACCGCATTGTACGTCGCTCCACTTGTTTCCTCAAGTCCCCGGGTCGCAACTCCGCCTTCGAGCCATCAAACTATATGTTGGGCTGTGTCTTATCTGTATTTCAGTGTATGTGTGTGCGCGCTTATGGCCCATGTGGCCCATGTGTCCCATGTGGCCCATGTAACCCTGCAACCTATATATGTGCCGCCCCCTTGTACAGGAAACCCTAACTCCAATAGAATACAATACCAGACCATCTTTCTATCCCAGCCGCCACCCCTCTCTCCCCTGATTCTACATGGTGTCAGAGCTTGGGTTCCCAATCCCAGCAGTGGTGATGGTGGTTGGCTGGTTGTGCTTGCTGGCGATTGTCTGAGAGGAGAAGGCTTGTGTGGAAGGAGAGGTGGAATCCCAGATCTGAGGGGAGGAGGTAGTAGAGAGGTGAAAGTGGGGAGCAGTGGTTGCTGGAGGTTGCTAGTGGTGTGATTCAAGATTGGAAAGATGGGGGACAACCAGGGGTTGGTAAAGGCGTTGGAGAAGCTAGCTGAGCTCATCACTGTCAAGGCAGAGGGTGTGGCTTTCCCAGGTGCGCTTGTTCCTCAGCCTGAGGTGATACAGAAAATAGAACTGATGCCAAATGAAATCAAGATGGAAGGGGTCACAAACTACCTAAGCTGGTCCAGAAGGGCATTGCTAATATTGAGGACAAAGGGGCTGGAAGGCTATGTCAGAGGGGAAGTAGATGAACCGGCGAACAGGGCAAGTGAAGAGTGGAAGAAGTGGAGTGTCATTGACTCTCTGGTGGTGGCATGGCTGCTGAACTCCTTGACCCCATCCATTGCAGCAGCCGTGGAGACTCTTCCCCATGCAGCAGAGGTATGGAAAACCCTGGAAACATTGTACTCCGGGAAAGGGAACATAATGCTTATGGCGCAGATTGAGGATAGAGTAAATGAGCTAAAACAAGGGGATAAGTCGGTGATGGAGTATGTAGCAGAATTGCAGCATTTGTGGGCTGACTTAGACCACTATGATCCACTGGAGTTACCACATTCAGAATGTATAGTTGCTACTAAGAAGTGGGTAGAGCGTAGGAGAGTGATGAAATTCTTGAAGGGACTTAGCTCAGAATTTGAAGGAAGGCGTGCTGGGTTGTTTCATCAGCCAAAGCTCCCCTCGCTTGAGGAGGCAGTTGCAGCAATGGCACAGGAGGAGGTCAGGTTGAAGTTGACCAGGACTGGAGAAGCGAATGCATCTCGCTCAGCATTTACTGTGTCTGAATGGAAGGAGACAAGAGAGTGCTTCAACTGTGGAGAGAAAGGTCACATAAGCATCAATTGCACATCACAACGCAGAGAAATACGTGGTAGGGGAAGAGGTTACAGCCGAGGTGGATACCGGGGAGTTAGAGGCAGAGGTAACTCGAGGGGTTCGAATTATTCCAGTGGCTTCAAAGCAAACTTGGCTAACTTGGCAACGCAAGAAGAAGGGACGTCAACAACCTCTCAAGGGGAGTCGAAGAGTAGAAGCCAGGAGGACAACACCTTTGGGAACTTTGCCCACTTTGTCTACACAGGGGAAGGTAACTTTGCAAATGCATCTATATCCATACATGATTTCCTTCCAGATTGGATATTAGATTCTGGAGCATCCAAGCATGTTGCGGGTACCTCAACTGAGTTTGAATCATATATTCAGTACCCAATTACACATTGTGAAACAATACAAACTGCTGATGGCACCTCACAACCGATTAAAGGAGTTGGATCAGTTCAATGTACACCCACTATTAAATTATCTGATGTATTACATGTTCCAGCTTTTCCTGTGAACTTGCTTTCTCTAAGTGCTTTGATTGATCAGATAGATTGCCGAATAACTCTTGATAAGAAAATATGTTTGATTCAGGAGAGGATGACTGGAAGGAAACTTGGGACAGGAACCAGGCGTAGTGGATTGTGGTATATGGATCGTGATGTGTCTAGGTCTGGTGCTAGTCCTATTTTGGCTGTACTAGTTGGAGTAAGTGAGACAATGGCGATGATCCATCACTGTCGCATGGGGCATATGGCTTTTGATAAGATGAGTAAGATGTTTCCTGATGTAATGCGTGGAGTAGACAAGAGTAAGCTTGTGTGTGATGCATGTGAATATGCAAAGCACACAAGAATCTCATATTTGAGTAAGGGGCTAAGGAGTATATCCCCGTTTATGCTGATTCACTCTGATGTGTGGACATGTCCTGTTGTTTCTGTTAGTGGAATGAAATATTTTGTGACATTTATAGACTGCCACACTCGCATGACTTGGGTGTACCTCATGCGACATAAAGATGAGGTATTCCAATGTTTTCAGGAGTTTTATGCCTATGTGCGAAACCAATTTAATGTGCAGGTGCAGGTGATCAGATCTGACAATGGAACTGAATATGTAAACAAGCAATTTGGAGGTTTCCTGTCAGCACAAGGCATAATGCACCAAACATCATGTCCAGATACCCCTGCTCAAAATGGAGTTGCAGAAAGGAAAAACCGACACATTTTAGAAGTTGGCTCGATCACTTATGTTCACCATGAATGTGCCAAAATTCTTGTGGAGTGAAGCTGTCATGACTGCAACGTTCCTGATCAACCGGATGCCTTCAAAAATGCTTGGTATGAAGTCCCCATGTGAGATGCTATTTGGGGAGAACAAATTCTCAATTCCTCCAAAGTTATTTGGGTGCACCTGCTTCGTTAGAGATCACAGACCAGCAGTGGGAAAGCTGGATCCACGAGCTGTAAAATGCATATTTGTTGGATATCCTGCAGGGCAGCGAGGCTATAAGTGTTGGAGTCCTGCTGAAAGGCGCACATTTGTAAGTATGGATGTCACCTTTCGAGAATCTGAGCCTTTCTATGGTGAGAAGACAGATCTCAGCACTTTATTCGAAGAACTTGACCACTCACAATCTATGCAGGGTGGTCAAGAGGGGGAGTGCAACTTGAGTGGTGAGTGCAGCACCAATGGCGACAAGGAGCAGCCAATACCAACCCCGAAAATAGTGGGATCCTTCATTCCAGTTGTAGTTGATGGGGCTGAACAGCAGAGGTGGCAGAGACCAAATGAGGAAAGGAATCCTCAGGTGTATACAAGAAGGAAGAGAGTTGTGGAGGAACAAGTGCATGAGGAGCAGTCAAAAGAAACTATGGAACAGGGGGAGCAGTCAGAAGAAACTCAAGCGACAGGAAGCTCATCTGAAGTGGAGTCATATGAGAATTCAAGTACTGAAGAAGCATCGCCTAACCTGCCAATTGCTCTCAAGAAGGAAGTAGCAAGGAAAACTTTGAGCAAGGGCAATCTTGAGCATGACATCAGTAATTATGTCACCTATGAAGCCCTATCACCTTCATTTAGAGCATTTGTCGCATCACTTCAAGCCGTGATTGTTCCTAAAGACTGGAAAGAAGCAAGACAAGATCCAAAGTGGTGTGAAGCCATGAGGGAACAGTTGGAGACCCTGAGAAAGAACAAAACATGGGAGCTAGCGAATCTTCCATATGGGAAGAAGGCAGTCAGTTGTAAGTGGATCTTCACAGTGAAGCAGAATCCTGAGGGTAAGGTTGAGCGTTACAAGGCAAGACTAGTAGCCAGAGGGTACAGCCAAACGTATGGTATTGATTATGACGAAACATTCGCCCTAGTTGCAAAGATGAATACAGTGAGGATTCTAATCTCATGTGCAGCTAACTTTGGATGGCCACTACACCAACTTGATGTAAAAAATGCCTTTTTACATGGAGATCTACAAGAGGAAGTCTACATGGAAATTCCTCCTGGACTTTCTACACCTGGGACTGTTGGGAAGGTTTGTAGATTGAGAAAATCTCTCTACGGTTTGAAGCAATCGCCAAGGGCTTGGTTTGACCGGTTCAGGCAAGCAGTTTGCAGTATGAAGTATAAACAATGCAATGGAGATCACACTGTTTTCTATAAACATTCCAAGCAACAGATTACTATTCTTGCAGTATATGTGGATGACATCATAATAACGGGAGACAATGAAGAGGAGATTGGAAGACTAAAGAAATGCCTAGGCAAAGCATTTGAAGTTAAGGATCTTGGTCAGCTAAAATATTTCCTGGGTATCGAAGTTGCAAGATCAAAGAGGGGAATAGCCCTGTCTCAGCGGAAGTATACCTTAGAGCTCCTAAGTGATATGGGAATGCTTGGATGTAGAGCAGCCCCAACTCCCATTGAACAAAATCACAAATTGACAGCACAGATGGGTGAACAAGTTAACAAAGCAAAATATCAACAATTGGTTGGCAAACTTCTGTACTTGTGTCACACTAGACCAGATATTACATATGCAGTAAGTGTAGTAAGTAGATATATGCATGACCCCAGAAGTGGACACCTTGATGCAGTCTATAGAATCATGAGGTATCTAAAGGGCAGCCCTGGTATGGGACTCTGGTTCAAGAGTAATGGCCATTTGAATGTTGACGGTTATAGCGATGCTGATTGGGCTAGCTGTCTTGATGATAGACGATCAACCTCTGGCTATTGTGTGTTTGTTGGTGGAAATTTGGTATCATGGAGAAGCAAAAAACAACCGGTGGTGTCAAAATCAACTGCAGAAGCTGAGTATAGGGCAATGTCTCAAGGGCTGAGTGAGATGTTATGGGTAAGAGGCCTTCTGCTTGAGCTGAAAGTGCTCAGACAAGATCCTCTGAATGTGTGGTGTGACAACAAATCTGCAATCAGCATTGCTAATAATCCAGTGCAACATGACAGAACAAAACATGTGGAGATAGACAGATTCTTTATCAAAGAGAAACTGGATGCAGGAATCATCAAGATAACTCATGTGAGCTCTGAACAACAAGTCGCCGATTGTCTGACAAAAGGTTTGGGAACCAGGGAGAGCAATCTTGCTTGTGACAAGATGGGCATGATAGATATCTATCATCCCTCTTGAGGGGGAGTGTTGGGCTGTGTCTTATCTGTATCTCAGTGTGTGTGTGTGTGCGCTTATGGCCCATGTGGCCCATGTGTCCCATGTGGCCCATGTGGCCCATGTAACCCTGCAGCCTATATATGTGCTGCCCCCTTGTACAGGAAACCCTAACTCCAATAGAATACAATACCAGACCATCTTTCTATCCCAGCCGCCACCCCTCTCTCCCCTGATTCTACACTATATACTATGGTATACATCTCTCCCATCCTGCCATTGATGGATACACCGTAAGCCAGCAAGGTCTCATTACTGCCGTTTGGTTGTAGTCGCCGCCGCCGTTTGAGAATCTCCCACAACACCTGCTGATGTAGGGAAAAACCCTAGTTCACTTGGAGGTGAGGAAAGGATCAAATCAAGAGAAGAACACAAGATGAACACTCAGTTGACAAAGATCGAATCATTCATGTGCTAAATCCACATACACACGAGGGATACAAAGGTCCAAATCCAACACAAGAAGGTAAAGAGGAACTAGTTCATCCCAATCCTTAGAGGAATTGAGGGCTTGATATCCAAGAGGATCTTCCCTAGAAGGGGTCTTGAATCCACTAGGGGATCTTCTTACATGGAGGCCTTGATCTCCATGGGAGAGGGTAGTGGATGAGCAAAGCTCTATCTCAAATCTGAGCTAATCCTTTGCTGACCCTAGTTCGTCCAAGTGAAGGGGTATATATAGTCCAGGGAGAGAGAGGGGGATCCATGGGTGTAAACCTGAGTGGCTGCGCACAGTCAGGTATCGGACGTCCGGTGGCTCGCGCGGATCCGAACGTCCGGAGGGCGTCGGACTTTCGACGGTTTGGCTCTGTTGGGTCGGCGTTGGATGTCCGGTGAGCGTCGGTCGTCCGGTAGGCGTTGGATTTCTGGTGAGGGGCCTTCCAGGAACCACCACTCTCATATCCACTCTCACATCGACCACCTTGGCTGCTGCTGCCACCACTGTACCCTCGGCCTCTATCTCTTCTGGGTCCAGTGCAGAAACGACTGATATGCCCTGTTTGACCACAATTATAGCACTCCCCGAAACCTTGCTAATTAGCCACTCTGTAAGCAGATTCATTTCCATCTCTTCTTCTCGACTGTAGGCGTACCTGTTCTTGGGACATCACAACAATGGCCTCATCATGGGACACAAGCGTCGGCTGATGTAGCAGCGCAGCATGCCTACTCTCAAAAGTTTGATCTAGGCCTTCTAGAAACTGCATCACACGCCTGTGCTCGACCCACTTCCTGGCAATCTCCATGGACTTTGCATGTGGAGGCTCAAGTGGATCACACTGATCCAGATCTGCCCAAAGGTGCTGCAGCTCATTCACATACACCAGTCTATCACCTTGACGAACATCATGGATCTTGTCTTCAATTTGAGACATGAGCATCGGTTTCCCTTACCGGAATACCTCATGGACAACATGTTCCACACAGCAAAAGCATTTGGCAATGCCTCAACAGACAGTGCAATGGCTGGAATCAGGGAGTTCAACATCCAGGGCAGTATCAGGGAGTCAGTCACGCTCCATTTCTTCCATTCTGAGCTCTCCTTGTCAGCCGGTTCTTCCACCGTTCCAAGAACATATCCCGTCAGTCCCTTTGTCTTCAAGATCAACAAGGCCCGCCCCCACGCTATTCAACTTGACATCATTGGGCATGAGCTCAAGCTTGAACACTTGGGGCACAACAATGGCGCCACTTGCAGGAGGTAACTCCTCGGCAGCTTTCGCAGTCATGAGCTGCTCAAGTTTCTCTACAGCAGAAGTAAGTTCAGCCTCCATGATCGCCTCCCCTTTCTCCAATCAGCAGCACCAGAAGCAAAACAGCAGCAACTCTCAGTAGCAGCAGACACAGCAGCAGCACCTTGCCGCCTCCAGAACCACAGCCCCTACCAGACAGTCTGGTCGTACGAGAGTGCCTTCCAGATCGACGAGCAGACCACCGGATAGTCTGGTCCAACTCGCCGGACAGTCTGGTCCAACTCACCGGACAGTCTGGTCCCAATCTGTTCTTCAATCAGCACACACGTAGCAGCAACCACCTCCACGCGCAGCTCCTCTCCGCCTCCAGCACCACCTCTTCTCCTACCTGCGCAGCAGCACCAAGCTCAGCAGCAGCAGAATCAGCAACTGAGGCACCAGCAGCCAACTTCACCGCCCCTCTTCCTCAGCTCAGCCGCCTCTCCCGGTCCCACTCGCTTACCCAGCAGCAGCACCTCCGCCTCGTGCGCGTGCGCAGCTCGCAGGCAGCCGCTTGTCTCCACCACGCAGCTCGCTGCCGTTTTCCCCACCGGACCTCGCCGCCTCGCCGGCGACTCTACCGCCGTCGCCTTCCTCCCTCAACCTCGCTCTCCGGTACCATTTAGTTGAGAGAGGAAAGCACCTGGCGGCTGCTCGATCTAGTGTGAAGCGGCGCCCATGACGAGACAACGTCTCCTCTTCTAGGTTAGTGAATGGGCTTGGGCCTTATGGGCCAGACTGGAACATGGGCCGACATACGACATATTTACTTCTCCAATAGTAGTTCGTGTCTTGTGTGTAATTCACCTTTTTTCTTTGATCCATGTTTGGTCAAAATGAGAAATAAGAGATATTGGGAAAATAAATGTAATAGCATCGAGGAATAACTGCAATATCCACAATATTGTGATATGAATAAGAGATAATAGCTTGCTACTTGAGTGAAATTGCATTGGAGCACACGGCACCACACCCATCGGAATCTGCCCCATTCATTTGCCTCGGGATTCATACCATTATATTAGACAGTCTGTATTAGGAGATTATGAACCATGTATGTCACATAATATAGGCTTGTATTCGATATCCTTTTCGGACTGACGTTGTCAGTGAGCACAGACCTCAACCACCAGCGCCCAAAAACCTAATCAATGCACCCACGCCGCTCCTTCTCTTCACAAAGCCATCTTCCCCTGGTCGCCCATTCTCCCCTACCATCAACTGACACTGCTCATGTTCTTCTCTCCACTTTTCTGTTTCTTCTTTTCATTCCTGGTCTTCTCCTTCGGCGACGTGGGAAAAAAAGCTAGGAGGAACAAGGAAGACTATGTCGCCGATGGGGAGCAACGTTGGGGACGAACGAGGTAGCCATCCGAGCTTGCCGCGTCCCGTGCGGACACGGCCAATGACACGACGTCCGCCCTAGCCGCTGACACCAAGTCTTGCGTCCTGCGACCAGCGAGAAATGCAATCGCCGTTCTAGCTTGTTGTGTCCTGCGTGACAGCGGCCAGCGACACCGCGTCTTCCCAGGTCGCCGGCACCATGGCCTTCGTTCCTGCTGCCAGCGGTACTACATCCAATGGTCGCCGTCGAGCTCGGCATGGCACCGCGTCTTCCCAGGTCGCCGGCACCATGGTCTTCATTCCTGCAGCCACCAGATGCGTGTACGTCGTCCGCGTCCCGGTTGTCCCCGTCGACGTCGAGCTCGGCATGGACGTGCTCCGCCTCAGCAACCGTGCCTGCAGCCAGTGGTACTGCATCGAGGTCGTGGGCTTCATGCTTGTGGCCTGCGTCCTTGACCTGAGCTTTGCGCGTGGTCGACGTCCCTTGACCTGTTCCCACTTGATGGCCACGAACTTTTACTCCAACACATCTCAGCCTGAGCTTCCTCGCATGGGACATGACAGAGTTGTGGGGCCGAAATAAATGTGATTCATTGTTCTTACTACGTTGTATGCTTCTCGTATTGGTTGGAGGCAAAAGTAAACTGCATTAACTGTATTCATCCCGAGACAATAATAGACGTGCAGATTTGAGAGGGGTGCAGACCCGAGTGCTCCTCGTCCCCGTCCGCTGCTTGAGTCTATATTTTAAAAATTATGGCTCTTACTTTGAAGGAGGAGAGAGATTGTCAAAACTCTGAGTACCGGGCTTACCTATTATTAATTTGTGTTTGTTATATTATGCTTTTTAAAGTTCACGACAACCATACAAATGGAAAATATACTAAGAGTTCTTGTAAAAAAGGCCCGCCTTATTGTCTTCGCCCCAGGCGCCCAATATGTCAGGACTGGCACTGGCTCCCTGGTGATGTTTGATGGTGTTACACCGACTTTGTCACCGACATGTGTATTCACATTTGTGGTGTTTGTCTTTGGGGCGTCCTCTGTAGCAAGATCTCTTGTCGGCTGTGCCATGTTGCCTATGTGGAGTCTTCACCACCGGTTCTTGTCCCGGGTGCTGATCCAGCAGCTGTGAGGCTTCCAATGTTGCTGATGATGCTACTGTTGCTGCCTATGAGTAGAAGGTGTCTGACTACCAGGTGGCTCTACTCTTATCATGATGAGCTGATGCCTACACTATACTTAGTGGTTTGGTGATGATGCACGGTCTGTGGCTGTCCTCTGTGCTGGTGTCTTGCCTCAGTTT
This sequence comes from Aegilops umbellulata, assembly GCA_032464435.1. Lineage (NCBI taxonomy): Eukaryota > Viridiplantae > Streptophyta > Magnoliopsida > Poales > Poaceae > Aegilops > Aegilops umbellulata. Next base: position 292,207,810 of record CP136057.1, read on the forward strand.
TATTCTGATGTTGCGGGTTTCTCTACGGCCTTCAAAATGTGGCTCTACTCTTATCATGATGAGCTGACGCCTATACTATACTTAGTGGTTTGATGATGATGCATGGTCTGTGGCTGTCCTCTGTGCTGGTGTCTTGCCTCAGTTTTATTCTGAGGCTGTGGGTTTCTCTACGGTCTTCAAGATGTGGGACACCTTTGTCAGCTTTATCAGCCCTTGGGTGATGCTTACACAGCGGGATAATACATGAAAAGTGTATGCAACTAATAAAAACATCTAAGGCAGAGAAGACCAGTTAGGAGAGGAAGAGGGAAAAAAAGGAGGAGAATGACATGGTTGGTGTGTAGATTCTTAGTCAGGCATGCAAAGCAACAGTTGGACCTATTTGAATGACTGATACAAGTTTAGTTTTAGGTTGATATATTTGGTTCGTGCCCAAATCCACAATACCGTCTTTTGACCATGAGCAACAATTTTGTTCTCAATGGATGATTGCCAAATTTTAGGCACGCCTATGCTTCCTTTGTTCACGCTATGTCTAGTATATTACTTTGCTAATATGACCACACCAAACCTTTGTTAGCCAACTTTTTAGTAGGGTTTGCTTGTGCTGTGTAGTTTTGAAGTTCCTGAACTTATTTGCACTCTTGCAAATTGAAGGATTTCTACGCAACTTCATCTTTTCAGAATTTTGATCTCTGGGTTGACATAGTATATTGTTTTGCTTGTCTTCAGGGCAGTTAAAGAAATGAGTGAAAGCATGAGGAAAAATCGCCATTCAAGGGCACATAATGATGGTAGTCCAGGACATTCAAATGATTCACAGAGAAAAGTATGCTTTTGTTCTTTTAATTGTTGACATATCTTTTACTAAAATTTCAGTGATCTCAGCACAATCTGCTTCTTTTCACTCTGTAATACACTTGATAGTTTGTCGGAGCGGCTCTAAATTACTAAGTTTGGTGGTTGACAATTGCAATTGGTTCCTTGTTATATATAGGAGGAAGCAGTAGGTGACCTCAACAATGATGAGGTGTCAGTAAGAGAACCAAATGTTCAGGAGGGTTCAAGAAGGCACATTATTACTCAGAAGGCATTGTCATTACCTTCATCACCGCATCGGTTAGGTAACCATGGTTCTAATCTTAGAGAGCCAGCTGACTTCCTTACAGCAGAAGATCTGATGTCCACTTGGAATAAAGCATTGCAATCTTCACCATTTCTGAACAAGCCATTATTGCCTTTTGAAGAATGGCATATTGGGTTCTCAGAGATTGCTGTTGGCACTCGTGTTGGAATAGGCAAGTACTATGTCTCATCCATCGGGCTATATTCTAGAAATCGGGCTATATTCGAGTAACTTTCATGAACTTGCTAGACAAACGGGATGTTTTGAATGTAATAGATGTTCTTGAAACTGAATTTCTCTAGAGACGTTTCTATTATTTAAAGCTAATGCTCATGTTTATCCTTTTAGGTTTTTTTGGGGAAGTTTTCCGTGGCATCTGGAATGGAACAGATGTAGCTATAAAAGTATTTCTGGAGCAAGATTTAACAATGGAGAATATGGAAGATTTCTGCAATGAGATCTCCATACTTAGGTTTTCATATAGCTTTGCTGCAATTTCTGTTATTCCGGCAGTTCTGTTCTCTTATTATTTCCTTTTTCTTATTTTCAGCCGTCTCCGACATCCCAATGGTATTTCCTGTACAATCACTTTATAGCAGTTTCAATTTGTTTGTTTGCAGTTTTGGTTTCATTTTCTGTGCTGATCTTACCGGTCTGACTGTTTGAAAGTGTTATTTTCTATTCATGCAAGACCTGATGTAATTCAAGGTCTTCTGACAATGATTATGTTGTGCTGGACTGCAGTCATATTGTTCCTTGGTGCATGTATGAAGCCTCCTCACTTATCCCTAGTCACTGAATATATGGAAATGGGTTCCTTGTACTATTTGATTCACACAAGTGGCCAGAAAAATAAGATCAGTTGGCGAAGGAGGCTAAAAATGCTCCGTGATATCTGTAGGTGAGCAGATACACTTGTTTATCTCTAGCATTTGGTTTTCTGGAGTACCTGGTACATCTCCTTTTAGTTGTGTAAAATCTTCATCTGATTATTTGTTTGTACAAGGGGTCTTATGTGTATGCACCGTTTGAAGATAGTTCATCGTGATCTAAAGAGTGCGAATTGCCTTGTTAACAAGCACTGGACAGTCAAGTTATGTGATTTTGGGCTCTCTCGGTTATTGTTGAATTCTGCAATGAGTGACAACTCATCTGCAGGCACTCCAGAGTGGATGGCTCCTGAGCTTATTCGTAACGAACCATTTACAGAAAAGTGTGATATCTTTAGCCTCGGAGTTATCATGTGGGAGCTTTGCACTCTGAGTAGGCCCTGGGCAGGAAAGCCGCCAGTTCAGGTAACCAACATACTTTGTACATCCCTTGTACCTCGTCACCAGATGTAAATCAACTCACACAAAGTGTTGTGTAATTTTAGGTTGTTTACTCTGTTGCGAACGAAGGGGCAAGATTGGAAATACCAGATGGACCTCTGGGTAGCTTGATAGCAGGTATATTTAAGTTTATTTACGAAAAAAGGCTTTCGCCCCGCTTTATTATATATAAAGCAACGATCAACAACAACCCGGTACAAACGCACGCCAGCACAACACACGCACACACCCAAGGCAGGATACATAGGCGCTGAGCGCAACAACACTACCCCTAGCACTACAAGAGCAACCAGGGGCTTCAACCGCGAACACGCCACCGCGAAGAGATGAAGCCGCATACGATGAACCATGGGCTCCAAGGCGGTGCCTTCAGGAAGGTTACAACACCGGATTTTACACTTGTAGTCGACCAACATTTGGCTACAGCAATTCTTCTTTATAAATGGACAAAAGCCATTTCCTTAAAAGCTATAGAAGAGACAGATTAAACCTCATAGGGCTCGTCCCATACTTCCAGCTCTAGAATATACTGGTAATTAGTATGTGCAGAAGCACGTTAAATAGGTATGAAGGGTACAATAAATGGCAGCCCAGTGCATGTAGCTCCCGCTTGCGCAGGGTACAGGCAAGGGTCCGACCACTTTGGGTCTATTGTACGCAGCCTTTCCCTACATTTCTGCAAGAGGCTGTTTTCAGGACTTGAACCCGTGACCTCATGGTCACCTCATGGTCACAAGGCAGCAGCTTTACCACTGCGCCAAGGTTCCGTATGAAGGGTACAATACAACTTAAAATTGGTAATCTTCTAAAAGCAAAAAATATTGACATGGAGAAATAAAAGCATATACAAACAAAGATCTAGTACTCATTCTTGAAACTACTACATGATACGTGCGAAGATCAAGAGAGGAGCAGCATTTGGAGAAAGCTACAGGCTTCAGGCGGCAGATTCTCTGTTGATGGGTTCCAGGTTCATCCATAGCCTTAAGATATATTGTGTATGGCACTTGCGAATCCCTGTATTTCAGATGCATGTCAGGCCCTCGTATGCTCTCTGAATCTCATGTACCTGTTCATTGTCCGACAACAGCCGTAGACCTTCAGATCCTCATCGCGTGGCTGGAGTGTAGTCACAAAGCGGTACGCAGAGTCACTTAAGCCGTCGTCTGAGCATCGTCCGATCTCCATCTGCCGGCTATGATCAAATCACTGTAGCACGCGCACTTACTGTACCTGTTCATGTCGCTGTCGGGCTGCTTTTACCTTCAGTGAACTTTTCCTCTTTATAAAGACCTCAGATCCCATCGGGAGAGGCATCAAATGTAAACTGGGTTGTAACCCTAGCCGCCACTGGAGTGGTTGGCCTACTTTCCTCTTCTTGTAAGAACCCTAGCGAGTTTCCTCTGAAATCAAGCAAGAATTCCTCCCTCGCCCTCCCTGCTTGTGTTCTTTATTCTGTTCGGTGTGAAAGCTTCCTGCTTTCATAAACCCTGACGGAATCATGGCTCTCAACACTTAACTCTGCGGACACGGATCTCCTCGAGCTCAAGTCCCTCCAGTTAGATGTGCAAACACTCCAACAACAGCGAGCTGCAGACCGCCAAGAATTCATCGAGTTCACCCACTCGGTCAATAAAAAATTTGCTGTTTTCAAAGCAGTTTTTCCAAAGTTTAGTCGAGTTTGGATGGTTTCTTCTCAAACCAACCGAATCTGGGCAAACGCCTACTGACTGAAGGCCCTCCGGGCACTCCTGAAAACCTACCAGTCCACAAAGATGCGGGGATTTCACCTGGACAAGGCAGCATCAACCAAGCAGCACCTAAAGTCCATGGCCTGGTGACCACTGTTGTGCCTGATCCCACCACCAAGGAAAATCCAGCCGAGCTGGCTGCCAGACACCCATACAGGCACCCCAATTATGGACAGCAACAACAGCACAATACTGTGCAACCTTACAAACCAGACACTCCTCTGTACTTAACTGATGAAGATGGTGGAGAACAGGGTCACAAACAAGCAAGGAACAGAAGCAGAAGCCCACATGATACTAGGAGAGGGTTTGTCAGTGTCAAACCTGCAAAATTACATATCCCTGAGTTCTCTGGAGAGGACACTGAACATTGGATTCAGACTTTGGAGCAGTACTTTGACACTTCTTGAACACCCCTGGAACAGTGGACTGAACTTGCTGTGTCATACCTCCAGGGCACTGCAGTTCAATGGTGGAGAGGCACTGGTTTTCATGCTTCTACCCTGCCCTGGCACAGACTGCAGATACATAGGAGATAGATTTGCAGAAAGTTCAATTTGTGACAATGTTAAATAATTTCATGGCGTGTCCCAAACTGGAACTTTGGGACAGTACATCAAACAGTTTGAGAGGTCCTTGAACCTAATGAGAAGAGATAACCTCAGCCTTCCAGATGATTACTACACAAATAGTTTCATAGCTGGCTTATCTGATTATATCCAAGCCCACTTGCAGTGCAACAAACCAAAAGATTTGCAAGATGCCATGTGGATGGCAAGAAGACTTGAACAAGCATCTACTGTAAAGAAGCCTGTCTTTATCCCCTTCTCTGTCAGAAGACAAGTGAACTTTGATTTAACCAAGACATCCACAGTTCCACAACTAAACTTGCCGTCCAACCAGGCCCTCATCCAACAAGCAAGACAGAAGGTAATTTGCTTCAGGTGCAAAGAACCCTGGGTACCTGGACATAGACAAGTTTGTAAACTCAGCCAGAAAAATCAGATCCAAGCACAAACTGAGGAACCACCTGAGATTGTTTACGTCATTGAAAGTGATGAAGATCTGGCTGAATTCCAAGCCTTGCAAGGAGAAGAACAACTGAAAATATCCATGCATGCTCTTATGGGAATTGCTGCTACTAGCAATACCTTCATTGTGAATCTGCAGATAGGATCATCTGCCAGTGCAATAGCCTTCATTGACGGTGGAAGTACATCCACTTTCATGTCTCCTGCTCTTGCTGACAAAATATCTGTCCCTACTGTAGCAACTAAGAGATTGAAAGTACAAGTTGCAAATGGTGGAACTTTGTGGACACAATTTGTGTGCAAGTCCTGCTCCTACTCCATCCAGGGAAATGATTTCACTGGTGATTTTAGGATTATGCAACTAAAAGGCTACATTATACTTGGCACTGATTGGCTCAAGAAATACAGTCCTGTAGAGATGAACTTCATTCTCATGACAATGAAGATCACTGATACTAATGGAGCTCAGGTTTTATTCCATGATGAAACAAACCAACTGCTGCACCAGTACCTGAAGTTCTCAATTTCACAAGACTAGTAGATCAACCTGATTGTGGACTACTCCTGCTGGTTTCCTCTGTCCTGGAAAAAAGCAAAGAACTACCTACCAGCTGCCCTCCTGCCATACAGGACATATTGAATGAAAATGTGGACTTATTTCAAGAGCCAACAACACTACCTCCTGCTAGATTCTGCGATCATGCCATTCCCCTGAGCCCATATGCTAAAATCATCAACCAAAGAGCTTACAGACTTCCACACCACCAAAAGATGCCCTGGAAGAAATTATCAACAACATGATGCTGAGGCACGTCATCCAACACAGTTCCAGTCCTTATTCATCTCCTGCTATATTAGTCAAAAAGAAGGATGGGACTTGAAGACTTTGCAATGACTACATGAAGCTGAATGCTATGACAATCAAGAATAAATATCCTATTCCTGTCATTGAAGATCTCCTAGATGAACTGCATGGGGCAAAATATTTTTCCAAAATAGATCTCAAGAGTGGGTATCACCAAATTAGAATGAAGCCTAAGGACATTGAGAAAACAGCTTTCTCCACTCACATGGGCCACTATGAGTATATTGTCACGCCCTTTGAGTTGACAAATGCACCTGCCACTTTCCAATCCCTCATGAACTATTTATTTGCCAAGTATCACAGAAAATTTGTGGTTGTGTTCTTTGATGATATTGAGTGAAACTTTGGAAGAGCATAAAGAGCACCTCAGAGAAGTATTCAGAGTGCTGAGAGAAAACCAGCTCTCTGTAACTTAGCCAAGTGCACTTTTGGATAAACTAGTGTGGAATACCTGGGCCACATCATCACTGCTGAAGGTGTAGCAACAGACCCTGCTAAGATTGAGGCCGTCACTAACTGGCCTGCTCCTACCAACATCACTGAACTCAGGGGACTTTTAGGGCTTGCAGGCTACTACAGGAGGTTTATACAGGGTTATGGAGTTGTGGGCAGGCCTCTCTTTGATGCTCTAAAAACGGGCAACTTTCACTGGTCTACCACTCAAGAACAAGCATTCCAGGACCTTAAACTTAGATTCACAGATGCCCCTGTCTTGGCCCTCCCTAACTTTTCCAAGCCTTTCATCTTGGAAGCAGATGCTAGTGGCTATGGTTTTGGTGCTTTCCTCATGCAGGAAGGAAGGCCCATTGCTTATATGAGCAAATCTGTTGGCCCTAAAGCCCAGACCATGAGCATGTCAGACCCACGACAAGAGCTTGATGAGGAATAGTCTATCTCTTTTGCCGAAAGCGCCTCAACCATCGATCTGCCATCCAACGGCTGCCACAGTCACGTACCGCTTCGTGGATTGCCGTTGCCTGTGAGCCGCTGATCTTCAGATGGACGGACAACGGCGTGTGCGTTGTTGTGCCTAAGCTACTGAACTTTTCCTGAACCTGTCGTTTTCACCTTTTTCACTTTCTGTTGCTTTCTTAAGCCGCTCTGCCTATGGAGAGGGGGCAGATTATTGTAACTCCGGGCTGTGCCCTTGAAGCAGCCGTGTTCCGGCTTGCTAAACCTAGCTCGAGTTCCTCCGATCTGGAATGAAAACCCTACTATTTCTCCAAGTAATTCAGCGTTTTCCTCTGTTTTTCTGAATTCGAGCTGTTTTTCTGAATTCGAGCGACAGTCCACACTTTGGGCCTGTCAAGTGGTAATCAGAGCCAGGTTATTGACCTCGGCGGTGGCGAATTGGGGCCAGATCCGATCTGGATGCGGGCTGAAGGCAGCGGTGAGCAGCAGGGAGGCGTACGGCGGCGGTAGATCGTTCGGTAGCAAGGAGGTTTGCGGCGGAGGTTTCTGAAGAACACTTCTTCAGAGTAAAATCCCACCCTACCCACCCTTCTAGTGCTACTCTCTCAGCGGTGTACAGGTTGCGGCAGCGTGAGATCTGGTCGGTGAGGTTTGGTTACCGGGGCATCGGTCGTAAAATCCCTCCTCTCCCACCCAGGAGCTGCAGACGGCTGTCTTTGCGGGTTGATCATTCCTGTTCGTCAACATGTCAAAACCTGAAGACACCATCGACACTGGCGCTCTGGAATTGGAATCCTTGCAGTTGGACATCAAGGCACTGCGCCAAGATCGAGAAGAGGACAAGAAAGAATTCTACGAATTCAACGGTGTCAGTAAACAAGAATTTTGCCAGCATCCAGCGCAACTTTCAGAAAATTCAGGCCAGTTTGCAAAAGATTACTGACAGCAACTGCACTGAACAAGATGAAGAGGAGGAAGAACCTCCATCTGCTCAAGCCAGCAATCATGCTACTCCTCAGGCTGCATCTTCAGGAAGACCCAAGCAACTGCCAAGTAATCACTTAGCAACAGACAGAGTTGCTGGTTCTGCAGTTCTAGTGGATAAGGTGACTGGCAAAGAGCTCAACTTGGATGGGACGCCGAAAGGACCCTACAGGCACCCCAATCATGCTACCAACAAACAGGAGATGCTCACTCCACAAAACCAGTAGGAAACGGTTGCCAGACAAATGCTAACTGTTGAAGAACTACCAGAAGAAGCAGTTTTCAGAAGAGAAACTGTTAGAACCTGGCCGCATACTCCTAATGTCAGAAGGAACATCCTTTCTGTCAAACCTGCAAAACTGAACATTGCTGATTTTGAAGGAAACGATGCTGACTTTTGGATACAGAATGTTGAACAGTATTTCTCATCGGCCAGAACTCCCATTGAGCAGAGGACAAAAATTGCTGTCTCATACCTGAAAGGAGAAGCAATGCAGTGGTGGAGAGGCACTGGTTTTCTGGTACACAATATGCCTTGGCATAGATTCTGCAAACACCTGACTGAAAGATTTGCTACCACCTCAATTTTTGAGAATGTGAAAGCTTTTCACCAACTGTCACAAACTGGTACTGAACACAGTACATCACTTCCTTTGAGCAGCAAATGAACTTAATGAGAAGGAACAATCCTGCACTTCCAGATGATTTGTACATGCATAGTTTCATTTCTGGGCTGCACCCTTACATCCAAAGCCACCTAGAATCTTTGGAACCAACAACTTTGCAGAAGGCAATGTGGTTTGCCAGAAGAATGGAAAAATCTGTGCCTCCTCCTCCTACTCCCAGAATTGTTCCTTCCTCCTATAAGAAGCAGACAGTGGGGGGGCCTGCAAAACCTCATACAGCAAGCAGCAATACTGCTGCCACTGTAATCCAACAAGCAAGAGAGAAGGGGATCTGCTATAAGTGCAGGGAACCTTGGTTTCCAGGGCATAAACAAGTTTGTAAGATGTCACAAAGAGCTCAAATCCAAGCTTTACAACAACAAACGGAAATAAATCCTGAAGTGATATATATTATGGATGCTGACGAAGAACATTCAGAGAATGAAGAGGAAGAGTCAGACAATGCTCCACTGAAAATCTCCATGCATGCTGCCCAAGGACAACCTGAGGATAAACCTACACACACTTTCTCTCTTCTAGTACAACTTGGCAGTACTACTGCCCTGACACTAGTTGATAGTGGAAGCACAACTACATTTCTGTCACCAGAAATTGCTCTAAAAGCTGGCTGTGTGATCTCACCAGTAAAACATGTGCAAGTGACTGTAGCTAATGGGAGAAAACTTGCCAGTGATTTTGCATGTTTTAAAACAGAATATTCCATACAAGGACACAACTTTTCTTCAGACTTCAGAATTCTCAAGCTGTGTGGTTATGATATGATCTTAGGGGCTGATTGGATGTATAAACACAGCCCAGTCACATTTGATCTTCCAAAAAGGGAACTAACTATCCAGGAAAGCTCTGGACAAAGGATCACATTCCATGATGAGACACTACCCACCAGTCCTTGTACTCCTATTCTTCAAGATATGGAACATATCCTAGAAGATATGCTGTCTGGAGCATTAATGTGGATGCAACCAGTACCATTGTTTGAGAACAAAGAACAACTGCATAAACCAGAGGTGGCAAAATTACTAGAAACATTCCAAGATATTTTCCAAGAACCCACAACTCTCCCTCCCAAGAGAGACTGTGACCATGCAATTAACTTGGAACCTGGAGCTCCTGTAGTCAATCAGAGAAATTACAGAATGCCATACAATCAGAAAAATGCTCTGGAGAACATCATCAAGGAACTGACTGAAAAAGGAATAATAAGATTGAGCAACAGTCCATATTCCTCACCTGCTATTTTAGTAAGGAAGAGAGATATGACATGGAGATTGTGTATTGATTACAGGAAGCTCAACCTGCACACCATCAAAAACAAATACCCAATTCCCATGATTGAGGATTTGTTAGATGAACTCCATGGAGCATGTGTTTTCACAAAGATTGACTTGAGAAGTGGATATCACCAAATAAGAATGAAAGAGGGAGATATTGAGAAGACTGCATTCAGTACTCATATTGGATTATTTGAGTTTCTGGTTATGCCATTTGGAGTTACCAATGGACCACCAACTTTCCACCAACTAATGCACTCTGTCCTAGGGCCATTACTAAGAAAGTGTGTTCTGTATTTCTTTGATGACATCCTCATTTTCAGCAAGTCATACAAGGAACATTTGGAACATCTGCAGTTAGTATTGGAAGCTTTGAGGAAGCACCAACTATATGCAAAAATTTCTAAATGCACCTTTGCTACAGACAGAGTGGAGTATTTGGGCTATGTGATTACTGCTGATGGAGTTTCTACAGACCCAGCAAAGATAGAAGCAATAGATAAATGGCCCACTCCTGAAAATGTCACACATTTGAGGAGTTTTCTGGGACTGGCTGGTTACTACAGGAGGTTTATCAAAAACTATGGCATCACCTATAAACCACTCTTTGAAGCATTAAAGGAGGATGGTTTCAAATGGGAAGCAGCTCAAGAAAATGCTTTCAAACAACTGAAAATACACATGACCACTGCTCCTGTGCTAGCAATGCCTGACTTCTCCATTCCTTTTGTCCTGGAAGCTGATGCTTCAGGTTATGGAATTGGAGCTGTGTTGATGCAAAGAGGGCAGCCCATTGCTTTCTTAAGCAAAGCAATTGGACCCAAAGCTGCAGGCTGGTCCACCTATGACAAAGAAGCTCTGGCAATAATTGAAGCAATCAAACAATGGAAGCACTACTTTGCTGCATCCTCAATAATCATTAGAACAGATCAACAGAGCCTGAAACATATTCAAGAGCAAAAACTCACAGAGGGGATACAACACAAGTTGCTCATCAAACTTCTGGGATATAAATTCAGAGTGGAATACAAAAAAGGAAAAGAAAACAAAGTTGCTGATGCTCTCTCTAGAGTAAAATATGCTATGTCTACTCTCATTTCCAGTGCTGCCATTCCTGCTTGGATTTCTGAGGTAGTCAAAAGCTACAAAGAAGATCCAAAATGCTCTGAATTAACTGCCCAACTGGCCATTGCCCCAACAGGACACCCACCTTATACCCTTACTAGTGGAGTTCTCGGGTACAAAGGGAAAATCCTTGTTGGCAAGCATACTGATCTAAGGAAATCCCTCCTCACCGCTTTCCATGCTTCTGAACTGGGAGGACACTCAGGAGAAAGAGCTACTTATCACAGGCTAAAAATCTTATTCACCTAACCAGGAATGAGACAAAATGTGAAATCTTTTGTGCAGCAATGCCCTGTCTGTCAACTGAACAAAGCTCATCACAATCCATATCCAGGGTTGCTGCAACCTTTGCCAGTACCTGATTTTGCTTGGACACACATCAGTATGGATTTTGTAGAAGGGCTCCCCATGTCTCACCACAAAAACCTCATCCTAGTAGTGGTGGACAGGTTTACCAAATATTCTCACTTCATAGCTATGAAACACCCCATCTCTGTTCAGACAGTAGCCCAAGCTTTCACTGATAATGTTTTTAAGTTGCATGGCCTGCCAACAGTGATTGTAACTGACAGAGATAAAATCTTCACAAGCAATTTATGGCAAAGGTTGTTCACAAAGATGGGAGTTAAACTACATCTCAGCACTTCATACCATCCTCAGACTGATGGTCAGATTGAACGAGTGAACCAATGCCTGGAAAATTACTTGAGGTGCATGGCTTTCTCTCAACCAACTAAGTGGTACAAGTGGCTGTCCATGGCTGAGTGGTGGTATAATACCAGTTTCCACACTTCTCTGAAGATGACACCTTTTCAGGCTCTTTATGCAAAACCCCCCACCACAAATAGCAGAACTAATGCTGCCACCAGCAGAAGGAGAGGATCAACAAGCAGAAATGGACAGAGATTCCATTGCTGCTCAAATCAAGGACAACCTTCTACGAGCCCAAGAAAGAATGAAGTTCTATGCTGATAAAAAGAGGTCTGATAGACAGTTGGAAGTTGGTGACATGGTATATGTGAAGCTGCAACCTTATAGGCACACCAGCCTGAGCATCCACAGATTCCTCAAGCTGCATTCCAAGTACTATGGCCCCTTCAAAGTTCTACAGAAAATTGGCCAAGTTGCTTACAAACTGCTGCTTCCTGATAATTGTCACTTACACCCAACTTTTCACATCAGTCAACTAAAGAAGCATATCGGACTAGATGCCGTGCCTAACCCCAAGCTACCACTCTTGGATGATCAGGGCCACATCTTGATCAAACCTGAAGCTCTTCTGGAAAGGAAACTCATTCCACGCGTCCAAGGTGCTATCAGTATTCCAGTGGTGCAATGGAGAATTAAGTGGGTCAACTTACCAGTGGAGAACGCTACATGGGAAGACGCAGCTTTCATTCAAAAGGTTTTTCCTGATTTTCAGCCTTGAGGGCAAGTCTGTTCTCGTCCGGGGGGAATTGTCAGACCCACGACAAGAGCTTGATGAGGAATAGTCTATCTCTTTTGCCGAAAGCGCCTCAACCATCGATCTGCCATCCAACGGCTGCCACAGTCACGTACCGCTTCGTGGATTGCCGTTGCCTGTGAGCCGCTGATCTTCAGATGGACGGACAACGGCGTGTACGTTGTGCCTAAGCTACTGAACTTTTCCTGAACCTGTCATTTTCACCTTTTTCGCTTTCTGTTGCTTTCTTAAGCCGCTCTGCCTATGGAGAGGGGGCAGATTATTGTAACTCCGGGCTGTGCCCTTGAAGCAGCCGTGTTCCGGCTTGCTAAACCTAGCTCGAGTTCCTCCGATCTGGAATGAAAACCCTACTATTTCTCCGAGTAATTCAGCGTTTTCCTCTGTTTTTCTGAATTCGAGCGACAGTCCACACTTTGGGCCTGTCAGAGCACTTATGACAAGGAAACTATGGCAATCATGGAAGCTTTAAAGAATGAAAACATTATTTTGCCAGCTCTTCCCTGATCATCAGAACAGATCAACAGTCTCTCAAATAAATCCATGAGCAGAAACTTACACAAGGCATCCAACACAAGTCACTGGTCAAACTCCTGGGCTACAACTACACAATTGAGTTAGGGAAGAGAAAACAGAGCAGCTGATGCACTCTCTAGAGTGAGACACTGCTTGAGCTCTTTAGCTGCTAGTTCTGTTGTTCCCTTGTGGATCACGAAGTTGTCAAATCTTATTCCATGGACCGCAAGTACAAGGCCATCATTACTGAGCTGGCACTTGATCCCCAAGCTCATCCTAATTACACATTCCAACATGGCATCCTCAGATTTAAGAACGAAATTGTGATTGGCAACAACACTTCCCTCAGACAGGATTTAATCTAGACATTCCATAAGTTTGAACTTGGAGGACACTCTGGAGAAAGAGCAACTTACCAGAGAATACACTTGCTATGTCACTGGTCTGGCCTGCAATAAGATGTGATTGCATATGTTAAAGCATGCCCTGTTTGCCAGCTCAATAAATCTGAAAATACCCCATATTCTGGCCTTTCACAGCCCTTGCCAATTCCTGACTTTGCCTGGTGCCACATAAGCATGGACTTTGTGGAAGGTCTGTCAATGTTTGAAAACAAAAACCTTATACTGGTGGTTGTTGACAGGTTCACTAAATATGCCCATTTCCTCTCTATGAAGCACCCTATCACTGTTCAATCCGTTGCCAAACGAGTAAATTGCAGGAAACCACCACTTTGAAGGCTAGGTTTGCAGAAAACACTACGTTACATTTTTTTTGTGTGCAGAAAACACCTCGTCTTGTGTAATCTTTTTGCAAAAACCACTGATCGGCGGATCTTGCTATGTAAAGTAAGATTATGACAGATGGGTCCCATTTTTTGATAACATGGCATAACATTTTACCAAAGACAGCGCTAGACGGGTAAAAAAGCAAAAACACGCGCAAGTTTTTCCCCTTGTGCTGCCCAGGCCCTTGCCCTGTCATGCCATCACAGTCAGCCGCCAGAGGAAAGAAGCCCCCCATCCCGCGTGCCGTCGCACGTAGCAGCCCGCCGGAGCTCCAACCCTCGACCTCGTTTGCCCTCTTCTCTCTCTCTCTCAACCCTCCTCCCAGCGCCGCCACCTCCCTCCTCCAGGCGAAGGTTGCCAGGAAGAAGACAAAGCCGGCGATTTGCATGTCGGCCGCCGCCTTCCTCGGCCTCGATGGCGCCGGTCACCACCATGCGCCAGCCGCCGCCGTGCTCACCTCCCTGCCCTGCAGCACTCCCGCCTCTGCCCGGCCGTGCCCGCAACAATGCCAGCCGCGCCACCACCGCCCTGCTCCGTCCGCACTCGCCGCCGCTCTGCCAGCCGCGCCGCTGCCGCCGCCCTGCTCTGCCCACCGCTGCCGCGCTCCGAGGAGGAAGATGGAGAGAGGAGGCTGCGCTCCGCGGCCACCGAGGATGGAGAAGGAGAGAGGAAGATGCGGTGTCTCAGGCAAGGGAGCGGCTGCCCGGCCTCCTGTGTGTCGGCGCCGGGCGGAGGATCTGGCGGGAGAGATGGGGATTGAAGGGAGTGGGCTAATTGCATGTCTTCTTTTTATTCAGGGTTTATGTGTCAAAACTAAGGGCTAGTTGTAAATTCAGAATAGAAGTGATCTGGCACGAAATGTTACGCATGTAGGCAAAAAAGGGCCCTAACTGTCATAAGCGTGCTCAGTGGAGACAAATCCGCCGATCAGTGTTATTTGCAAAAAGATTACTGAAGACATGGTGTTTTCTGCAAAAAAACTGTATTGTAGTGTTTTTCGCAAACCTAACCTTCAAACTGGTTGTTTTCTGCAATTTACTCGTGCCAGACAGTTTTGAGACCACATATTCAAACTCCATGGCCTCCCCAGTGTTATTGTAACTGACAGGGACAATTTTCACCAATAACCCATGGCAGAAACTTTTCAAAACACTGGGCATCAAGCTTCACATGAGTACTTCATACCACCCCTAGTCTGATGGGCAGACAGAAAGGGTTAACCAATGCTTGGAAAATTACCTTGGTGGATGGCTTTCCAACAGCCTACTAAGTGGCACTCCTGGCTGGTGGCACAACACCATTTTCCACACCTCTCTGAAAATGACTCCTTTTCAGGCTCTATATGGTTTCCCACCCCTCATGGTTGCTGAATCCAGTCTGCCTGATTTTCTGTGTGAGGACTCACCTGACTTGCTGCTCAACAAGGACCTAGCTCACCAAGTGATCAAGCAAAATTTGCAGAAAGCACAAGAAAGAATGAAAGAGAAAAGAAAGGATCTTCCAGGAAGGTGATATGGTGTATCTCAAGATCCAACCATACAGACATACCTCTCTCAGTATCCATAGACATTTGAAACTACACTCCCAAGTAGCCTTTCAGAATTCTCAAAAGAGTGGGTAATCATGCTTATCAGTTCTGCCTGAAGGGTGCAAGTTTCATAACACATGCCATGCGAGTCAGCTCAAGCAACACATTGGTACACATGTCATTCCCACCCCCACCTGCCATTGGTGACTGAACGAGGGCAGATACAACTCCAACCTGAAGCTATCCTAGACAGAAAATTAATTCCTCGACCTCAAGGTGATATCTCTATTCCTGTGGTCAGATGGTTGGTGAAATGGCTCAATTTACCTGTAGAAGAAGCTAGCTGGGAGGATTCTGCATTTATCCAGAAAATCTTCCCAGATTTCCAGCCTTGAGGACAAATCTGATCTTCACAGGGGGGTATTGTCAGGCCCTCTGCTCTCTGAATCTCCTGTACCTGTTCATCGTCCGACAACAGCCGTAGACCGTCATATCCTCATCGCGTGGCTGGAGTGTAGTCCGAAGTGGTACACAGTTACTTAAGCCGTCATCTGAGCATTGTCCGATCTCCATCCATCGGCTATGGCACTTACTGTACCTGTTCATGTCGTTGTCAGGCTGCTTTTACCTTCAGTAAACTTTTCCTCTTTATAAAGACCTCAGATCCTATCGGGAGAGGCATCGAATGTAAACTGGGTTGTAACCCTAGCCGCCACTGGAGTGGTTGGCCTACTTTCCTCTTCTTGTAAGAACCCTAGCGAGTTTCCTCTGAAATCAAGCAAGAATTCCTCTGAAATTCCACGTGTTTGTGTTCGTCAGTTAGTTAGAGCCTGACAATACATAGGATCCAACTGTTCCAGTTGCTCCCAACTGTGAACCGTCTGATTGAAATTCCAGTGGCTGTTATTGGTCCATATTGGTGCACTACGTAGGATTGTAGATATAATTACACTTGTCCCACGGTGGAATCCTAGTTACACAAAATAGTTGCTGTGCTATTATACAAATGGTATGTGTTGGCAACCTGCATACATCTATTTGCCAAATCTGCTTATTTTTGAAATATATACAAACATACAATACAAACATACAAAATTCAGTGATACCTAAGCTCCGGTCAAGAACTTGATGTTGACCGTGTGAAACATGTTGCAATTTTGTTCGGTAGATTGCTGGACAGAACCGGAGAAGCGACCAAGCTGCCAGGAGATCCTGACCCGTTTGCTTGATTGCGAGTACACCTTATGTTGAGCTATTTTAGCGCTAGTATGTATAGCGGCTAGAGGCAACACATTGGTTTGGTTTATACATCATTTCTTTTCCCCCTTTTCACCATTTTGACATCTTTGAGATGTAAATTATCGAACTTAAGTATAATAATAACTTCTCATAGCATCCTGAATATTACACCATTGTCTTGGATTAAGCAATTTCCACTATAGTCGTGTATTTCTTTGTTCATGTGATGGAGATGCTTATGGGATGTACCATTTGTCTAATATAAGTTTGACATAGCTATTATGTATTGTTACAGTTTAGATTATCTGGGTGGGGAGCTGGGAGAACTAGATGATACCCCGCATGTTGCAGCGGGACTTATGCTTCTCAATTGTTGCAAAGTGAATTGAAATATCACGTGATAATTGAAATGCTTGCTGACAACTATTCCTTACTTCTAAATTAATTGAAGAAATTTGAAGATCATATTGCTCTTGAATTTTTGTTAGTGAAAAACCATTACATGTTGCGCCATTCCATTGCACAATAGTACAATATGTGCACAAAGATCCATTACAATGGATTATTACCAGACAACCCAGAGTACACAGTATTCTTTGCGAGAATGGGTTCTTCATGCTTAATCTGCAACAGAAAAAGGCAGCTATTGAAAATTTGAAATCTGACTGAATATGAAAAGAATGAACCGATGGAGGATATCAAGATTTAATTATACATATGTCAGATTAGAACGCTCCAAGCTAGATTCAAATTAACAATGGCAAGGAGATCTCATTACTACAGGACCATATTTTTCAGAATTTAGAATAACAAAATTGTAATTCTTATACCACTAATGTTTCCATAATAATCAAATAAAAAGAAAACAACAAATACATGTAAAGTTGAGACTTCTATAAAAGATCTCAGGAATATTGATTTGATACAGTTAAACCGAACACATGATGTAATGAGTGTAATACATCAGTAATCTAAGTTTGGTTAAATCTTGGTCCACATCAAAACTGAAAAGATAACACCTAGGGAAATATTGCAGTCAATCAAATTTTGCGCGACTGGAAGGTAATCACTCAGACTAGCCACAATGAATAGTAACATACACTAGTAACATACACATATCCTTAGACTATGTTACTACCTTCATAGTGGGTAGTAACATAAGTGTAGTAACATGCAGAGCTTCATTTATTATGTTATAAACTCATATTGCATTGGGACATGTGATGTTACAGTAACTAGCTAAGTTACTACTACTACCTCTCTCCTCATTAACTCATTGCCACATAAGCAAATTTGCTGAGTTGGACTCGATGTTACTGCTGAAGTTACTCCCACTGTGGCTAGTCTCAGAGTGGTCAGGGCCCAGGGCCGACGTCGGCACAGTGGCATCCTCCATGAGGCGCTTTGCTTCCAGGGCCGGCAGCCGGACCCCAAAACACCTCGTTGTTGTGAGGAACACCTCCACGTCGCTTACCCTATCAATTGTATGTTGGAGATCAATTCAATGTTGGAGATCAATTCAGTGATAAAATCCACAAACAAAATCGTTAGTCACATAACACCCACTCAGGTTGACCATACCTAGATACGCTGCTCCTATCCATGCATCATAAGTTCACTAGGTAGGAAGTGCGGCTTGCCACACCCAGCAGCACCGCTGCCGGGTATAGTAATATCCAACCTGCTAATAGAGTCATTAAAGCATTGCAAATATAAAAAATAGCATAATGTAGTTGTGTTTACCAACTAAATTTACAGTCGTTTAACATTGCACCTGATCCAGTCTTATGAAAAATTAGATAGTTAAAACTCTATTAGAGTTGCCATGTACATAAGTATTTGGTAGTAACATTGGTAATTTTAATCAGACACAAAGAATGGATCGAAAATCAAAGAGAGCATCAAAAGGCTCAACAAATTACACTACAGGGACCAACTAACTATTTAAGAAACAGTCGCCAGCAAATATATAGTTAAACAACATCCATACCTAGTCCTCGACTTCCTTGTCATTACATACCATATTATAGGTAAATAAAGTACAAACTGAATCCTGGGCAGCAATTCAGATAACTCAACACCAAGTTTCATGCATTTAGACATAGGTTGGCGTGATTCGTTATTACATACTGCATCTATCAAAAGAGAGCACAAATTCAGGCTTCTCGCTTATAAGAGGCATAATACTGAAACGCGTCTTTCGAGATTCTTAACAACAGTGGATAGTTGTAGAGAGGAGCATGTATGCTGCTTAAACACTGGTAAATTTTGTAGACGCTATAGGAAATGATTTTAAAAACCAGCTTACATGCGACCCATGCATTTAGTCTTTAAAGACTAAAGTCCTGCGGGCAGTAGGATGAGACTTTGTTTTTTGCTAGGCATGTGGTATGTTTCATTGGGAAAGCAACAAACATGAGTAATACGTATAGTTGTAGAAGTCTGAAGAGTAGGAGGGAGGGTATGTCAGTTTCAGTGAGGCCATCCTAGAGGTCACTGTCCATTTTTGGCACAAGTTTTAGGTAAGAATGATACTTGGACAGTAAATAAAAAAACAACTGATTAGAGTTATTTCTCAGTTTAGATAGAAAAGAAAGAACCAATGATTGTTTACATATAGCAGAATTATCTCTGAGTTCAGATCAAAAAGAAATAGGCACCGATTGTTTCCATATAGCAGAATAAATGCTAGGTGAGTAATTTGTTGATGCCAAAATAACATAATTAGATACATACCCATAATTAGTTAAAACCATGGAAAGAAATCATATATAGTATAAGCTGGAAGACATAGTACGTCAAATCTGAAGGAGAAGCACTCCAGATAACAACCATTGATTTGATAATCAGCAACATCAATATAAATGAGAACAATCTTTAACCGTAGTATCCTATACAACACCTTGGAAAACACAATTAGCTTACTCTACCTATATAACTTTCTTGGAGAGGTCGAACGAGAAAAAGACGAAGGGTACCTGACCAATGGGGACGAGATCGCTTCTTTGGTGTGCTGCCTCTCCGGTCAAACCACAAGACAACCCTCCGCCACGGCACCGACCGAACTGCAGATCACCCAGAAATATCAATAGTCATCCAGAAATAGGGTACGCCATGCGAGTTCTGCATCATGCCAGTTCTGAATATGGTAGGGAGGTTTAATATATCAAATAGCTGAGGCATAATAGGTTGCATCTGCCTAATATATGAAGTATGTCAGATGTTAATAGATTAAGTAAATTACTTAGTACCATGGATTTCGGTGGTGAAAAACATAAAACACTCTATGTATATAGAATGTTAAATTAGACAAATTCAAATTATTATTCAGAATGTTACAGCCAAAATAGTGTACCCAAGCAAAAAATCAGCGGCACTGAGATGCATGGTGACATCTTCTTACCGGCCTCCTTTCCAACAGAAGTTCAATAAGCACTGCACTAATAGAGCACTAATAGACTAACCGAACATGAAAGACACAAACATCGTGAAAACTAAAAAAATTGCTATATACTATCTATCTCCTATAGGACACTGATTTATGATAACAGAAGGTGAGCCCTCGTCGTTAAGTAAAACTATATATTTTCTATAAAAATTCCTGCAAGAGTAAATTAATAACATCCTTGCCTTCAAGTGAACCCAATAGTTTGGTGGACATATCAGAGGCGGGGAAAGAGAGAGTAAACAGAACATACATGCATTTTATTTCCTTCAAAATTTGTGCTTTCATGCATAAAGAAACAATGACTGCCCGTTAGACTATCACAAAGAAACTCCAAGGAAATTAAACCGTAACAGTAGGAGACTGGAAACTAAAGAGGGAATATGTTGAGGCAGCCTCTATACAGTAGGAGGGATTAGCTAAATTCTGTTGCTTGTAAAAGAACTACCATAATGTGACTGGCATTGATCATTCACATGATCAAGTCATGTGTGTACCAAGACAAAATCAAATACATGGTACCGACACATTGATGCACAAAACAAAAAGATTCCTTGCCTATTGGCATTACAGACCACGATTCCGCTAACAAAACAAATGCAAAATTGGCATTACAGATCACAACTCCGCTCACTAAAATAATCAAGGGAAGTACAAAGAATACACACACACACACACACACACACACACACACACACACACACACACACACAACATATTTGAACTGTGTACAGCAGCAGAAACCAGAAGGAACAATAATAAAAACAGAGCATCCGAAACAGAGTGTCTCCCGAGTAGAGGACGGTGGCATGAATAATAATGCAGTGATGGATTGCAAAAGAAAAAGAGAACAGAGGATTATTGCATTATTATTCATGGCACA
This sequence comes from Aegilops umbellulata, assembly GCA_032464435.1. NCBI lineage: Eukaryota > Viridiplantae > Streptophyta > Magnoliopsida > Poales > Poaceae > Aegilops > Aegilops umbellulata. The sequence goes on from CP136057.1 coordinate 292,228,753, forward strand.
ACTCAACACCTATATACTCCTTTTCAAATTGGAGTATATTCATTTCATTTCAGTGCATACATTTCATTTCAGTGTATAGCAACATAAAAGGAGCAAAGCAACCAGCAATGGAGAAGAGACACTTACCGTGGACAAGGGAGAAGAGGCTGTCGTTGGGGTAGTAGTCGCTCCTCCTCTGCCTGCTCCACGTCGACAACCACACACCCGAGCCTCGACGCCGTCATGGCCGTTGCAACCTGCCATGGACGAAGTTGACTTAAAGTTAAGTTCATGTCTGTTTCAGAATGAACAACAAAATATGCATGCAGAGAGCATGTATCAACACAACACCCACATGCATGATGATGATCCAGAGCTATAAAATCTTAAGACTTCAGATTACTTCAGAGTACACTCTAGCTTGAAGTAACAGGCGTGATTGATCTTACATTAGGGCCCAGAAAAGTAGGGGTTGTTGTTGAGGTTCAGGATCCTGTGTGCTTCGAGTGCTGCCGCCTGGCAGAGTAAATCATATCTAGCCCTGGAATTTGTAACCAGCAGAAAAAGGAATGTCTGCAATCAATCTCCATGCATGACGAAGAGCTAGCTTGATGGATCGATGACGATTGCTCACCTTCTCCAGGAGGAACATGCGGTCGATGAACTGCCCGGAAACCTTGTCCAGCTCCACAACATCGGTGATCTGCAGCGGTCAGAGAGAGGGATGGTGAGCAGAAGCAGCGCGAGATTGACGGGGAGAGGAGTCTCGCGTCTTTAATCGAACGTGTCTCACCTTGAGTCCTCTACGTCTCTGCAGCCCGTATTCTAAAGCAAGTTCGGCACAGGCACAATTTGCAAGATCTTGGGCATGAAATGAACGCCCAAAAGTGAGTGCACCAACAACGGAAAGAAACGCTAAAAGGGAACATAGAGCAGAAACCAACCCAAAATGCAAGCAAGAATTTTTAAAAGGGAACATAGAGCAGCATGAGCATGAGGCATAGAAAAATGGGGTCACCTTAAGATCAAGAATCAGTGGTTCTCTCTCAGTTCAAATCAGAAGGAAAGAACCACTATTATTGATTAGAGTTATTTGTAATTAGGCAAAGCACTACAACACTGGATCCTAAGCAACAGTTGAGGCATACAAAACTACAAGTGTTTGTTCTTTTCATATATATAAACAACCTTTAGTATCTCAACCAGAACCAAAGCAAAACAAAAATCATGGTTAAGTAACCAGCAAAGGAAGAATGGGCCTTTTTGGAATTTTAAAGTAGCAAGATATGAAAAGTTCTTTTTTTCCTTCAATACTACACACATTAGGGGAGGTACCTGCAGTTTTATTGCATAGTGGGCTCAGATTCGCCTTTCCTCGATCATATAACCTACCCCATCATCTCTTATCACCAGATCAATCTGTTTATATAGTAGAGCTGCCCTGGTTATCACTCAACAAGAATGACCATCCAAGGACAACAACAAGTATCACAAGATCAAAAAGGATTCTAGAGACAAGAGGGAGGATCCAACTTGATACCCACAGGTGCCTCGATTGCTCAAAGGCACACTAATTGCAGCCAAGGTAATCATCATCGCCCTAGCATGAACACCACCTGAGCATAAATAAGCAACACCTTTAAATACAAATAAAAATGGTTCAGGGTTCATTGCATAGCTGGCACGGACGCCATCACCGGCGCCGCTGGTCTGCCGCCCTCCTTCATGGTCGCTGCTGCCATCGCCGTGGTTGGTGGGAGCCACCTATGTGGGAGGGAGGGAGGGAGGCGGCTGCAGGAGCGAGCGAGAGAGGAGGCGACCGGTAGGTTTTCATCGTAGGAAGCCGCAGTCATTTTATAGCCGGTGCGTGAAATGACACATATGCCCTAATGGGGGCATGTTATTTACATTTTGTTTCAATCGGAATTTTATCTAACGGCTCACAACGATCTGGTAAATATGTGACGTCTCACGTGAGCCAAACCCGAGATCCGACGGCCGGAATCGCATCAGGAAACGATCAGACGGTCGAGAATCCAAACGCCTGAGGAGGCTCCATTTTGGTCCAGACTCTAACAACGGGATTCAGGGTTCATTGCATAGTGGGCTCAGATTCGCCTTTCGTCGATCATATAACCTACCTCCGTCATCTCTTATCACCAGATCAATCTGTTTATACAGTGGAGCTGCCCTGGTTATCACAACAAGAATGACCATCCAAGGACAACAACAAGTATCATAGGATCAAAAAGGATTCTAGAGACAAGAGGGAGGATCCAACCTGATACGCACAGGTGCCATGATTGCTCAAAGGCACACTTATTTCAGCCACGATTAATCATCATCGCCCTAGCACGAACGCCACTGATCAATCTAGCAAATCCAGGAGCATAACTATAGGACCAGGGCATCCACATGTAAACCAGAGCATCACATGAGCTCCCATGATTGCAACTAAACATGAACAACATCCCGCAAACTCTAAAATGGCATGGATCCACAACTACATAGCTCAAGTAGGAACCGATGGATGAGTAGGGCATAGAGCATCAACCAGACGAGCCCCACATCAATATAGTCATGGCCATATCCCATAAGAAGATGGAGCTCATTGAGGGAGGTTGTAGCCGAGGCAGTACTCAGTGGGCGTCGGGGTTGCGCCTGAACGCCATCCAGCAGGCGAGGAACCGCTTCCTACACCGCACATCCATGCCGTCGTCGGAGTTACGCCTTGCACCGTCCCACCGACGAGCACGGATGCCACAGGTACCGTAGCGGCCAAGGAGCCTTAAGAGCACTGCATGTGAGATAAAAAGCCAAAACGAGATAACCAGGTCAAAATCCTAGCTGAGACTTTTAACTGTTATGCAAATTCGGTCCAAATAGCATGAATAAGAAAATGTACAACTGTTATTCCAAAGACCTGGAAAGAACTAACACTTCCACAAAATCGAGAAAATAAAAATCATGTAATACTCCTTATCAGCCGGTATATGGATTGAAACTTACCTCAAAATAATGTATGCACTCAGATTTAACTACGCATGCTTTCATACCAGTTTTCTTCTAACCAGATTGTCTAAGACACCATACTCAAAATGCTAATTAAGAGAATCATGTGAACTATCATGAAACAAGACAGGGACAACACCTTTGTCTCATCTACTTTAAGCTGGAATACATCAGACTCACATCTAAAAGAGAATCGCTTTGAACAAATATTACGTAGCCGCTTCAACATAAAAAATATGGAAGATAAAAGACATTTTTTTATAGTTACTCCTTTTAGTTTAAAACTATGAGAAATAACACGAATGGAAAAAAATGAGGCAGAATTACAGAATACTCCAATAAAATGGCATTCAAATCTTCCAATGTATAGCTATTTTTTGCTGTTTGGCACATCGATTTTAGTTGTATATACAAGAGGTCAATACATTTAAGAAATGAGGAGAAATGAAAGAGATGGTGAGTACTGATGAACATGCATGGCCAATGTCTAAAGATACTAATCACAATCAAAATTCCCTATGGAGGTTAACTGATTATCATGAACACGTGGGAAAGAAGGTCGCAGCTCACCCATGTCATAGAGCTGGCATAAAAAGTAGGAGCTCATCATTTCCCATTACTCCTGAAAAATTATAAAGCAAACAAAAATTAGTGCTTTGCGACTGACTAGCAAGAACTAGAAAACAAATTCTTATAACCGAAGGTGCTTTGAACCCAAATCTTTTCTTCATAAACATGGAGAAACTCTCGTGAAGCACGACATATTAAAAAATATTATAAGAAAGAACAAAAGATATGAGCTAACAAAATTAAGTTTAGAATATATGCTAGCAAATCAATAATTGCAGGGGCGTAGCCAGGCTAGCACCGAGCCCCGGGCCTGCTTCAACGCTACAATGATGAACAGTGTGAAACAGTGCAAAAAACGCTACAGTGAACGAAGGAACAAATACTCACGCCCCAGGCCCAGGCCCCCCCGGCCTGGGTCCTGTCTCCGCCACTGAATAATTGTACAAAATTATTGTGGGCCAAATGAAATTCATATAGGCCACTAACTAAACTGACAGGAACTAAACTCTTGTATTTTAACCAATTGTTCCACATTAGTCTGAAGCTCTTGTTATTTCATTTTTCCAAATTAGGACTGTCATTATTTAAACTGAATATGCTTAAAGCCTCTATCTGATTTAGCCAAAGCAGGAGAGCATCTAATATAAA